>VXBW01007385.1:48113-60367 GCA_013400375.1 Thinocorus orbignyianus | reverse complement strand
TTTTTTTTATTATTATTATTTGTCTTGGAATCACTAGGTTTTCAGCTTCAGAAGCAACAGCATTTCTTCTTCCCGGGATCTTTGACAGATAAAAATTATTGAAGTTGAACACTATTTAGGACAAGTGTTCATATCTTACTCTTGGCTAATTTTTTTCATAGAGTCACAGAATGGTTTGGGTTGGAAGGTACCTTAAAGATCATCTAGTTCCAGACATCGTGCTTTGGCGTTGGATATCCTCCACTAGACCAGGTTAACCAAAGATCCATCCAACCTGGCCTTTAACACCTGCAGGGATGGGCTAACAGCTATTCTGGATTTGATTTTTACCTCTGGAAAAAAATAAACTTAAAAAAAGAATCCAAAGGAAAATAAAAACCAAGGAAGAATTTATGCTATTACTCTAACCTATTTCCTGTGATGTTCAGCTTACACTGTCAGTAAAACCAGTGCTTTACTCAAACTGTAACACAGGAGATGAAAAAAAGCAGTCAAAACTTTTAAGAAATAGTAATGTGCCAAAAATTTGATTGAAAAGTGGGTTGAAAATTAATGACATGGAAATTTTTTATCATCTGAATTAAGCAATCTCAGATACGGTATATGAAGAGGTGGCATTGTGGAACTTAAAACAGATCCTGATTACCACAACCCATACTAGTATATAGTGAGAAGCACCTGACCCATTGTCTGCCACCTTCAGCTAGAGTGAAGTGTGGAACATTTTTTATTTATTGGAGTTTCAGGATATAGAAGGAGGTCAAAGTAAAACATGAAAGAATTGGCATTAAAACAGAACACACATATACAGAAGGAGTGTTAGTTGTGTTGTACAGCAGATTCTGAGACAGTGTAAATCCTACTGAAGTTTCTTTCTGTTATCTACTTGGTCATTTCATTTACCCTATTTTCTAATGTAAAGTGTGGAAAATGAATATAATTTTTCATTTTCTTTTGTCTACATAAAGTGGACTTATTTGAAATGCAATTTGAATTGTGTCCTCACACTTTCCACAGGATCCTTGTTGCATTTAAAGTTTCCAGAACAGTACTTCTGCTGAATAGAAACAATAATAACGATGTAAAAATGCTATTGTCTGAACATACCTCCAGGAACTACACCAGTGATAAAAATTCATAGAATCATAGAATGGTTAGAGTTGGAAGGGACCTTAAAGATCATCAAATTCCAACCCCCCTGCCATGTGCAGGGACACCTCCCACTAGACCAGGTTGCTCAAAGACCCATCCAGCCTGGCCTTTTATTTTGCTATTTCGAAACAAAAAATATTTTCCTAAACTTTCTTTCCTTAGTTACCGAAAGAACTTTGAATATCAGAAAATACTTTCACCTTGCTATTTCATCAGTAAAATAAATACAAGCATTCTTGGTAAACTACTGTCATAGAAATTCATGTTAATAGAATATACTCAGCTGATAATACATTATGCCAGTAACCAGAAGCAGCATCAGGCAAATATTTGTTGATAATAGTGATATAAACTTAGAGAAATCATATTATGCCCTTAACTTTGCCTGATTCTGCAGTGTTGAAAGAATTACTTTTTCAGGACGTTCAGGCTAGGATCAAGGAAGTAAGAAGCTAGTTTCAGAAAAAGGGAATTGTCCTAGTCAACCACAACCTTCTCATTCGTATAAGGTAAGGCAGACTTAACATGTCTTCTGTTTACTTATGTAGGCAAAATAAGTTGTATCTCAACTATGTATGTCCCAGCCTAAGGCTTTTGAGATCCAAAAGCTATCCTATTCCTACCCTCATCCAGGTTCAAAGGTTTCAAGACTAGCATAGCTATACTGAAGGCTGCTAATGTGCACCTGTTTTACAGTTTGCGTGATGACACATGCATGTGTTTCATCTTGTAGCAGCAGACAGGTATACATTCATATGAGTGGAAATTATCACAGTGAATACAAAAGCTGTACTGAAATTCAGCCCTTTCACTTAAGCTCTTAAACTCACTTAACTGAATTTTCGTAAAATACATTTCAAGATTGTCCCCAAAGCAGTTGAAAAAGCCCCAACCAAACATTACTCTGTGTTTTGATGAATCATTACATGTGTTGCAAACAATGATAGAATGTCACAATTTAGTCACAAGGTTTTTCATAGATGTAGCCTGAAAGTATAGTAACTACAGCTGTAATTCATTTTCCAAGATAATGAGGTAATTTAGGCCTCCAAATACTATATTTATTTAACATAAAGCATCAAATCTTTAAAAAAGAACCTTGAGTTTTCCCATGTGACAATTCTGTCCTGGAATTTCTTTTTAGGTGAAGCTAGGTTTGTCCTGAATTACTCCTTGCATTAAATTTTCTATGGTTTGCCCTCTAATGTGTAAGACAGTAACAAGGGTGGTTAATTAGTGCTCTCTAGCATGAGTATGACAATTTGAAAAGCGGAATGTTTTGTAAGCAAAACAATATACATTAGGAATACCATATTCAATGGTCTTAGAGGTCTTGCAAAAACAGTAAAAAGAAGAGTTTTTCTTACTATGGAGTTGGAAAATACAAAGCTACCAAGCAGTGCCTAAGTTTTCTGAGTCCAAAGGAAATTGGACGTAGTTGAAATTCCTTTCTTCAATAGTACAGAAAATAGCATTTACTGAGAAAATTATACCTGTTCAATCTGCTAATATTATACTTATCTCTCTTTTGATAATTAGCTCTGTTAACAGAAAGAGTTAATAGACAATTTCTTCACTTGTGAAACATTTATTCTCATCTGATTTTTGCTTATGTTAAGGCATAGACCATCATTTCTTTTTCTGCAAACCACAGAAACTGTATATTCTTCCAGTAGCAAATAGATTTGATGGGCATGGGCCCTAGAATAGGAAAGAAGGTCATCTCCTGGCCAAGTGCCTTTTGGGAAAACAAGCTCCATGCTTGCCCTGGGCCAGCCTTGAGAGGCGGTCAGGACAGACTGTAAGAAAAGAAGTTTCAGGTTGGTTTACCTTGATGCCAGGGGACAAGAACACAGCCTCATTTCTACCAACCTCCTTTCATTGTATAAATTTTTCATTAGGCAGGATTTGACATGTGAATGTGTATTTCAAAAGCTAATGAAAACACTGCCTGGATTAGCAGCAGAGATCACAGTGGTTACTGTTCCCACTGACAGGGCAAGGCTCTCCAACATGGGACTTCCCTGTAGTAGTAAATATTAAGAAACAGCTGTAAATCCCTTCAGAGAGCAGAGGAAAATCAGCATGAGAATATTTCTTTTTATCATCCGCTTCTGTGCAATTGGATTTGATGTCTTTCACAACCCCTCTTTCTCACCAGTGCACAGAATTCTGTTTGATTTGTTAGGGAAAAATGTGACTCCATAGCTAATTTTTTTGTTTAATTCTCCAGGTCCTGGGGATAACACCTTATCTTACCTCAGGAAGGAGTCTGACCCTGCCAAAGACCTTGGTGCTGCTGTTTCTCTGATCACAATCATAGAAGTAGACCTATTCATTGTTTTGGAGGAATAAGAAAGTGGGCATATGGGATTTTATTCTTTATTACCTGCTGATCCCTCTATAAAATCTGTCTCTTAAGCTTGCAGTCAATTCATATTTCCAGAATAAATATTTTAAAAACAGAAATAAAATGCAATAACAAATAAAAATTAAAATATGTATTTGAAATTGTAACATTAGTTATGCCAAGCAATTACTGTAGTACTTTGTTTCTCTCCAAGGAAAATAATGTTTGTCACCTTGCCTGTGATTCTGGGAAGGTAACAGGAAGAGGTAGAGAAGTTTCCAAGGCATAATTAGGCCTCCTGAACTGCAATATCTACCTTAGGGAAAGGCAAGTAACTTTCTGTAACGTGTTGAATAACACTAGTTATATAATCAGATCAAGCTTCATTAGTTAGGATAGACAAATAAACTTTAGGTGCTTCTGGAGAAGAACAAGGAACGGTCTTGTTTGGTTTTGTTCTTCTTCCTGGAAGTAATGATCCAGAAAAATGCTAGATTATCCACCCTCAGATGGCTCCTGAGCACCTTCCAGCCACTTAAGAGCTTGTGGGAAGGTCCCAGTTTGCCAAAAAGCACCTAGGACAGCTGGACTAGATGATTGTCATTGGTGCCTTCCAAGTGAACTCTTCTACTCTAGGAGAAAAGGCAGCGTCAAGGGTAAAATGGAGAATGTCACCTGAAAATATATTAGTTGCACTGGTAAAATATTGTGAAGGATAAGGTTTAGGACTTGCACTAGAATTTAAAAAAAAAAAAAAAAAAAGGCATGAAATAAAAAGGGTTGCTGAGCAAGGATATTAATTTTGAATTTTTTTTTTATTTTTTTTCTTTAACAAACTCTTTAGATTTCAAGTAATTTATTATTATTTTCTTTTAGTTTTTCTTCTACCTCCCTATCTTCTACATTTCATTCTTTAAGTTATTTCTTCAAAAAGGAAACTCTGCTCTGTGACGTAGTGGTTGATAGTTCTGACCTTGCTATGAAGTCCCACACCTTGCATATGTGGCGGAGCAGATGGCTCTTTGTTCTCTTTGTCACTCTCTCCATTGTTTATCTCAACCATCTGGAGATAGGCCATCTACTTATTCCCGCAGCTAGGATAAGAAGGAGACTCATGGAGTTCTTAACCAAAATCAAAAATTTTTGCACTGCATTTTTCTTCCCCTTTACTCAGTTGTCACCTGTAGAAGACAATGCATTAGTCATTGTCAGAGATGATGATGTCACAGCTCTAATGTTACCAGAGGAGAAATCCATGCTCTCTGAGCTGGAAAGGCGCCCCTTTTGTGAATGTGTAAACCACTCATTTTATGTTGTCCTCTTCTGTATTGCTTACAAAAGCTGAAGAGAAACAGTTTGTATGCTTTTAATTTGCCTTAACAACTTCTTACATTTAATCCCATCTTTCTCTTAGTACAAAGCAGAGTGACGTTATTGACAGCTCTTTAGCAGATCGAACTTGTGTCCCTTGCACAGCTGAGGGATGCCTTCATGAAAACTTGAAGTGCCCAAGGTGCAGAGACTGAAGACAGTCAGGTGCAGTCTATTGAATAATCAGCAAACTGGACTACTACCTCTTCTCAAAGTCTCTGAACTCTTTTCCTGTTTGGTAAAAATCTTAAGTTTCACCTTGCATATTTCTGTAATGCTCTTTTCAAAAACCACTTTGAAGTTATACTTCAGGGTCCAAATAATTGCATGCAGTCTGTAATCCTCTGGTGCCCAACACAGCATCTCTGAAACTACCCCCATACACCCTATGCATTTACACTGACTTCAGAGCTATCAGACTGAAGTTCAGCCATCAACAAAATATACAATAATGCTAGAATATTAATGCCAAGCCTAAAGTACATGTTGCTTTTATTTTTGCTGCTAATGTGATTTCAACAGTCTTCTAGAAACTGCTCAAGTGCTGTGGTTTGTCTTTCTGGGTAGCTTTATTGCCTACCTGCGAATCCCTTAGTATTTCATCAACCTCTGACTTTCCCTTTTGTAGTGTACATATTCAGAGACACCCAGCCACACCAATGCATGAGTGCATTACTTGCACTAACTGAATATGCTTTCCCATGGTCTGCATTATCTCCTGAAAACACCTTAAATTATTTGTTTGGGGGAATTCCTGTAATTCTAAATGACCATTTGCTGAAAGCAAAGTATTGGTTCTTATTTCCAAAGGATTATAGATTTTTTTGATGAGCTTTTCATAAAGCACAATATAAACATTTGTTTTAAAAATCAAAAAAGCTGTTCCAAAACTGCAAATTAATATTAATAGTAGCACAAGTAAATCTACATGTTTAATCTCATTTTGAATTCAGATTTACTTCCCATACATCTTTCATCGTTTTTCACCATTGCTATACCATACAAAAAAATAAACTATACCATGTCAAAAGCCCAGCCTTCACCACAGCCCCTTGTCAAGCTGCAACTAGTGTGGCAGGCCTGAATAAGTATCTCTGACTCAAGATTAGGTGTATTAAATCCTTGCAGGCAGACCAGTCTTCAGAATGCCAAATCACTGTCTCAGATTGAAAGTTGAGAAATGTGACAGAGTAGATTGAACTAGAAGTTGCTGAACTGTGGTATAGAAAATCCACAAGATGAAATCAAATAGATGATGCTGGGACCTACCAAATTTTTCAAAAGAAGTATTTCATAAGAACTATTTCGTGGTAGTGAAAATATTTTATGGTTAAGGAAATGCTACTTCCGAAAAGAAAGGGAAGGAGTTGTAGCTCCCTAAAACCTCTCAAGGATCACTCATTAATTTGCATTAAACATCTAGAAATATAAAATATAATGAATATGTGGCATAATTTTGAAATGTTGAGCTCTTTTAGAATTTCTTTCAACATTTAACATTTCTTTATGTCTTTGAAGTGCTCTTGCAATGAATGTCCTTAAGCTTCCTTTCACAAGAGAGATAATAAAGGATGCTTATATCATACTTTTTAAGAAGGTTTAGATATTATATAATTAATGTCGATGACGTTATTGCATATGGGATAGGAGAAAGTGCTTAGCATACAGACAGAGGAGTCTCCAAAATTTCCAGGTTATTAGTATGATGTTGGACAATATCTATAAGACTGTAACTATGCAGAAAGGAAGTCCTTCATATGGACTTGGAAGAAAGGCAGATAAGATACTAAAGCAGTTCAGTATATGATTCCTGTAGTTATTTTTCTCTAAAAGAACCCACTTCAAGGACCCCAAAAAGATAAATTCTTTTGTATTTCACAAGTGCTGTTTTCTCCTTCCTAACACTTTCATAACGCAGAATAAATCATTCTTCTCTTCCAGAAACAACACACCCAAATTGTAAGCTTTCCACTCTGCCTATTTGTCTCCTCGTTTTGTTAATTTCCTCAAGAAACAGACACAGTCGCACATCAGAGATGACTAAAGCATGTAACTATGTGTCTGTAATAGCTCATGAGAACCCCACAACCTGGATGCATGACAAGGAATCTATTTCAGCACTGTGGCATCACTAAAGCTTTCTGAAAGAAGCTACCTGTTGTGTAGCGGTGTCGTGCATCACTTAGTAAGTGAACCAGCCCAGGAGCTTTACTTCCCGTATGCATCTTAAAACTGCCCAGCACACTAATAACTGTCTACTGTCTGAATGGCAAGCACCTTCACAAAGAAATAAATAAAAATGCAAATGTTGGTTTCAGTATAGTTATCCACAGCACAACAGCAAGTCGAAAATAGAAAACTTGCATCTGTCAACTGTGGTGAGTTTTAAATCACAGACATAAAAAGAAAACCTTGAATGCAGCAAGCTGTCTCAGGGGAAGGCACAGGTTTCTGGTACAGTTGTGTTGGAACAAGGGTGTAAGTGACTTGTACTAAAGCAAGTGGAATCCTGGTTTCTGAATGCAGAGTTTAGACCTCCTGTGGCTTCCTTTGTAGCATGTCAGGTCCATCTAGCTTCTGTGAAAACCTGCATTTCCCTCTCCATATCCCTACAGAATTTTCACCAGTGCATCCATTTTCCACAGAGAAGAGTTAATAAGGAGTACAAAGAAAAATGGTCTCAAGCTCTAATCACACCATCCTACCTGGAATCAAATACTAACAATAAATTCTGAGAATCTGGTATATTAACACCATTTCCACTCTTTCAGAGGTACACATACTACCCTAATCCATGATCCATTTTGAATTACGAGAAATGACAGAAATAAGTGTAGAAAGTAAATTTCCACTTTTCTGGAGATTCTGTGTTTCCAGAGGTGACTCACTATTTCTAAGTAGCCCTTAGCAGTTCCATGGCAGTGCTGATCTACATCTCCACAGTATGAAATCATGTTTTGTAAAAGCAATCCCATTTCAGCTGTAACTAGAAGCTGAGCATAACTGAGAAGTAAAGTTTGGAATAAATCCTCATAGAAAGGTTGGATTGGAAGGGACCTTAAATGTCATCGAGTTCCAAGCCCCCTGCTTGACACTGCATGGCCAGTGACGCCTCCCACAAACCAGGTCACCCAAAGCCCCATCCAACCTGGCCTTAACTACTTCCAGAGAACCTATTTCACTGTTACACCACCCTCACAGGGAAGAATTTCTTCCTAATATCTAGTTGATTTATACCCTAAGTTTAAAATTATTACCCCTTGTCCTATTGCTAAACTCCCTCACAAAGGTTCCCTCACAATCTCTCCTGTAGACCCTCTTCAGGTAAGGGAAGGCTGCTGCAAGGTCTCCCTGGAGCCTTTTCTTCTCCAGGCTGAACAACCTCAACTCTTTCAGCATGTCCTCATGAGAGAGATGCTCCCTCCTTCCAGTCATCTTCATGGCCCTCCGCTGGACCAATTCCAACAGGTCCATGTCTTTCCTGTGCAGAAGACTCCACAGCTAGAAAGAGCACCCCACACGGAGTCTCACAAGTTTGACACAACTCAAGTAGTTCGAAATGAACTGGTAATATTTACACTTCTAGCTTTGTAGATCAAAAAATTTTGAGATTTTCTTTTCTCTGAAAGTTTGTTTTAACTGGTAAAACTTGACACAAAATTAATGTCATTTTGGAGAGTGACTTGTTTAGGAAAACTCACAGAAGATCTGTAGGAAATAGCCAGCTACTATACTGCAACATAGTAGAAAGTAGAATCATAAGATCATAAGACAGCTGAACACAGTGGTTATTTGAAAACATCTGTCAAAGGCATCTCAGTTTGGACCAAGCTGGAAAGAGACAAGACAACAGATGGTCTCCCCTGCCGTTCACTTTAAGGATAAAAAGATAGATAAAGAGATTTATGACATTAGAAAAAATATATTGAGAAAATAATAATAATAATTAAATAGATACAACATACATAAACATATACAAAACTGTATCAAGCTCCCAGGGAAACATCTCCAGCAGGCACTGGGAAAATTCCAGATAAATGTGAACTAGATTCTGATCTGGATCAAAATTAGATGAACTCATACGGTCTTCTTTGGTCATCAGTCATCAAAGAAAGAGAGCCATTGAAAAGCATCTATCCAAGAACAGCCCTAGAAGAAGATTTAACCTG
The DNA here is from genome assembly GCA_013400375.1 of Thinocorus orbignyianus. Taxonomy (NCBI): domain Eukaryota; kingdom Metazoa; phylum Chordata; class Aves; order Ciconiiformes; family Thinocoridae; genus Thinocorus; species Thinocorus orbignyianus. The sequence goes on along the minus strand of VXBW01007385.1, from coordinate 51,325 downwards.
ATGCCTTTGATCCCTCAGCTTTTATATTGAGCTTGGCAGATGGGATGGAGTATCCTATTGGTCAGTTTGGGTCACCTGACCTGTCCACTCCTCCCTAGAGGTAGAAACCTTCCACAGAGTAAATGATGCAGTCAGCTGACCCTGATCGTCACAGCAACAAGTAAGAGCAAGAGCTCTTACTGGACAGAAAGTTGGCTCTGCTCTACTCAGACCAGGACATCTTATTACCTGCATATATAACCAGATTTCTTCTGTACTGTAATGATCACAACAGGAACATACTGCTCTTACTACCAAGTGAATCTCTGGTGTATTTATGCTTACCACCTACCAGGTAATCATTCAGAAGCTATCGCACAGAAAAAACTTGAGTTTTTTTTCAATTAGCTACTCTAAAGAGTCATGTACAAGATTGACAATTTAATTTTAAACCCCAAAAACAACTTTTTAATTTCTGTCTCAGAAAGTCTTTGACCTCTTGGTCAGCAACTGCTTAAAATATTGTCAAAACAAAAGTAGAAAAGAGTACCAAGCTAATTAAAAAGAAACACCTCTTACATGTACAATTTTTTTAAAAAAAAAAATAATTAGTAAGTTAGGGTTTGTAGTCCATCTCCAGAACATCATATTCTAAGCTACGCTACTATTACGTACATTGATTGTATGTCCAGTGTCATGTAATTTATTGTACTATGAACCCAGAATTTTACTAGAGGGATGAGGAATAGTGTTGGAAAACTGCTAACAGCACTACAACAGCACACACTTTTTCTGTGTGCAAAGCAGAATGAACACATTGAGGTGTTTGGACCTGGATAAAGCCCTTGTGTTGAAAAGCAGCTTTTATTTTCAATAACATACTAAGACCTCCTCCTTTCACTGCTAGGAGTGGCTGATATGTTTAACTAGGATTTGCAGATACAGTTGTTCTTGCAAGACTTCCTAATAGAATATAATCCCCGGCTAAGCACCATTACTTTGCCCACATTAATCACATCAGTTACATACAAAAATGGTGTGCATGTGGTGTGATTTTCCTTTGGGCCATCAACCAAAGTAACTTTTCTGCTAACACCTTTATATATAGAACTTGAAGCCTTTCTGCTCAGACTCCCAAGCTGAGTATTTATGAATTTGTATATTTGTATATTTGTATATTTATATATTTGTACTTAAGTTTATTTCCATGCAATCTCAGAAACAGGACACTGCACTTAAGCCTGAGGTTAAATTTTGAGGACAAATGTAAGACTTTTCTTCAAGGTTTGGAAAACCTAGATGAAGTTCTATGCTTTGCCACAGATTTCCTACGAACCTACCAATACCCATTTCCTGTTTCTTTAGCATAGGTAGAATTAGATCAAAGAACAGCCTTACTCAATAGTCTTCTAATTCTCCCTATCATTTTAAAAGATCCTTGGTAAGGTTTGTCCAACCACATTGTCTAACTCACATTTATGGGCACATGCTAGGGGCTATTAATAATAAGAAGAACGGATTAGTCTAAATCTATTTTAGTCTTTTCCACCCTGTGCAGTCCTATAATATTAATCCAAAAGGCTTTGCGTGCCTCTACATGCCTTCATAAATGCAATGCATACTCATTTTAAACTACCTTTCAGGGCTCACACGGTTTCAGACACTGAATAAAACACAAAACCACCAATCATTAAACCTTATTTTCACAAGTTCACCAAAACCTATTAGACACACAAGACTAGACTCACTATAACGCATACATAGCCTTCCCACCATGCAGCTTCACAGACAGAAAATAGTCCTTGATACTGTCCTACTTAGAAATGTAGATTTCACTAACATGTTCGTTTCCTCAGTGTAGTATGAGGATAAATCTTCCTAACGTGTCTTTATGTGAAGAAATGTCTATTCAAAATCATTAAATATTTCAATATTATTTGAGTGTCCTTCTATATCTAAGAATTAACAATTCTGAAATTTAGTGCATGTCTTCTCTAAATTCACTGATTAAAAAAATGTTCCTTTGCTGAATAATTTAGCAAGAATACTTGTGCATCATAATTACAAAAGGAATATCTAACAGTTTGTGCAAATTCATTCAAATACTCAGATGAACATTGACAATAATGACAAATACTATTCTGAAGCATTACCAATGTTATAATACTTACACCAGTACAAAGAAAGCTTTTTTTTTCCAGAGTAAGTTAGTTTCTAGAAGTGTTTACAAGAATGAGCATGTGGGAGAATAACAAAAAATTAGCTGGAAAGCTGTTTTGAGCATACTGGACTAAGAAGAAAACGCTGAAATTAAAAGACACCTTATATAGACAGGATACTGAAGGATAAACATCAGAATGAAAGTAGCATGTTGCTATGGAGAGCTTTGAAAATGACAAAGTAACTTGCATTTAAAGCAAGAAAAATTAATGAAGTAGTATACAGATTTAAGAATAAAGAGAAAAGAACAAAGATCAACTAATGATCTGAATGAGTTAAGAATGGATATTTCATTAAAGGTATTATTTATTCACAGTTCTGTAACAGAAGTCACCTCCATGAAAGAAGTTCTGCTTACTCACATTTATAAAGACGTGATTACAAAGATGTTTTGGAGAGGAAAAGCAGAAGGCATCTTACACATATCAGAGTACTTCATCAGGGAAAAAAATATTAAAATTTGGTATGTGATCTCTGGCAGTCTCATTATTTTAATAATTTTATTTTTACTTTAACATGAACTCTTTTTCATGCTTAATATCTGTTTATAATTTGTATATAAAAATAATAGTATCTTTTAAGAATAATTCTAGCAGGATATTTAAGGAAACAATGTCTATTAGCTGAGGAGGCTGTGGAGTCTCCATCTTGGGAGATATTCAACAATGGCTGGACACAGTTCTCAGCAGCCTACCATAGAAGACCTTACATGAACGCTGGGGATGGACTAGAAATCTCAAGGGTTGCCTGCCAATCTTGTTGATTTTGTGATTCTTTGAAGTGTAGAAAACAGGATAAAAATATTCTTCCAGACAGTCACATTTTTTAGGTTTCATATGCATCTTTTTTAATAAGCTTAATATACATAAATAGAGACAGTCTAAGAATACAGTTGATCATCATGGTTTGAACAATTTGAAATTTTAAGATAGAGTCGGTTTTACAGGCTTCAGTTCTGAGAATTACTCACCCTACAGTACTACTCACCAGATCATTAAAAAAAAAAGCAGCAA
>VXBW01007385.1:145-17675 GCA_013400375.1 Thinocorus orbignyianus | reverse complement strand
CTACTCAAAAGGAAACAATATGGTTTAAGAAAAAAAAAAAAAAAAAGAAATAAAAAGAAAATTTACACTTCACTTTAAAATTGGCATATTGTAACCTTTACTCATTCAAGTGCATGATTTTCGTCTGTATGTTAAATAGAGTAAGATAGGTTAAAACATGACATAACACTGGTCTGCATGAATAGAGCCTGATGACTTAAATCAGATAATGTGTGAGAGTGTACCGTTCATGAGAAAGCTATACCACATGGTTAGGGGTGAATAGCATAGTTTGACATAAAAAGAAACTGATTTAACTCTCTGTGAAGAATTTCATATAAACTATATGAATGTGAAGACATAATCATTTTCACATAAAACAAGTCAACAACTCTGTGATTTTTAATTTATTATTTATTTACAAGTATTAAGCAAAGACAGGACGTTTGGTTTTATAAACAATAAAATAAAATTGAAATACTAAAAAAATTAAATTATTTTCACCCAGACACAGGTATAGAGGACAGATACTGCACAATGTTCTCAGTTTCTTTATTTTGTTGAATCATGAAAACTATGGGGTTTCCTTAATTATTTTATAACTATAGTAACAGAAGGCAATATTTTATGGAATGTTTATTGCTGAGTAATTTTTAGAAAAGTTTATTTGCATTTATTCTACTCAAAAACTTCATAGTGCCAATTCAGAAAGTACTCAAAGAAGAAAATTGGTCCCTTCATGGCAGGGCAATATTTGGCACCCTTATTTTGCCAGGGTCTTTAAGTACACTACCCATTTTAACGAGACCTGATTTTACTCTCACAAGGGTTGTGATCCTCATGCTGCCTTCGGATTTATGTTATCCCAAATTTATGTTGTGTGTATGCAATGAATCTATTTGGGATTCCTAGTATTTGGCTATTTGTGAATAATGGTAATGGTGAAACAGAGTGATTCAGAAGCCTTCATAAACCAAAGGAATCATAGAATCATAGAATGGTTAGAGTTGGAAGGGACCTTAGAGATCATCAAGTTCCAACCCCCCTGCCATGGGCAGGGACACCTCTCCCTAGAGCAGGTTGCTCTAAGCCCCATCCAGCCTCTCCTTAAACTCTTCCACGGATGGGGCATCAACAAAGGAGCTTAATAACAAGTGACAGAACATGAAATGAAAAAGGAAAAAAATATGCTTATACATACTTCTCTCTTCTTTCACGGTCCAGCACATCCAAGTTAAACTTTTCTCACCCTCTGATTTACCAAACAAAACTCCATGCACTGAAAAGGAACAACTCTGCAGATGAGCATGCATCTTTTTCCAGAATTGATGTGATGAGCAGCTGTATTGTCTTCCAAACTTAAAACAGAAAAAAATGCAGAGAGCATAAACTCCATACTTTGAATCCCTCTTTCCTATCAACAGTCTCATGTCAGTTATTGATTGCAATTGTAGGAAAGAACCCTTGTAACATAAACCTAACTAAACATACAGGAAGAAATTTAAACTGCAAAACACCCTCATCAAAAAAAAAAAAAAAAAAAAAAAAAAAAAAAAAAAGCCCAACAAAGAGATTTTGGGTACAGAAACAACTTTCCATTACATTTATCAAATAGTAAACCCTTCAGGTTATTCCTGTGAAGTACAGACCTTCTCATCCAGTTCTAAATCATGCATATAAACTATTTGATCCTTAAACTCATCTTATGAATTTATAAAAATTGCTTGGCATATAGATGAGATTAAGTAAATATCATAATGACATTCTAGCAGTTTTCATGCATGTAGTTTCCGCAAAGTCCAAGATTAATTGTTTTATTTAAGCTTTCCTGAATTATTAGCTTAGGGTTTGAGGTTCTTTAAAATTCATTCACGTAAAACTGGTCAACTATTTAAATTAAACTTCCTATTAGTTTCAAGTAATTTAGTGGTCTAGGTACTTTCACACCAGTCTGTGAATTAAATTCAGAATAAATGTAAATACTAACAATTTGTTTTGGCTATTTAAATATTAGTATCGCAATCCTAAAAGTGGAGAAATGGAGAAAAACTTCAATGCCTTAAGTTCTCTTCCGCAGAAGGAAAGAGAATATTGATCTCATGAATCTATGTACAGTGGTTATTATCTGGATCCTCTCTTATGAATATAGAAGGTAAGAAGAAATTCTCTGATAAACAGCATAGCCAAAGTCCTGTCCCACACATGGTTTCAAGAGGTAGAATATATGAACATATATTCTTTTTATTGATTTTAGCATGCCATATATGCAAGGTATAGTCTCCTTAACACTTTGTCGTATCAAAATTTTCGATCATTTCCCTAATTTCATATGATTTTCCTTATATACTCTTCTAAATACTTAGTCAATGGTAATGGTTGTGAATGTTCACTTGCTAATTTATTTCAATATCAACTGCCTTATCTCGGTTGAATAGATATATTTCATATTTAAAAGCTTTCTTTTTGCTGCCACTGAGGATAATAAAACAGTATTCTTCAGAGAAGATACACCTCTCATAGAAAAGCAAATCTTTAGAAAACAACAACAAAGCTGGAACTTTGCAAATTCTACGGACAAAGGCAAATTTTCAAGGAGATTCAGTTGCAGCTGTCCACTGGTTTTCAGAGGAAAAATAAAACTGCTTGATTTAATCCATCTGCTGCCTAGAATGACTACTATTTTGCTGGCATTGGTATAGTCCCACAGCCCTGCATATATTCGGATAGTTTCTGATTTAATATATCTCTTTTCCTCAACTAGTATTTCTAATTTCTTCTTTTCAAGGAAACAGATATAACCAGTTTTCTTTTTCCTTCATGTTATTGTTAATTATTTTTGGGGAAGTCTTAGGTAACTTAAGTAATGAGTATAGAGTATATACAACAAATTTTAATGTAAATTTTAATTTCGAATGTTTGAAAATAAAAATTTTGCATATTTTTAGAAGTGGAGTAGCTGTTCTTACTTTATAAAACATAGTATTTCTATAAAGTTCCTTAGTGGTTTAACAATAAGGAACCTGCAGTTTGATCTTTTTTGGCAATGCACAACTTTACTAATAAAGCATATTCATGCATTAAACTTACATTTTCCTCTGAATTATTTTTAAATCATAATAGATTTTGTATTAAAGAATTTGCAAACAGAATGGTTCAGGAATTTGGCTAGACTACAGAGGCAAGAATTCAAGCTTTCTTCTACTTTTTGGACCAAAAGATATTCCCATATCACCCAAAGGTAAAGGCATGCTTGGACATCTGGTGCTAGGATAAAAATATGTCTGAATACCAAGCCCTCTTTGTACTTTTCTCATATAAATGGATATAACTGAAGTTCACACTCAGCGAATTTCATGTACTATATCTTTCTAAGTTTGGCCAGAAGTGATATGAAGCAATTTTGGGGAAATGATTGTAAGCTATAAATACAATCCTAGGTCAAAAAATAACAAACCATTAGAAGGTTTCCATATTGATACTTTTTAATAATTACTTTACAAGGCTTAAGCTGAATTTTATTTGTGAGTAAGAAAACAAGTGTATTGTCCTGCTGAATTCTAACCTTAGATTTATACTAGAAAAATGGGCTTGCATACCATTTTAGCACGAATTGTAGGAAATAACTGCCAGCTTTTGTCTCAGCCCAGTAATCTTCTTGCGAAAAATAAAAGTAGAGACAAAGGACAAAGAACTTATATATGAATGTTCAGATGTAATTGAGTATCAAACCAAGATCCGACTTGACTTAAGGAAAGAACCCCCCATTTGGGGGTCTTCATTTTTTTGTGGATAGTTTTATTTTTTAGTCTATGTAGATCATCTTATTGGATTGGTGGAAGCTTATGCCTTAGTCTCTGCAATAGGTGTAGGAGTGCTAGAATTGATATAGGAGCAAATAACTCCTGGCTATGGAATAGTAGAAAACGTGGATTTAGATTAAGTCATTTTACCTCCAAGGTGTTACAGGGGAAGATGGAAAGTTTAGGGATAACATGGGATCATTGCACTCCCTTGGACATACCCCGCCCCCCCCCATCTGGAAAGGTTGAAAGAATGAATGAAACTATCAAGAGGCAACTATTTGAACTAGTTTTTGAATGAAAATTATCATAGATTAAGTGTTTATCAATAACACTATTAAGGATGCGGACCTCGCCTAGAAAAGATACTGATCTTTCATCGTATTCTTTTGGGGCTATCTTACACCGGAGGTAAAGAGGGTATGCCCACATTTGAAACCAAGGACGTGTTTTTTAAGAAATTTATACTGCAGTTGTCATCTTCTTTTTCTGCCCTCAGGACTAAAGACCTTTTTGCTCAAACTCTGGCACTGGAATTTTTTTACTATCCACATAAAGGAGGAGAATGGGTACTAGTCAAATCCTGGAAGGAGAGTGAGTTCCAACCGGAGTGGGAAGTGCTCCTCACTACTGAAACGGCAGTAAAGACAGTGGAACAAGGTCATATTCATTACACCCGACTAAAAGGACCAGTTGAACCCCTGCAGACAGATCCAGTGAACGGTGGACAGCACATCCACCACAGCCCACTATGAGGAATCTTAGAGGAAAATAAGCTGTGAGTTGGGGCAGGATCCAGCTGGGAGCTATAAATTTGTGTTTGTCATGAGTTTCAAGAAGCATTTTGTGATGATATGGGTCATAGCGTTAGTGTTGTGTTTCCTGACAGGAAGCTGGAGTGCACACCCAAATTACTTAGTCATGGTTATACTGCACAGACCATATGTTTTGATGCCTGTCAAGTAGTGAAATGTGGGGATTTAGAGAGCCATGAAAACAGTTGAGTAACAAGAACAAGTATCTGCGCCCAGAAACTTGTTGTTTTCCAGTAGGATCTGACAAGTTTGCACCTTGTCTATGCTGCAATGATGTGTGGTGGACCACCCAGTTTGGAGGGTGGACTGTTGATGATGGGTGGATTAGGTCTTCTTACTATTTGCCTCTCAAAAAGAGAGTAAGTTTTTACAAGGCATCACCTTTTCCAGAGTGTGGTCTTCATAGAATGCAATCTAAAATAAATAACTAAGGCTGTTAACACGGCTAACCTAGTATATGGAATAGGAGCAGACGTATCCAGAAGAGATCCAAAGGGAAGGTTTAGAATAGCAGTATTGGAAAACAGTAGTCAAGTGAAGATATAGCTACAATTGAATTCCCAGCCAGGACTAAAGTCCCAGCTAAGGTTAAACTCCCAGCAACACAAGAGTGGGTGGTGAGATGAATGCTTGGGTAGAATGGACAAAATATACATTTATTAGTTTGAATCTGAGTAATTGCAGGCTTGCACCTCAGGAAAGACCACAGCACAGATCCTCCCTTTCCACTTGCAGTGGAAAAAAGAATTACCAAGAAAAGACCGCCTTGGGGAAGGAGACTTGTCACTCACTTTCTTTATTGCTTCCTGCCTTGGGATCTAGAGATGTTAAAGTGCCACCAGTATTTTCCACAGCAATCAGTAACGATACAGGGTGCCTCTCACAGCAGGATGTGGATGCTACCAAACCTGTGGGAGAATTCACCCTGTGCATGGGGATTCTGAATATGACCAAGGATGTGATGGGAAAACTTTCAACACTATGAGTGCCTCAGGCAAATCCCTGGTAGCATTGTGGAGGGAAGACCTTGTGGTCTGTGTTCCTGGCCAACTGGAAAGGTACATGTGGAATATTATACTTGGAAATACTATTCATGTTAGCATTTGGAAAAGAAACTGAGTTTAAGCAAGAGAGTAAGAAGTTTAAGTGCAATTTTTGATGAAGGGATACATATAGACTCAATTTGAGTCCCTAGAGGAGTCCCACATGATATTAGAGATGTAGAAAAAGGAATGGCAGGACAATCGGATATAACAAGCCAAGCGGCATGGGAGAATTGGCTTGCCCTGAATATGATCTTAGCAGAGAAGGGATGGGTGTCTGTGTGATGTTAGGGAATCAGTGCTGCACCTTTATCTCAAACAATACAGCTCCAGATGGTTAACTAAGGCCCTTCAGGGCTCACCACTTCAGCTCATGAGTTAGGTGAGGACTCTGGAGTTTGGATTCCTGGTTTGGAAAATGGAAAGGCATGGTGGCACTAATATTGACTTGCCTCATAAAATTAGCACGAGTATTAGTGGCTGTAGGATATTGTAACCCTGTGTATGAGGGTTAGTTCAACGATCGATTGAAACTGTTCTAACAAAACGAATGGAAGTAGACCCTCCTCGGTATCCTGGAAAAATGTTTCAACTCAGAGAAGAAAGATAAAGAATAGTGTGAATTGATGCTTTCAAGTTTAGAAGCTTGTTATGGGACTATATGCTGATAAGTAAGTGCAAAAAGCAATAGCCTTTGAAAGTGAAAGGTGAGAGATTATAAGAAAAATTATCAAAACAACATGAAACAAATTGCAATTGATAATTACAGTATTAAGTAAATGTAGAAACAGTTGTGTTGAATAGGATATCTTATGACTCTTGAACCTAAATCAGTTGATGACCACAGGAAGCTTTTCCTTCCTTATAATGGAATTAATATTAGATTTGTAAGGATGTAACTTTTTTTCTTTTTTTTTCTTTTTTTTTTCCCCTCTAAATTGACATCATTGGGGGTCCGAAATCCCAGTCTTGTCTTATTGTCATTACTGGAAATAACTCTTTTCTTATACAAAAGAAAACAAACAAACCAACAATAAATAGATAGATAGATAGATAGATAGATAGATGGATGGATAATTGAAGAGAAAAAAGCTGAACACTGTTATTGATTCTTTTTGTCCAAGTATTCATAGACAACATCCATTGAATTCAGGAGCTCCAGCTGTAGCTATCTGTCCTGAACTCCTCAAATACATTACCGGGAAAAGTTCTAAACCATGGAAAAGCTAAGACCAATCTTCTGCTTCCAAACTTGATGACTAGGCCACTAAAATAAAATGAATCTAGAAAGTTTGTTGCATTAATCAACCCTAGATTTTGAAGTAGTTACTTGAAACGTGAAAGGGAGGTTCAGTTGGCAAAGTGCCCTTGGTCTCTGAATGTCAGGAGTCACTATACTTTAAATGAGGAAACAGCATTGGAGTTTTAAAGAACAAAATCCTTACAAGGGTTACATTTTGATTGACAAGTAACATTATGACTGTTATTATAGCAAGGACCTGGAAAACTGGAATAATTGGCCTGTCATCTCAACTGCTACTCTTCATTAAAAATGAATATGAGAGAAAAATTAATCTCACATCTTTAGCATCATTAGGCCATTCTGCTACTGTAGTTGTATGCAGTTCAATAAGTCAATTAATCTTCAGAAAAGTATTATTTTCTAATTTAAGGCTTCACTTCCCTTATTTTGATGATGTAGTCAAAGATAAACTTTTAAGTTTGTGCAAATTCTAGACAAAGTAAAATTGTTGAAATGGAATTAAGTTGGGATATACCATCTTAGATTATAAAATTTAACATAGGTCATGATTATCTCTCCAACCAGGCTTTACATAGCTGGCTGCGCTGTCAAGGCTGAATATGCCAGAATTTTATTGGCAGTGTAGAAAGAGCTTGTGGAAGTGAAGAAGTGAATAAGTGAAGGAATACTTAGGCTACTGAAAATATTCCACTGCCTTCCTTATGTTTAACTTTGCAGTTGAAACAAGTAACATTTGAGGAAATTTTGCAAACAGAAAACTTGTATGAATTTCCACATATCTTGAGATGAAAATGAACACATCTCAGACACCAAACTTGTGTGTGTCCAGTAATGAATACGGACTATTATTGATCAAATGGATGAATCTAATAATGCGCTGGATTTAATTGATTGATAATTTATAAGTAATTAATATTTTTCATATCTTCCTGCACCAGAGAACAATGGCTATATTTTCTGATTCCCAGAGACAGGCTTCTTCTTAGTAGCTAATTTAAGGAGGTTACTCCGGTAGTTGAACTACATGTCATTACCAAAAAGCAATTGTTTCAATAAATGAAGTTATATTTTAAATAATTTATTCTAAATACTTGCACAGATAAGGACCAAGTCTTCAACTGATTTTGAATTCTTGCAGGCTCAGCAAGAGTTTAACAACTAGTTCAGGAGAAGAAAACCTCACTGTCACTTTAGGTCATCAAAATAATTTTTTAATATTCTTGTTTGTATGCAGCATAGACTGACCAAGGCATGTTTCAGAAGCATGTCTCTGGGGAACTACTTATACAAAAAAAAAACTCCAAACACCCCATCAAGTGATATTTTGTTGTTTCTTTGCATTTTTTAAGAAAAACAAACAAACAAACAAACAAACAAAACAAAAAACCAACAACAAAGCATTTTGAATAGGTTAAAAAGAAATGAAGTTCAAATGTTTTTTAAAACATCCTAATCTTTGAAATCCATTCAATTCAATAGACCATTCTAGTTTCAGCTCTTCAGGAAGTTAAGAAATCACTTCATCATTTCTACTAGGTAAAGAAATATCTATAAAGAAACCAACTGGACATGTTTCCTGCATTCAGCAGATGCTATCTTCTTTGTGGGTAATATCTGAATTATCTGAAGACCTGCTAACGAACAGAGAATGTTCTGCAATGACTGTGTACATTAGTCTTTCAATTCTGGTGTCTACTTACAAAGTGAGCTGATTAAAAGAGATGACAAACAAACCTTTCTTTGGCAGAACTGCAAAACACTTCAGGTTTGGTGTCATTCAGATGATACACCAGACACTTTTTAAGTTATCAAATGCAAGAGCTGTCTAGACACCATTTCTTTCCCCAAAATATTTTTTTAAAAAAATGCTTTGGGAAAGGTGGTCTCAGGTGTGTATGCAAGCATTTTTTAGAAAAAAGCCCATCTATACAACAGAAGTACCAATATTCTTTATCTAAAAACTTTTCAAAGTATTATATTGACATTAACACACACAGATGGTCCAAGCCAATTTTCTCAAAGAATTTGAAGTTGTGTGTTCACTGAAAGGAGGCAGAACAAAATTAATTTTCCCATTATGATCAGGTAGAAGGGGGAAGATCATGTATATAGACGATGTCGATAATTTAGTTATACTAAATTTGATAATAATAGCTTTTCTTTTAGGAATTTTAAAAGAAAAACAACTTAATATATATTTGCCAGAAGAAGATACTCTTTAAAAGTCTCTTGCATTTTAGGAACCACACAGCTAACCCTGCAGAGGAATCTGGGAATCCTGAGCCTCTATTAAGTTTGTGTCGAAGATTGCTGGGAACTGCAGCTAGAACTGCTTTACAAGCAGAGGTACAGCATTGAAACACAAGTAACTTTTTCCACTGTTGTTCAGACACGTTGAGGGTTCTAGCAAAGTATCTCCTTCCTATCTGCAGGTGGCCAGATTTGCATAGGTACTTCACTTGATCTAGCTCCCCAGGCTCTTCAGTTCTTTCAGCTATTTGCGTCCAGATTCACTGGTTGCCTCAATGCCTAGTCCTCTCATCAACTTTGTCATACCCGGTATACTTACGGTTAAGTGAAAGAAAGATTGGAGCAGGACTCTAATACAAAGTATTTGAAAGAATCTTGTGTAAGACAGTATGAAGTATGACTGAGCCTCAGAGTGAAATTATCTGATGGGTTTCCATTTGTAGGGGACTTTTGTGCTGTTGTGGAATAGAGGGTAGTTCTCTGTAAAGGTTTGTATTTTATAAGATCAACGGGAATGAAGAAAATTATCAATAGACAAATTAAAATTTATTACCTTGAGGTCGTAATCCTTGCACATAATGTTCATCTGAAGAGGTCACAGAAGTCAAAGGAAGCCTGATTTAAATGTAGTTTTCAATGGCTTCTGAAACTGAATTCCTGATGACACAGGAGATACACAAAGTCAGCCTCGGTGATCAACACTTCCAGCAATAAATTGAAAATGATGTTGTTTCATGTTTACAATGAAGGAAGGTAATGAGCCTGCCAATTTGTGACACTGGCAACATCTTCATCTTCCTCAACTTTGAATTGCTGGAGTCACATCATAGTACCTGCAGATACGGGGCAGGTACATACAAACACCATAGGAGGTGTGGTGGCACGATAAAACACATGATAATGGCTAGCACAGAAACACTGATTTTCTTCCCCTCTGCATTTAGGGTCTGAGAGTCAACAAGGTATCATGTGACAGTATGTAGTTCATAATGGCTAGCTAACATTTGATGGCTGAAAAAAAAAGCTAAAGAAGTAAATCTGTGAAATTGATAATCTGTGCCTGAGACTTAAAAAAACACTAATGGTGAAGAAAGTAAAAATTGAAAATCATCTCACTTTTTCCTTTCTCTGATGATGCAATCAATAAATCTATGCAGCTGGCTTTGAAATATTTTTTTATCTGGGTAAAAAACAAATACTGTTGTAGATGACTGATTTTGAAAACAAAATAAAGTAATCAAAATGTAAAGACACAAATGAATACTTTTTCTGCGTACATAAAAATAGAAATGTAAATTACAAATCCCCACTTCATAGTTAGTGACTATGCAAGATTATATGTGTTGTGCAGTTTATTTAGGATCAAAGTAGTAGGAGGCTGATTTTTCAGAATGGAATCACAGGTTATTTTCTTTGACAAGTATTTTTAGACTGAATTTCATGCATATTTATTGAATGTCACTATTGTTTGTCTTTGAATCAGGGCTGAATTAAAAACAGGCTTCACAAAAAAATACTAATTTTAAAATCATTTTTCAATAATAAAGGAACATTTGCTTTTAAGAATGGAGTGTTAAAAGGGAGGTATGTAAAGATTGTAATAAAACGTATTTTCTTAAGGGCACTTAAGTTTTGCATTACTGCCCATTCCTACCTGAAGCCACAAGCATATCCCTTTCTATAATTCAAAATAAACCTTACTGGGGATGAAAATTCAGTGTCAAATTTATGTTGTGTAAGCCATTTTCAACACAGCTGAAATCTGAGTGAAGGAGAAATAGATAATGCTTTTTCATTTGTACTTCAGAGTGTTTTTATTGTTTTAGGTTTGGGCTTTCTCTAACTCACCTTTGCCAGATGTCCTGTATATAGACAGTGGATGATCTGATGATCTGATAATCTTACTTTCTAAGAGCAGCAAAAGGAAAAAAAAAATCATGATTGGGATTTTAATGAACTGATTGAGAGGTGTGAGAATTTTATGGGGGGAAAAAAAAATTATTTTGTGTTAAGTTACCAGGCCTCAGACTCTTGCCTTCTGCTAGGAGTTCTGGAAGAGGGGTGTGCTACAGAGGATTATTCTTGATTAGCCTGTCAAACGACAAGGAATTCCACATGAAAGGCTCAGCAGCCAGTGAAATTGATTTGCATGCAATGTCAAGTAAGTATAAAAAAATCCAAGCTGATAATGAAAGAAAGCGGTTATATCTCAACAACAAGTTATCTGAAAGTTAAATCCTTCATAATGCTATAGTGATACACACGGGTTAGTACATGAGTTAACATTAACAAAAGGCACATCATTGCTCTCTTCCTTATTTGTGATTCCCAGCACAGTAAGAAATGCAGTATTGAGATAAGATGTGCATAGGAGCTATGTTCTTAAATGCTTATTTTACGTGCATGGTGTTACTTTATGATTTATTAAAGCTTTCCTCAATTGAAGTTTTTGTCTGTTCGCTCGTTGTTAAGCTGCTGAGATATACATAACAATAATTTCTTTTTCTATGTACTTGCCTGGTTAGTAAAATTGAAACAAAAATGAATAAATGTTGGATTCTCTGAGCTAATAAATACTGCAATATCGTTTGCTGACTATCAGAGACAGTATTACAGCTTTTGCCCTATTAGAACGGGACCATTCAAGCTTTGAAATGTATAGTTATGGGATTTGTCAGTTTAATATCAAATACACAGTATGAGTCAATAGTGAACACAATGGAGATTTTGAAATAAGGCAAGAATTCAGAATACAGTTACCCGTCCTATAAATTTGTCTTTACAACTACACATCTTAAACTCTGGGAGTTTTTCTCTCAATTTAGTAATTTACATGTAGGTTCATATTGATTCTGAGATGAAGTCCCTGAAGCAGAATTATACTGAAAGTGACATTGCAGAAGTGAATCATTTAAAGTAAAATAAAATCAGGTTTTCTCCTTAGAAAATCTGGACTACTCTCAAAGGCTCTGCTTCCTCAGTTCTTTTTTTTTTTTTTCTCATACTAACATACAAGTTAATGGTAGCCTATCACTGACATCAAGCATACTTCTTTAATGTTCTGTCTTCTTCAGTCAGAAGCAAGGGCTTGCATGTCCTCTAAGGCAACTGATGCGGTAGCCCAAGGAAAGAAATATAGAAAAGTGGAATTAAAAAGAATCTCATAAAATAAGGAAAATAGATTTTGGACATAATAGGTGAAGGGAATTGGGACGAGCATTAAGAAAAATAACGGGAACAGAAATTGAGAAAATAGAAAGGAATAAAAATAAGTTTTGGAAGTGAGATAAATTAAATTTTGCAAGGCAAACACCTCTCAAATAAGAAAGAGATGAAAGAAGAGAAGGCTGAAAACGTAGGACAAGAAAATCTAGCAAAGAAGAAAAGCAGTTTATGAGGAAAGCAAATAATGGATTTTTTACTGGCAAGCCTAGGAGGCAAATTGGAGCAGGTTAATGAAGTTTAATAGAAGAAGAATGAAGAAAATGAAGATGATGAAACTTTTGATCACAAATACTGTATGGGAATCCTAGTGTTTAACTAAGGAACCTTCTATCTTCTAACTGGGCAAATTGAAGTCGAATCAGCCATGGTAAGGGAAAAGCTGTTTTGTACAAAAGGACATCATAATATGAAGCGTTTATTTGTGAAACAACAGAAACTTCATTAAAACAGTGGAGATTCTTTTCTTATAAAATAATTTAAAAGAATTTATTTTGCTGAACTGATTTTCCTTAAAAGTACTTCTCCTGAGTTGAGAGGCCCAGGACTAACTTTTCCTCGGATGTTGAGAAAATTGCACTTTTGGAGGAGACTAGTGTCTGAATTAATGGAAATATTGACTTTNCGGTGCCAGACCCCTGAGGCCTCCCTTTCCTCCCAAAGTAATTGCACTCACAGCGTCCGATGTGTGTTGTCCATTGCTGGGAGTGCACAGCTGCCCACTGACATAATTGGCTGAGTATACCTCTTGTAAATCTTATATCAATGTCGGGATTGATACTGTATCTTTAGTACTATTGTTAGTCATTTAATCTTCTTCTATTAAATGTATTTACATTTCAACCATCCTGTTTCTTTGTGTTCCCTGAATCCCTTTTCCTGGGTGGGGAGGGGTCATTGGGTGACAGAATAATTGTCTACAGGACAATAATGTTATGGTTTTTCTCAATGTTACGGGTTTTCTCAAACCGTAACAGTACTACAAAACCATATATTTTTGCCATCAGTTTGAAGTCCTTAGTTAGACGTGTTCCTCAACATGTCAGCCAGAGATAGCTAGGATGGAACTAATTTTCAGGTGTGAAGCAGTGGACCTGAAGCTGTGGGCCCACTGAAACTATGATCCTCCAGCTGAAGCATTGTGTATGCCCACTGGAGCTGTGATCCTCCAGCTGAAGCAATGTAGCATTAAGGATGCAATGAGCTTATTTTGTTAGCCTATAGGCCATAAAGTAATTCCTAGACAATCTTTGTGATATATTTGTTTTGCCTAACAAAATGTTATTGAGACTTTTTAGTGATCACAGGTGCTGGAGAAGAAAGCCCACCGCAGATGCTGAATCTTGCCTGGACGTAGCTAGACAACCATGAAAAGGAGTCAGCCACCTGTGAAGAGACTTGTATGGACCAGCACGAAGCCAGAATACATATGTATTAGCTAGATTTTAATATGCATAATCTGTAATGTACAAAAAGCCCACCTGCATGATGAACAGATGAACATGTTAGGTGGAGCGACCCCTTGTGTTCCCAGCACTGAATAAACATACCTCACCATAACTTGCGAGTTGCACAGCTCCTCGCTCACTCCCCATTTTTCAAATGCAGGAGAGAACCAGAAAGGTAAAAGTGAGGAAACTCATGGTTTGCCACCCAACGTGATCTTCATCTCCCATAACTCTGCCCAAGCAATAACCACCCGTGATGGTCATAAAGGGTACATGCAGTTGTGATGGTTGCACTCAGCTGAATCTGGTTTCAGGGAGACAGGCAGCAACAAAACAACCAAGGGTTAACTTGAGCAATCATAGAATCATAGAATCATCCAGGCCAGAAGGGACCGCCAAAGGTCAGCTAGTCCAATCTCCCTGCAGTTGCAGGGACACCCCCAACTAGACCAGGTTGCCCAGGGACACATTCAGCCTCACCTTGAATATCTCCAGGGAAGGGGCATCAACCACCTCCCTGGGCAACATGTTCCAGTGTTCCACCACCCTCAGAGGAAAGAAATTTTTCCTAATATCCAACCTAAATCTGCTCTTCTCCAGCTTAAAGCCACTGCCCGTCATCCTATCACTGCAGGCGTGTTTAAACAGACTCTCCCCAGCCTTCCTGTAGTCCCCCTTTAGGTACTGAAATGCTGCTATCAGCTGCGATCACTTTTTGAATGCTACCTGTATAAATCTGCAAGAGAAGAATTGCTTTGTTTAAAGCAAGGACAAATAACAGGTCTCTGAAAAACTCTGATAAATCACGTTAATCTGGGAAATTAATTCATTTTAGATCTTCTAATATTTAATTATTTTTAATGGCTATTTCTCAACATACAGACACATAAAGGCAACAGATTTTCTGAAAGAAGGTTGTTTAGTCCATATTTCATAAAAATGCTTTATTTTTTCAAAAATAAAATAAGTATTTTGGATGATTGTTTGAAAAAGCTGGCATTCATTAAAAAAATATCTTATTGTCAAACACAGAACTATATTAAACAGCGAGCAAAACTTTATTCCTGTTGTACTCCTTATCCTACTTGGCTTGGGGTCATAATAAAATATATTTACAAGTAAAAGCTATTTATGAGATCAACTAAAATAAATTCCAATAATCTGTCTGAAGCATGTAATAAGACTCTAGTAAAATAGAGAATTGTTTAGTTGTTTCTATTTCTTTTATTTTTATAACAATGTTTAAAAAACAGCTCTTCATATACTTAAAGTCTTACTTCAGCCTTATGTGGAAACTTCATTGTAGCTTCATTCCAAAATTACCTTCTGTCTTCCTCTTGCTTCATCATACACTTCTTAAGAGCTTTCAACCTCTACTTTCTACATTTTAATGAGTCTGCTAGGGCAGCAACTGTTTATTCTTAGTATTTCTTTCTGATGTAATATTTGCTTGTGCACTTAGCAGTTCTACTTAGGTAGCAAAATCTGCCTTTGTGTTTCAAGGTTTGATTTAACCAAATAAAATGGAAATATTATTGCCCTTTTGCTTTGGGAAGGTCTGTGTAAACTGAATTACAGAAGTGAAACTAAGCGCAAATCTAGCATAGCAAGGAGGGGAGACAGAAAAGACTTCTGATTATGGCAGTCTTGCGGTTTTTTTCTCCCATTTGTCACAATTTTCAGTAATTTTTTTAAATATTTTTAGATAATATAGGCATAAAATGTATTGAGTTGAAAGTTTCATAATTAATGTTCATGGTTATTTTTTTGAAAGTGAAATGTAATTTGTCTAGACTGTCAGTATATAATGATAAAATGGTGCCCAGAAAAGAGTGTTTACTGTGATTATAAAATAAGGCTAGGAGGACTCATTATGACGGTCCTCTTGGCTGACAAAATTTAGAGTTGCTAAGACTTTCAAATTCACAGCACTTCAGTGAAAATTTATGTATTGGGTTTACATGGTAGGGTTGTAGCAGCAGAGACGGCTTCTGTGAGCAGACACTAAGATCTTTTCCCATGGCGACAAAGCATGTTCCAGCTGATTCCAAGATGGACCCACCACTGGCCAAAGATGAGCCCATCATCAATGTTGGTAGCACCTCTGTGATAATATACATTAAAAAGGGTAAAAAAATGCTACCTAACAGCAGCTGGAAGGGAGGAATGAGAATATGTGAGAGAAACAGCACTGCAGACACCAAGTCAGAGAAGAAGGAGGGGGAGGAAGTGCTCTGGGTGTCAGAACAGAGATTCTTCTGCAGCCACTAGAGAAGATCACTGTGACTCATCTTGTCACCCTGTAGCCCATGGAGGCCCATGGTAGAGCAGACAACCATAATGAACCTGTGGGAAAGACCCACATTGGAGAAATTAATTAAGGACTATATTCCATGAGAAGGAGCAGAAGGAATGGCAAAGACTAAGCACTGTGAACTGACCACAACACTCATTTCCCATTCCTCTGTTCCATGCAGAAAGGTAAAAGAGTTATTAATGAAGTTGGTCCTGGGAAGAAGTGAGGGGTGAGGAAAAGGTGGTTTTAGTTTTGTTCTTATTTCTTACTATACTGCTCTGTTACAAGTAATTGTCAACAAATTAAATTATTTTGCCTAAGTCTGTTTTGCATGCAACAGTAATTGGTAAGTGATGTCCCTGCCTTGTCGGGAGGGGCCCGGGAAGACATGCGCGCGACTCAATATGAGTGATAAAGCAAGCGNTATGAGTGATAAAGCAAGCTCCAGTGTTTATTCAGATAGCTCAGATATTTATACACTTATTGTAAATTATGCCTACTTGTCACACACTAATTGGCTAGGCTTCTAAAGATTACGTGTTCATACACCTCCTGCTTGCAATTTCTGCTTCAAGGTTCTCCAACATTCCAGAAGGACACTCTCCCTCTCTCCTTGTTTACCATTCTCGCAGGGTCTGTGTGACCTTGGCTCTTCTTCCTTGTCAGCGTAACTTGCAGTTCTCACTGAGGCCTACTGTGGCTAAAATCCTACTTATGCTAAACACTTAGGCTAACAAGAGGATTGCTTGTAAAATGCATCCATGGATCCAGGGCCCTGCTCCCGCAGCCATTCTGCAACACTGCCTTTATCTAGAAACACAAGTTTTCCGTTGTATTTTCTCCCCTACTGTCCTTTTGAGGGGAGGTAGTGATAGAGCAGCTTGGTAGGCACTTGGTGGGTAGTCAGGGTCAAACTACCAAAACTTAATTATCCGCGTCTTTTTCAGTAGGTGTATATTACCCTTTCTGGTGTGAGCATACAGCAGGGAAGTATACTTTCCCGACTCTTTCAATAAGTAAAAATTTCATCATTAAAAAGACACAATCAATTAGATTGCATTTGTTTAAAAAATCAAATCTAAGTAGGAGTCAAGTACATACAGAAGTCATAGAATCATAGAATAGTTAGAGTTGGAAGGGACCTTAAAAGACCATCCAGTTCCAAACCCCCTGCCATGGGAGGGACACCTCCCACTAGACCAGGTTGCTCAAAGCCCCATCCAGCCTGGCCTTAAACACTTCCAGGGATGGGGAAGCCACAACTTCTTGGGGCAACCTCTTCCAGTGCCTCACCACCCTCACAGGAAAGAACTTCTTCCTAATATCTAATCTAAATCTCCCCTCTTCCAATTTAAAACCGTTACGCCTCGTCCTGTCACTAGACTTCCTGACAAAGAGTCCCTCCCCAGCTCT
>VXBW01007384.1:239441-263556 GCA_013400375.1 Thinocorus orbignyianus | reverse complement strand
GGAGTTGAATCTTACTGTTTATCAGAAACCAAAAGCAACAATAAGTGCATTTATAACAACAGATAACAGGTGAGGAACCCAGATATTCACTATTTTCCAAAAGAATGAACAATCACTAATGAAACACTAGATATGATCAATTTACAGAGAGTGAAAGACACAATGAAAATTAATTGTAAAAAATTATTGGCTCGTTAAAGTAAGTCTGTCAAGTACAGTTTTTGTAAGTACAGACTGTCCAAACTGCTACAGTAGTACTTGGGAATAAAAACAAAGACTGTCTAGACTTTCAACAAGAAGGTTAGAGGGGAGAAGGAGAGAAAGGAGTTAGAGCTTGCAGATGGATTACAGCAAACTGCTTTTTTTATAATGTCATGTTTTGAGATGGTAGAAGGCTTTTTTTGTGGTATCATTTAGAATATTACTTATTTTCAACATGAAAAATAGTTTTAGTAAAGAATGATTAAGTTCTATACTTTGGTACCAACAGAATGACTCTCTTCATATTTTCATGTTGAACCTGAAGTCTAAGAAAGACCAAGGAAAACAGGGTTCTGAATGGTAGTAGAAGACATTTCAAATGTATTTCCCGAAGTCTCTGGTCTCAGATTTTTGCAGTGGCAAGGCAGCCCAGTTCTGCTCTCACGGTTGCAGCGCCACTAATATCAAGGAAGTATCTGTGTTTAAAAAAAAATCTCAGCAAAAAATTAGGATTCCTTTTCCTGTTCTTGTACATGCCTGAGGAGTGAGCTCTACACTGCTTGCATTAAGCAAAAATCAAAGCCATCACAAGACCGCTGTGACTTCACCCTCTACTTCTTTGAGTATCAGACAGTTCCTTGAAATCCTATATGGCTATTCTTGTCATTCCAGCCAAGGAACAGAGTTACAGTGAATAAGCATATGTGATGAGGGGAGTTTCCTCCCTCAAGACATAATCTGTGACACTGCTGTGAGTCGCTCCCTCTAGGGACTATCATGGAATTGTGCTCTTCAAAATGGAAGCAGTTTGGCTCTACACTGCCTACAACTCTGCTCCACAGCCAGGACATGTGCTTATTCACTAGAGCCCATGCAGCTGCAAAAATATAGCTAATCACGTAAGGATGCCATTAAAATTAGAAGGATATGGCACATCCATATCCAAACAACACACAGTCTAATGTGGGCTCTTTCAATTTACCTTTTTTTTTCATGAAAATTAGTTAACCAGTTAACCTTGTGGTCTTATTAGAAGACAGTAATATCTTCTATAACTTCAGTCATACATGTTTGTGGAACTAAACAGCTATATTTATTTCCAATTAATGCATCATTTTCTATTTCCACAGATTTTATTTGTATATACAAAAGAAAAACAGAACAAACAGAAGCCAGCTTCAAAAGTTTGGGGACACACATTCCCATGGAAGTGGGACAATGAAATGGCCTGCAAAACAAGTGAAATACACAGTACCAGTGTCCCCTGGATTCCCTGTAATGCTGTATTTGTAGTTCTCAATAGTTCCATCCACCCACGAACTCTTGCTGTGGAGATCATATGACAAAATGTGGCACAATGTGGGCCTACACTATAATCTGGAATACTTTACACCATCACATAATGGCAGCAAAGCCCTTCAAAAGGATATTCAAAGACCCTGCACACTTGTACCCTATGGGAAAAAGAAGTAAGATGTTGAGCTCTCTCAATAACAGAAGAGAAGGAAAGACCAGAAGAACATGAAGAAGCCAGAAAGAATGAGGAAGAACAAGAAACAGAAAGGAATACTAAAAAACATTAGATAAGTTTCTGGGGTTTTCTTTGAAAATAAACAAGAACAAAATACTTCACTGCTGAATTAATCAGTAAGTTTTAAATTACTTCAAATTCTAAATATGCAACTGGAAAAGGAGGGCTGAATTAAAAGACATCAGAAAGTATGCTTTTTTTATCTGTCTGATAATGACTTCCAACTTTACAAACCACTTGCAAGTCTTTAATCATTTAAATAGCTGCAAACAATATGTTGGTCTTCTTGCTGCTAATTAATTGTTGACCTATCATGGACGGCCAGGTGAAGGAACTGGGAAACTGATCTTTGGATTAGTGCTGTTGAATAAAGAGCTAGTAGGAGTTGTACTGATCATTCCTACATGGCAAACATTTGTAAATTTTTCACTATTGAAAAACCGTGTGTAGGGATTGGCTGCACTTTAGAAAGAAATGGATTTCTAGTGATTCTGACAGCAGTCAAAGGAGAAAGAGCAATTCCTGCAAGAGCTATTTGAAGTAGAATTGTTTCCAACTAGCTGTCCACAGGTTTTCTTGGCACTGTTTGCTGCCTGTAAGGGTCTTGCTCCCACTGAAATGAATGGTTTTCTTCACTGCTGCATGGGAGAGATCCAGCTGGTAGTCAAAGGCAGTGGAAAGGCTGGGAATTGCCTCACAGATGTTAGGGTACTCAGACACACATATATTGCCATGCAAATGTGTCCCAGCAGCCTCCATCTGTCCTGGTGGTGAGCTCCAACAACTCTCATCAAAAAAAGACGTCCCCAAAGACCATTCTGCAGGAACAGCCTTTGCTAGGGCCTCCTCCCTGCCTGGCATGGTAGGCAGCTGCAGCAAGTAGAACATAGTCACAAGGCTCTGCCTGGGAACAAAGCACTTGCTTGCAAAAAAGACCTGGCCATTAATCAAACTTCCATCAAATTCAACATGAACATGTTTATTTAACAGACCTGATGACACACCTTGCCTCAGACGAAAACATTCCCAAGCAGTGCTTCCTCTCCAGTCCCCCAACTAATCTGCCCATCAAACCGCTCAACAGCTTATCTCAGTACTGTTCTGAGTATATTAAAAGTCAATTTAAAGTAAATTCTAGTATAAATAAACGCCTCCTAGCAGAACATTAGAAATATGCTTTTATTTTAGTTTCATGTCTGGCACAATGAAAAAAAATAGCAACTCTGCCCTTAGACGTTTCATAGCCTTTTTTATTGCTCAGTGAAACAATATAAAAGCTTTTTAATGTCAAATCCTGGATGTTCAGCAACTTTTACCATGTTAATGGTTTCTGCATGATTCCTAGTTTGAGTCTCACTTTATCTTAAGGAGGTCAAGAATTCGTAATTAACTGAGCCCTTTGTAAACCAACACCATTCAGGCAGAACAGAATCTCTGCAGTTACAAGCAATGTCACTTACAATCAAGCTGAAAGACAGGAGATAGTTGGTGCTATAATTTCCATGTTAAAAGTTTAGCTTCCTTAGCTTTAAGAGCCTCTGTTCACATACTGAAAAGAAACCATTTTAGGAACGCGTAGTCTTTTTCCAAGCACTGAATATTTGTGTTAAGACATTATTAGTAACAAATCACGTGCCGTAATCAATAAGGTTCTGTGAATATCTGCATCAAGTAACAGTGCACTGAGTGGCTAATAAAAAAGATATAGTACAAAATATGTAAGAAGGATATTCTACTATATATATATAAAAATATATATATTTCACCGGTGCATAAATCAGTTGTGGTTTATTAAAGTTACCTCCATGATTACATAAAATCCAAAATACTGTGTCAGTACATGCTGAAATATTTGAAGGCCAAACCTACTCCTATGCCATAAAGATGAACTGCAAAGTGCTACAAAATAAATTACAAAAAAGTTGTGAACAATCCCCAATCATTATCTGTGCACATTTATGCATATAAATACTATGAATCAGAAAGAACTAGCTTTTAAAATTAAATATTTCAAGAATCAACTGCCAAATTCCAGCTCTGCAAGTTTGCCTTTTTCCTGCCAGAAGAAAAGGATTCAGATTCTCACCTCATTTTTTTGACAATAAATTGTGAATACATAACTGAAATATGTTGATTTTGTCCCAGCAAAACTTAAGGCTGGAATCTCTACTGGGTCAAGCTCTGCTCATGATCCAACTTGCATTTGATGTAACTCCACTGACTTTAGTTCAAATATTGCTGACCTAAACAATTCTCTATTGATCTAGAATCAGCTCAATGGCATCAGTTATTACTTCAACAGGAGGAAAGATTCATGGGTAAGCAAGAAATCTGAGAATAAAATAATTAAAAGGAAGTTAAAAGAGAATCAGTAAGCAGAAGAGAAAGACATTCCTACCATTGTTTCTGAGGAACAGCAGAACACTTGTTGACATCTAATTTCAAACAGAAACTATAATGGATATCCTTATTTACTGTCATCCTTCTTCAGATCATGACAGTATGTGCAGGGTGACAAAGCCACCATGATTCTTAGGTCATCAGTAGACTGTCCTCTTTATATGGTGAGAAGAACACATCTTTGGGATAGATTTTGGTGAAGGGAAGAAAGCACTTTAGTAACTGCAATTCCCTTTCTCTAACCAGTGGCAAGAGAATGGACATATTTCACTAGATAGTCCTACAATAACGCAAATGTGGACATATTTCTTGACTAATGAGGACATTTCGAAAACTTGAGCACAGCAACAACTTGGATGCGAGACACTGTAGAGAATACAAGAAAAATGTTGAAGTACTAAGAATCTTAAAAGGCAAAAGGTGAGTAACCATATGGTGATAGAGTCAAGCTGGCATTGTAGAAAGAGAGGGATGGTGTATCCTGTAAAAGACTGCAGCAAAAGAAAAAACAGCAGTGTTTCAAGGGAAGAGTGAAAATGGCTGAAACTGTAAAGCGAAAACAATGAAAAGCAAATACAGGAGAGACAAAACAATGCCATTTCTTCTTTTCTGCTAAACATAATTGTAAGAAATTAAAATCAAACTGTAGCTCAGAAATGTAATAAAAATCAATAGAAACGTAAGCATCTATCTCAGTGTTTTGCTGCTCATCCTAGTAACTAACTCTCAGTTAAAAAACCAGACACTTGATCTTTCTTACTACAATTCCCTAAACTGAAAAAATCAAATTATAAACTCAAGATCTGATACATAAGTAGCAAGAAACTGAATTTCTAGTGCTATATCTAAATGCAGTCCTAGGTCTTTCAAAATGCTTGTAGCTTCACTTAGCTTTAGTTGTTATAGTAAACTCGTCTCAGAAGAGAATAGGCTCTCCTCTGACGCATACTGAAGCATACTCTGAAGTATACTCTGCAGTTAAGTATGAACAGTTAAATAGGCCTGTAAGTACACGGTCTGAAAGACTAACCGTATAGTGTTGTTATTCTTGCTTCTGGCTCAGAATCAGTATTCTAGCCTACTAAAGATTTGTACACTTATCCAAAATTGTGCACTATATTGAATAAGCACAAGCTAATTGAATGTGTACGTGATGGCACTGGTTCAATACCCAAGCAAGCTAACGAAAAGTATTGCCACGTTTCTGTATACAGCTCATACTCTCCATCTTCCCGGTAAAGTCAGTGGAACCACACACATAAATAAGATTTGCAGGGCCAGCTCTGCAATTTACTGCTTTAGGATTTAAGGCCATATCCTGAAAATATACATGAACTAACTTTAATGATGTGAACATTCCCACTGAAATCAATGAGTTTACACACACACTCAAATTAAACATTTGTGGAAGTTTTGCAGAGCCACTAATGCAATAAAATAAAAGCAACTTTGCAGTTCACCTTTGATAAATATTATTTATAAAAACAACATATTTCCAGTTAAGTTCAAGAAAAAAAAAAAACAACAGAGGAAACAATATAGTGTAATTTCATCTCAATGTCATTCTGGAAGACACAGTGAGGAAAAGGCAATAAGAAAGAGTGTGATAGCTTATTTCTGGACTTTCTTGAGTTTTATAGCTGCCTCAGGGCTTGGCATTGCCCTACTCTTGCAAAAACAGCTACTGATTTGAATGTACTTCTACAGTTCTCCAAGCACAATCAATGTCTAAAAGAGGAGTCCAAGGGAGGTGGCTTTTCACTGGGCAAGAACTCCCTAGTGTGCAGCATACAGCTTCCACAAGCTCAACAGCCCCTCTCTCATCTTTTCCTTATTTCATTTACCCATCCAGTGGGATCTTATGAAATAAAACAAAACCTAAAAGAAACAAAATAAAGTATGAGAAATCATGCTTTCAAAAAAAAAAGTCAAAGAAAAATTAATACAAAAATTAATCCAAACACAAATGAACACTTGACAAACACATAAACATAAAGTGCATTTACAGGATACATAAAATGTTAAATAAAAACTGTACATGAATTTATGAAAATGACAACATTAGCTCTGCCTTGTGACCAAATGATTTTATAAAAAATATGTAAGGCGTGTTACTCATTTCTCTTTAACATATCAAAATATTCATATTGAGTTCTAATGCAGTAAATCTGAAATTCGCCAACCAGGGACTATACTATGCATGCGACAGAAAAACCTCAGTCAGGTGTTATGTCTGGTGCAAAGACCTATCATGAACAAGCCTGGGTGCAGAATCAAGTTCTCTGTCTTTGGTCCAGTCCATCAACTAAGTGAATGGGACTGCACTATACCACAGAGTTACTGTAAATACACCCCCAGGTTTCTCTGTAACCTCTGTTTCACGCCTTAGCTCTGTGCACATCATCCTTTTTGCCCGAGCCAAACAGGTTCTTGCCCTTGATGTCATTCCTTGACTTTGTAATGGCAGAAAAAAAAAAAAAAAGGGAACTGGAGGATGTATGACATAATTACCCTAAAATTAATTGTTTCCAAATATCAGCAGGAACTTAACAATTAACAACTAAATATGATGGCACATTGAAACTCAAGTAAAAACCTTTAGGTCATGTTTTGTTCCCAGAAAAAGGAGAAAACCTGTGCACCTATCCCCAGAAAAGTTACCTGACCGTCTAAGGCTAAGATCTTCGAAAAAGGCTATGTTTAGCCCTGTGTGAAATCCAACTGACTCTATAGCATAAATACTTCCTAGAACATCATTGTCTTACCCATTCGGTTGTTATCTGATGCAGTTGAGTTATTATGTACATCACTGTTGACAGTCACCATTACTTGTTCTAATGACATTTGGAAAAAAAACAATATGTGAGAGTTGTACTATTATCCTGTAAATGTAAACTTCATCAGTATTTTTGTTTTGATTGTATTTTTACCTTGCCTCAGTAAGTTCTCAATGTTTATAAAGAATGAAAGCTTACCTACATTCCGCAGCACTTTAAACAATTCATAGCCAAATCTTGACTTGCCTTAAATGAACATGACTTAAGCTATCAGTTTCAAGAGAAGTTGAATTTGACTGTTAGTAACTAAATAACAATGACTAACTCATTTACATTGCATTTTCTTGCATGTTCTAACCTTGAGGCACTTAGTACCTCTACCCTGAAAGTAGGTAATGGCACATTCAGAAGCTGAACATGCTGACTTTGAACCACCAAACATTTCCAAAAGGGTGTGGCAAAATTCCTTTTCCTTGAAACAACTGCTAAGGTTTACTGTAAGGTGTCAAGCAAAAACAAGGGGACCTGGCTAATCCATGGACAACAATATATTATCAGCTGAAATGAGCATCATTTCAGTACAGCTAAGCTTCTGCACAGGGACTGTTTTACCTAAGGAGAAAGGCTCTAGGCTAGACTGAGGTTGAGAAGATGAGTCTGTTATGGTCATATCCACATGTAGCGATGAGTATCACATGAACTTGCATGGAACGCTACACTATTGTTAGAATCTGAGCTCTTACTGAAGCTTACATCATTCAGGTCCTTGCTACTTCTACTGCCTCCTCTGATATACATAAAATCCCTTGAAGTGAATTCATATAGTGTTGCCATACCACAAAATTCTCAAGGAGAGAAATCAAACCCAAAACGTGTCTTTGAAAATTCAGTTCATCGTGGAATGTATTAACATCACAGCTCTAAAAGCCTACTGTAATGTCAAGAAAAATGTACAGCTGTGAAATATGTTGACCTCCATGACTGTACATGCATGTTGCAAGCTTCATCTAATAATTTTTGAGCAAGACTGAGGACCGTTTCTGCAGGTGGTACAGAGCTGACAGGCTTTTCCAGGCCTTTTTGCAGTATTTTCCCTAGGTGTCTGTAGTTAATCTATCTCCAAAGTAATTTTCTGAAAGATATTTGGAAGTTACAGGTCAGACAGAAAAAGAGAAGTATCATCAGGGTTTTGGTAGTCCAGAATTGAAAGTTACTGCATGGTTGCTACCTTCCCTTCAAAGTTCCTAGGCCATTCAGACCTCTACTGTGGAACTTTGCTTTCTTGAATCTGTGAGATTGCATATGTTCTTGGAGACTAACTCAAAAAACAGATAGATTTTTTTACATAAAAACACACATCTACAGCACACTTATAACACCAAAGCAAAGCATTGCAAGTGAAAGCTGTCTGGCCTTTTAGTATTTTCCTTACCTGGTCTGCTGCAATCCTAGTGAATCACACTGTTGTGTTTAGTCACATCTGAATTTTCATCTAAGACATTGCTAACCATTAAGCTACTATTAAGTTTACAGTACTATGCAAATCACAGGTAGACAATGGATCTGCTTATATTCTTAGTTGCACGAGCAACAGTGATGTCTAAAAACAACCAGTACAGAATAAGACTCAGACCTGCAATCTAAGCAGTCTACAGGAGTCAAGAATTACACAAGGGAGTCCTGCAAGTCGTACTGAAGGTACAAGAATTCATCACAATAAATAAATCTTTTAAAGAGAAAAATGGTTACTAGAAGGGAGTCAAAAACCCACAACTAAACAAAACAAAAAAGGTCTATTGATTGTATTCAGTGAAATATGGAAAGTAACCAGGTGATGTATGCAGAAAAGGACACAGAAATACAAAAGAATTGCAGGAGGGGGTAGGGAGTGAGGGGTCGGGGTGATAGGACAGTTCTGTAAAAACACAGGTGAAATGGAGCAAGGAAAAAAGACTGAAATAGAAAGACACAGAAACTGAAGTGCTTTAAAAAAATGGTTCCAGGCAAAGCAGAAAAAGCTATAAACCCCATTAAGCAGCAGGCAATCCAGACTTAATCTGTACACTAACTCTCTGACTATTTGGAGTCACTGATCTAAAGGAGGAAAAGTATTATGTGCAGTAGGTATTTAGAAGATGATTTCTCATGTTCTAACTGCCACCATCTCATCTGACTTCTCAGAGTTTGAGAAGGAGTGAGTTAGGCAGGTTGAGGCAAAGCCTGATTTCGGTTTGAGTTGCCGCTGGGGTGCTGGATTCTGAGTTTAATATTAGTTTAAAAAAAAACCAAAACACTGCTGTTATGTAAGCTCCCACTCAGACTTGCAGAGATAAGTACACTGAGGAATAAAAATAAAAAATTTGCAATAAAAGTAGGAGAAAAGAAGCTAGCCATCTTCCCTGTACAAGCAGTGACAGACTTTCATTCATCCTTTAAGTGAACATTATGTACCTGTCTCTCTCAGATGGAAATATATCCAAGACAATAAAGAAAATAATAGATTCAAATGTAACCTGCTGATATTTTATTTCCAATTATCTTCTCTTCATTCAGAGAGTTTTGAAGTGAGCATTGTATTCATTACTAGTCTTAAAACAAAAATTATAATGATTTTGAAATACACTACTTTGAGGACATTGAATTTAAATCTAACCGCTTTCTCCCGAAGAGAATGCGTTGTATAAAGTGTAGTTTGAATTATGTTATTAATATGGATCCAGTTGAACCAACAGTGAGGATTTTTTTTAATGCTACAATTTGCTTTTTGTAAGTACCTCAAGATTACCATCTTAGGGGCTTCCCAGAATTGTATCTAAGATACTGGACAACCCATAACTTCCAAAAAATTTACTCTCACTGGGAGTTGGGTAAAATACCTTTAAGACCAATTATTTCTAGTTTCTTTTCATTACAGAATAAAGCATAAAAGGAAAGTATAATAGCAAAAAAGCCATATATTTATACACGCTGAACTTGTCGTGAAAGAATAGTTTGTCGTACACATGTTCCTTTTTATATGTAAAGAAGCCAACCTTTTTCCTCCTTTAACCAGCACACAGCACAGAAATGAGTAGTTAATGACATCATCATAACACCTAATGCATCGTAACATCTAATGCATTGCACTATTTGGAATAGTGACACATGGGCCCGATTTCTTCCTGTCCCAATCAATCTCAATCACGCTCCTTCTCACTGGTTATGTTCCCTATAAACGTTTAAGTCATTCAGGACAGAAAATGTAATGACATGGTTATCTTCTGAAGATTTTTCACAAAGCAAGATGGCAAATTTTAGTTGACTTATAACGCATTCTACTCCAAAATGATTTAAATAATATATTCTGATGAGTTGTACATAAGTTGGAGGACTGCAGTCAAACTTTCCTGTTCATTACAAACTTGACCTAAATTCTGGCAGAGTAAATATCATCTTCCTACAATGAAGACTTAACTGAATTCAAAATTATACTCACATCCAACTCTCCAAAGATGTCTCTACATATGACTTGCATAAATTTGGAGATCGTGTATGTAAAACCAAGCATTCAAGGGAAAGCCCAAGCAAAATTAAGTGCTGAGCAATTGAAAGTTTCTATGATGTTACGTCTCGTTACACTTTCTCTTTTCATCAAGGACATATGGTTAATCTTAAGCAGAATGTTACTTGGGACCTTGATCCAAACAGAGTATATTGAAACAAAAATCAATTTACATTTTTCCTTTTTCCAGCTTGGAAGAAATTGAGCACCACATGTACCTCTGGTCTTTTTAAACAAACAGTGATTTATATGGAGAAAGCTCAAACTGCTGAGCAGAAAGGAGGAAAGCAAAGAGAAGATGTAGTTGCATTACCTAAAAACATATTATTATTAAATTTGGCAGTTTCTGGTTTCAGTAGAAAATTAAATGAACAAATTCATTCATAGTTTTATTTGCCCGTGCTTCAAAGAGTGGTGCTGGCTAATGCTGTGGCAAAATGAGGAAAAAATGTCACCTCATTCTTATTGGAAAGCAAGGAGAGTCTCCCAGATAGGTTTCAGAAGAAAGTTTATCATACAAAGAAGAATAATGTCTTGCCTTGTTAGAGCAGTCCCTACACAGCAGCAGAAGTTAAAGTTCTCTGAAGATATCCATACTTTTTCTTAGGATTTTGCAGATTTTGGATGCACCAGGCTCAAAACTGCTTTGTTTCAGAGCATAGTAACATAAACTTTTAATACAATTTTTCCTTTATTTCTGAACATTGCTTTTACCCCATGAAGCACTAAGACAGTATTTTTTATTTTAATGGCATATGTATATGCAAACTTTTTTTACCTAAAGATAAAAGCATAGACAGAAGACAAAAGAATGAAAACCAAAGACCTAAAACCAGACCAATTTGTACACACCCTTAATAGAAGCTAGGTTTTCCCGGAAAATCCTGGATCTGGATAAAGTCTCCCTTTCCAGATCAGATTTTCCAACAACTGAATTTACTTAGTAACTGGAAAATCTAAGACCAGAGGAAATTAAACAGTCTGTCCCATGAAGTTGTACATCAAGATAAATTCTTGAGCCTCCTTGCATGCTCCAGTTGCTTAGAACAACAGGAAGGCAGTACAGAATGCAATATCGTATTTACCTCGGGACTATTTATAATAACCAAAACCAGTGGGTTTGGTCTCCCTTACAATTCTTCAAAATACTGCAATATCTTAGAAAAAAAATATTTTCCATTATCACTAGCTCTACTGTTTAAATTTATGCTCCACAGAGAGGGAAACATAGTTTGTCATTTTATAGGTGTTGCCACCTGTATGAGTTCTCCAAATGGGCTTAATAAAACTGGAGCCATTAACACTAGTGTTGCAGGCAGCATTCAATCTATTTAATGGTTTGTTTCATTGATCTACAAGTTCATAAAACGAGAAAGGGGGTCAAATAGAATTATATGTACTTTAGTACAGAAGCCTATAAAGCTGTTCTCAGTGTGAAATGAGTTAGAACCAAAAGATAGTAAAATTTGAACTGTCTACTCAGCATTTTAGAGACCAAAAATAGTTTGGGCTAACAGTCCTCTACATTGCTAGCAAGGATCATTTAATATCTTAATCTGTTTCTCCTTAGTCTGATTTGATGTTTTTATTTTATTTAATAGTATGATACATTGGAAGATGTGCTCATTTTCAAGCAGGCAGCAGAAAATGAAACATTCGTGCTCAGCACTTCTAAGGAGAAAACGTTTCATCTTTCTCAAGGAGACTCATTACCCTCACATCTTCCAGCACAATATCCAACAGACGTTTCCTGTTACAGTACAGCTGCTGATGCTGTAGATGTTTTGCTTGCTATTGATTAGTGAGAGTCAAGGATATTAAAAGCTGAAGCTCAAACCACCAGTGTTCAGAGCTAGTCAGTGCATACATTTTGCATAGCTTCTAATTCAGGGATAGGTTAACGTGAAAAAGAGAGAGTCTGAATAAGCAACTGTCCAGGTTCCAAAACAGACCTCTGCAGTAACAACAGCTCCCCACAGAGACACAGAACATGCACATCAGAAATCCAGTTCACAGGAAAGGGTGTAGAAATTGCTGTCTGCATACACATTTTAAAACCTGGATGTCTGCAGGCTATTTTACACTTCATTTGCATGAAACACTGTATGCCTGAGAGATCAATCAATATATCAAGGAATGGTTTCTAAAGCTTTCTGCAAGTACTTGAAAAGCCAAAGCTGTTAAGAAAAAAGGCTGTTTACCTTATGACACCTCTGAGCATTTGTGTTTAATACACTCATTGCTATGCATGTAAAATACAGAAATGCTACTATGCAGATAGATACAGTTTTGACAAGTGTCAGTTTTCAGCCACAAGAAAGAAGATCAGAGCACATGAAGGACACAGCATAATTAAGTCTTATCCCTTTGAAAAAGAGCATCCTGTCAACTTTGAAACCATTCTGTCTCTATCTGAATACCGAAGCCAACTCCACCATCATGTTAGCTTGCATAATTCCAAAGATCAATAGGTATTCCACATTTTCAATATATTGCCTTTTGACAAGAACTAGCAAGCCACTTTTTATATACAAATTAGGGAAATAATGTTGCTCATTCCAGTAGAATAACGGTTGTGGAGCTGTGCCATATATATTAGTTTATAATGAGATTATTTTGCTTACTGTTGCCTTACAACAGTATTATCTCCTTTCATCATTACAGCCCTCATAGCTGCTACTGAGAATTCTCCAGCTTCCCTTTCTACAACATTTTACCTTGAGTCTAGAAAATCTGAGTATTTCTTACAAGATGCATATCCTAATCACTGAGGGCTACCTAGTAAAACAATTCTTTTTTTCACTTCATTAATCTCAACTGCCTTCCTTGACAGTCACTACTACTCAAACTCTTCCATGTGGCAGTTAATGATCTTCTCTAAATTAAATGATCTTTGCATCATCAATGATCAGGATAATGGACTGACAGCAAGCAAACAAGAGCCAAATCACAGGTAGCCCAGGTACTGTTTTGCTCCATGAACACTACTACATTATTTCTGTGCATATTTTATTTCCCATCCTGTGCAGACTTTCAGGTAGTGGAGCTAGGGATCTCTACCCCATTATGATACAGTCTTGGCTCAAGTATTTCACCCAATAAATTTTCCCTGATAGAAAAATTAAGACATAGAACCCATAGGGGAAAATGCCAGATACCTCAAAAGCCCTGGCAGTTTTCTCTTACCACAAATCCTAATGTCATAGCACAGGGAAGAGACAATCTCACAGTGACCTTCCACTGAACCTGACCTACATCAGCCCTGCTCCACAGCAACACATGGTCTTTGAGGGAAGGGAAGGATGAGGCATGGGATGTTTCCTCATAAACTTTGTGGTCTGAATTTATGCTCCTGAAAAGTCATTGCAAAGTCTGGCACACATTTTGTAGGCAGCTTGAAGTATATACGTTCAGGTCATGCACATCTTCAAAGGTTCCAGAGACTATTCTTTCTCCCCAGACACTGCAGCAAGTTGAAATCACCAAAGACACTGCTTGGCTGTGAATGTCCCTGTGATTCCTTGCCGATACATAAGATGGAGAATATTTTTAAGGGAAAATAATATAAAATACAGTACTAAATGAAGCTGTCTGAGTCTCCTTGATCACAGCTGCTTGGAGTCTAAGTGAAAACAATGTGCATTTATTCGAATCTGGTGTTGGTTTGCTTCGCTCTCTTATCAGTTTTACATGGGCACAACATGGATCTTCATTCAGAGGAGTGCAGGATACACCAGGGAATGGAGAAGGAAAATGGTTTTGGGAAAAAGTGAAGCTCCCATTCTTTGTATTTATGAATACTATGTCTTACAGCACCTTTTTGACAGAACAAAACACATATTATATTTAAAAGGCTAAGTGCACCTAAATATAGCCAGAGGCCCATCTGAAGATTCAATGACTTTACAGGAGAAAGTAAACAATTTTACTAAATGAAATCACGCAATTATAAACTTAATTAACATGAAATAAATTAGATGAGTTGATAACGGATAGCATGTTTAGTTGCTTATTGCCATAACTGCCAGGGGTTGGTATTAGAAAGCATGTGAATAAGACTGTTCTCAATGTGTTCCTGCAACTGGAGCTGCTGGATTTTTCATCTGTGTCTGACACACAGTATGCTACATATGCTATATATTTTATTTGAATCCTACTTGTTTGCTATGATTGATGCACTAGGAAGAGAACATTCCAAGCTGTGTGAACAGCAACAGAAATATCCTTTGTGTGCATGCGGAATAAACTCCTATCCTATTACCCAAGCAAAGAAAACCATTCCTAAACATATTACCATCATATAACTTTGTAGGGACAGAACAAGGAAAGGAACAGTGCTATTGCACAGTTATCTTTGTAGCAATGTCAAGGTGCATCTCCCTTTTTCTACAGAAAGAATGATCTTGTAGCTGTATTAAAGCTAACAAAATGCTCAAAATGCATTTTAAATCAGAGATTTTTTTGGAAAGAAAAGAGATCGATACTTCACTTGGTGAGAATTTCCCTTAAAGGCCCTGTTGAAGAAATCCAGAGTCCTCAGCTTTCATAGTCGAATCCCCTTCCCTTTTCAATCAATAAATAGCCACAGCAATATGCCTGGCTTTTCTTTCATCAGGCAAACAGAATGACTGCCTACCTTTGGGCTCCAGAAATCAAATAGGTCCCAGCCTGCAACAATTTCAGGTTAGAAGTCCCTGGAACTCAGAAATCCTTTGGCCACAATGCTGCCAGTATTGGCCAAGGTGGTGCTCTCCACCTGTGCTGCTACACTGCAAAAACAATCATCTGCTTTCTTTCATGAGATGGCATTGACACCTCATCCCCACCTCCTCAACTTCCTCCCAGGAAACAAACCCGGACTTACCTGGACCACTCTGCTGCAAACTAGAGCTTGAATGATTCCACCCTACCAGGGTAATTGTGTGAATTCAGATGTGGAACAGACACACATGAAGACTAAAACGGTAGTTAACAACCTCAAAAACTTTTGGTGTAAATGGGATACACAAAACAAGTTGCTTCCAGGCCCATCTACTTACTACAAGCTAACAACTTCAAAGACAAAGAGTCTCAGGGCACATTTGTGTCAGTAAATAAAAAAGGCCAGAGCCCAGGTTTGAGCAAGGATGCATCTTCTTTTTTTACCCACAATAATTTAATTTATATTAAATTTAGGTACTTTTTTTCCCTAAGATAAATAGCACTTGCCCATATAGTTTCCCAGTACAGTTCAAAGGAGAGTATGAGTCAGGAAATATTCACAATACACTGTATGTTTGAGGCCACCTTATTTGAGGGATGGAGGAGAAGAGAGATTTACACATATGGACACAATCTATGCCTTTCCCTTGGGCCAGAGAATGCACCCTAGCCCCATTTGCTTTAATGACATACCAGTACCCTCAAATGCTGCTGTGCTTTATCCCAGAACCAAGTGAAATTATATAGTATGTGCAAACCACACACTGTGCCTACTCTCCAGGGAGACTACTTAACAGATAATACAGAATTGAGTTATTTCTGATTACTTGAAGTACAATG
The DNA here is from genome assembly GCA_013400375.1 of Thinocorus orbignyianus. NCBI lineage: Eukaryota > Metazoa > Chordata > Aves > Ciconiiformes > Thinocoridae > Thinocorus > Thinocorus orbignyianus. Next base: position 247,565 of record VXBW01007384.1, on the reverse strand, counting down.
GAGGAGGTGAGTCAATTATGTGGAATGCACGCTAGTATCGCAACTGGTTAAACACTTTTCAAAATAATTGTACCAATTTTGTTAATGTAGGACACAAAAGCCTGGTATTTAGCAAGTTCTAATTATTTAGGCTTGGTGCCATGAATCAATATTGATGGAACAGAAGGTAATTTTGACATTGTCTGAAAAACGCATTAACAGGTACTTGAGAACTCTTGTGATTTTATTCTTGTCTGGACTGGAAAATAAGACGATGATTGAAAACAAGTTAGAAAACTTTAAAACAAACAAACAAACAAACAAAACAAAAAAAACCTAAAAATCCATTCATATAAAGGCATTAGTCTAAACATGATATTTGGGACTTTATCCTAGATGTTCAGCTGGGTTTGCTTACACCAAATGGATTTTTACCAATTGCTTCACAATGTATTCATAACGAGAAAAACAAGATATTAAGTTACATTCTCACAGTGTTAACTTAGTCCATCCCACTTTTTCAAATATTTCAATAGAATAGAATTCCTTTCAAGTCTTGTTCAAAGCCCTGATGTCTACACAAAAAGAATTTCCCAGATTCAAAAGGGAACCTAACATGTAACATTAATTATTCACCACTTTGTCTGCGTACATATTTTTTTAACAAAAAATACATGTATACAGGTAGGTATATATAATAGCATAGATGCATCCCAGAAATAAAACTGAAAACAAATGTAGTATTTTATAATTACATTTGTTCTAAGAATACATAATTCTGTGTATTCACCATGTATATTTAAAAACAATAGTCTTTGCTTTTTATATGTTAGGAGTCTGAATAGCTTTATTATCTCACCTTCATTGTCGCAGTCTTGCAATGAAAGCCATATTTGATCTATCAGACCAACTCCTTTTACTTCACCATGAACTGGAATGGAATGCATTGCCATTAATGCAGTTGTCAAGGGTTTGGTTTGCAATTGCCAATTCCATTCTTTATTAATATTTATATTTCTTCACCAATTGCTTTATTTTCCATCCTACACTGCTGGAAAGAATACATCCATTGTGATACTTCCAGATTGTTCCCAATTTACAGTTTTCACAGTTAACTATCTATACCATGAGGAGGGCTGTCACCATTAATTGATACTTTTTGGAATGGACTCTGTGCCAGAGACAGCTTGTGTATGTGTCTTAGAGCTACGAAAATATGCTCGGCTTAAAAAAAAAATGCAAAGAAAGGCAATATCCTGCTTTATGATAAGGAGTGAGGAGATATAGAATCATAGAACCATAGAATTGTCTAGGTTCATAAAATTCTACAAAAAAACTGACCTCCAGGAGCTCACTCCTGAAATTATTATAACTCTGAATTCAGTCAAATTTTCCTAAAAAAAAAACAAGAGAAGGAAGAGATGATGGCCTAAATGTTGTTATTTTTCAGTCAACATAAAAATGATACTAGACCAACTCTTTAAGCTCCTACAAATACATCCAGCTCATTCTACTTCTAAATATCACTTTTAAACTACAGAATTCAAATTTCAAGAAGCAGATCCTGTTCATCAATATGTCTATGTTAAAACTGAGCATGTAAGCAAGGATAGGCAACCTTGTTGGCCTCTTGACAAAGCATCAAACCTGCTTTTCAGCAGCCTTTTCAGAAAGAAAATGCTTGGCTGACAGAACACTCCTAACAGGATTCCAAACAGAAGATATTAAGATATTAATATATTCTTCTGTATTAGTGAGTGACTGCTTGCAATGTTTCTCAAAACAGAAAACCTCTTTTATAGGGACAAAGGTTTCCACCCTCATTAGAGGAACTTTGTTTCCTTGCTGCAATTAAAATACTGAAGCTGGTACTCCCTTTAGGATTTACAATATAACTACAGGAAGAGAGGTTAGTTATCAAGTATGTAACAAGCTTACTTACTCTACACTGAACCAATTACTAAATAAAGAAACAAAATGAACTAAAAAAATGTACCAAAAAAAAGGACACAAGACGCTTATTAATATTTTTTAAAACATCTTTTGGTTGCAGTTCTGGCAAACAAATAGCCAAAACACATTAAGAAGTATCATTGCCCATACAGTGGAAACACCATTTCCCTTCCAAAGTCAGAAACTTGACTTTTCTAGAACTCTATTCTATTTTACAAATCTTGTAGAACTAAATATCTGAGATGTGCTATACCATTGTTACACAGTTTTCCTGCCCATAATGCAACTACAGAATTATTTGTGACAGGAAGAGAGGGGAAAAGCTCCTTTACTGACTGACACAAAGCCATACACAAGCACAGCAACTCTGTACTTAGATCAGGGCAGAGTCCTCCCACATAGTAATGTGGATTTCTCTCCAAGCCTGACTACGCTAAGAGCTACTGATGATAAAGTTGATTGAACTAGTAATTAAATCCTCCAAAACACTTCTATGGTTGAGCAAGAGTTGAGAGAAGGACAGAGACCAAGCAGCAGTTGTGACCTTGAAAGAAAAGTATTGATTGGATTTTGCCCTGTGAAAGGAAGGAGGGGAAACTGAAACGCACCATTCTGAATCATTAATGAGCTCCCACAGCACGCTCCTAACTCCATTTTTTTACATATCCAAGTGGATCTTTCTTCTTTCATGTTTCTAACTATTCATGAAAAGAAACTGCAACTTCATTCAAGACAACAAGAAGTACCTCTAGCCAACAACTCTAAGTTGTCACTTTTTGTGCACTTTAGACTATGTCATATATAACAACATGTACGTTATATATATTTTTAAATACTTATATATGTATGCGCTTATACATGTTATGTTCATTTATCTGAATAACTAAAAGATGCTGTTGATTGTCTCTACCACCACCTAGGCTTTCACCAGTGCCCACTGATTTTCCAGTCATTTGGTCTTTCCCAAGACTTAAAGCATACTTTCTATCAGATAGCTGTTTGGCCCTAAAAAAGGGGGTTATTTTTTAAACAAAAAAGCTCTTCAGAAAATGGAATTAAATGTAATTATGTGGAAAGTTATAATTTGTGTGGCAGAAGAAATCCAAATAACTGCTGGTTTGTATTGATTACCACTAAAGCAATACAGAAGGATAAATGGGGAGCAGGAACTCCAACAATTAGATGAGACACAGGAAGTTGCATGTTAATTTTCTCCTTATTTATCTTACAATTCACTACATCTTTCTTCTTAGTGAGCCTTCCCTCCTCAATACATTCTTCAGTTTTTCTTCTGAAGTCTCTTTTCTTGTAAATTGTCTCCAGTAGCTTTTCTTTGGGTTGGTCCAGCTACTCTGACACACTGCAACACAAAGAAAGCCTCCTCCTTGGGTTCTGGCTCATGCAGCAGTCCTACTGCAAATCATTCATTAATGTATTTTCACAGAGAAGTAATAATTTAGATTATAAAACTGATTTTCTGATTTAAAAATGTTGTTATTAAACAAATCATCCATGTTAAAAGATTTGAAAAATATTAAGCCAAGACCTTTTTCTTAATGTTATGAAAACAAGAGAACCTGAAGAAAGTCGTCAAACAGCCAATCAATCAATGACTGTAGACACTTCCACTCAGAGAAGTGCTGATCAGCAAAGAAAGATATACCAACAAGTTGCAAATATGAAAAGATTTTTCTCTTTACCATTCACTACAGGAGGAATAAATGCAACAACTTCTGCCCCCGCTGCCACACAGCAGTGCACTGGCAGAAATCTTACAGACTATATCTGCACAAAGGAGTGCTCTGTGCTGTCAAACACAGTGAGTTCACATGTGTAGGAAGCTGGCTATTTCCAAAATAGTTACCCCTGTGATTACTTTCCCCTTAACCATCTATTTAATAACTAAGACTTCCACTGCCTAGAGATTAGAAATCTTCCTAGGAAATACCCTCTTTTACAAAGACAACATGGCAAAATTGACCAATGCAAAAATTACTACCACTGGAATTAAATTCAGGTACCTTCTTCTATAACAATACAATATTTAAAAAAAACAACAAACAAACAAAACAACACCAGAGTAACAGCGCTGCTTCTATACTTCTATACTAATACTGAATTAATGACATAAAATAAAATGCTAACCATTATCTTACACAAAGTGAAGAGGCGATTAAAAAATCTATACTGCAAAATCACACTCCAAAGGAGATTATCCCTTTTGCCCTAAACTCTGAAATACAACAGTTCTGATCTCCATGGGAATCTATATTTTTGAATGCTAGTGAAAAAGCATTCAATAGAGACTAAAAGATTATAGGCAAGGCACAAGCGAGCTAGGCAATGATAAGGACACTCATTTAAGTAATACAGAAAAGGGTGAGCTGCAGATTACAGTGACAGACAGGAATGACAATGTGCAAACCTGTACTGTAAGAAAGCAAAAAACCAACACATCTTCAGTGTTAGAGCAATACTGCAGCACGATGGCACAGTCAGTTTAGCAAGAATCCGGTGATGGACAGGTTTATGTCAAGAATTATATGGTGCTAAGCAGGCAGAGAGGAATTATTCACAGTGTTATTGTTCAGTTTACATTTTTACTCTACTATTGCCTGTTCCATAAAATAAGGAGTAATGAACAGTGAGTTGTTTCACTGCCATGAACTGGACAACACATAAATGGGGTCTACATAAATCCAAGGGTCTATAAGACCTATGAATTTCTGATTAAAGCAGAAAAAGAATACTCCAAAACAAAGACCATTATTAAATATCATGTTCCATTTACATTTCAAAGAGTTACAAACCTTCCCACTTTTGGCTATATAATTGTGTTCAGTCCCTTGGCTCTTCTGAAGACTTTATATAAAAAAAAGGAGAAATAAAATCATAGAATCCTAGTATGGTTAGAGTCAGAAAGAACCTTAAAGATCATCTAGTTCCACCTTCCTGTCATAGGCAAGGATATCTCCCACTAGAGCAGGTTGCTCAAAGCCCCATCAAACCTGGCCTTGAACACCTCCAGGGAGGGGCAGCCATAACGTCTCTGGGTAACCTGTTCCTGTGTCTCACCACTCTCACAGTTAAGAATTTCTTCCTAATAACTAACCTAAATCTCTCCTCTTTCAGTTTAAAACTGCCACCCCTCATCCTACTGCTNGATGTAGCCCAGGATTTAGCTGGATTTCTGGGCTGCAAGCACACACTGCCAGCTCATGTTGAGATTCTCATCAACCAACAACCCCAGTTCTTTCTCCTCGGGGCTACTCTCAATCCACACACCACCCGGCGTATATTTGTGCTTGGGATTACCCCAATCCGTGTGCAGGACCTTGCACTTGGCCTTGCGGAACATCACGAGGTTCCCTCGGCTCAACTCTAGGCTTGTCCCGGTCCCTCTGGATGGCATCCCTTCCCTCCAGAGCGTCAACCACACCAAACTGCTTGGTATCATTTGCAAACTTGCTGAGGGTGCACTCAGTCCCACTGTCCATGTCACCAACAGGGATGTTAAACGGTCCCAGTCCCAGTCCCAAGTCCTGAAAAATATCTATTGTCACCCGAGCCAATGACCACAAATCTTTTAGTACAACCATCCAGCCAATTTCTTGTCCATGTTTTCCAAAATGCAGTGGAATATTCATCTCTGAAAAAAGCTTCCAATCTTGCCTATAATCACTAGGGCCATTGTCCTGGTTTGAGCAACATGGGACTAATTTCTCTTAGAATGCTTTGGAAAACTGCACTTTTAGAAGATCTAGTGTTTGAATTCATGAAAATATTTACTTCATATCCAGCTATGGTATACAGGTTTTAAGGTCTCAGTGGTTTTGAACCTTGCCAGGGATGAGGAGGAGCAAGACCTGGGAACTTGACTCAAGCTAGCCAACAGGATTATTTCATACCACAAGTATTACATTCAGTATAAATTAGAAAGTTTTCTGCACAGTTCTCTCCCTTGATGGCAGCAGTCCAGAGAACTTCTTGCCCTGGCATTGGACCTCTGAGGCCTCCCCTTCCTCTTGAAGCCACAGCATTCACAGTGTCTGACAGCTGCTGTCCACTGCTGGGGGTGCACAGCTTCCTATTGGAAGTGGCTCAGATTATACTCAGTGGCTGAGTATAATCCTTGTCTGTATCATATTAGTATCAGGATCAATACTAGTTCTTTAGTATTACTGCCAATTATTTAGTCTTATTCTATTAAATCTGCTCATATTTCAACTCTTGTGCTTCCTTGTTTTCCCTGATTACCCTTCCTGAGTGGGGAGAAGTCACCAGGTGATGGAATAATTGCCTAAATGACAACGAATTATTATGGGTTTCTCAAACCATAACCCGCCTAACATTAGAGAGGACCTGTAATAATTTTTTAAAAATGAGCTGCATACTGTCCTATGCTTAAGTGTGTAATTTACAGGCCAAAGGCAAAATTCTACTCTTTCACACACACTAAAATTGTCGTATCTGCACAGTTTATCACAGTGCTTATTCTGCACTGACTGGTAGTTTGTATTTCCATCAGTGGCATTTCCAGTGCTGAAAAAGCAATAGGATGTGGCAGATAGGCTAGGCCACAGAGATTTGCTCTCACTGCTGGCTGAACCCTGCAGCACTCATTACCACAACACAGCCAGGCATCCTTCAGATTTAGCAGAGCTGATCCACATTTCTAATCAGCTGCTTCTGTGTACACAATTAATTGCACATGGTGGGTGGGAAAGGCCTCATTTTTTTTTTTATTCATGATTTTAATTGTACATATTGCACACCCTGAAATTCACTGTATTCCATGAAATATCCAGAGAAAGTCTGGCTGTTGTTTGCATTTGTTACTGTATTCTTTGATGTGTTCACATTCAATATTGTGACCACATGTGAATACCACAGGTCAGATTAAGTAAACCTTTACCTACAGAGATGTCCTGACTAGGGGCTGGGCTGACTGCCACTGCTCAGATCTTTGCAAAATAAGCTTTCTTATTTTCCTACCTTTCTGATCCTGTGGTAGCTGTGGCTCTAGAAGTACAGTTCTTGGCTCTGGCTGTCCAATTTTCAGTGTCACTGGCCTTGCTTTGGTTCATTCCAAACTGAAGTTTAAATATTTTACTATTTTTTAGTTCAGTTTTCTTAGAAAGGTGTGCAGAAATTCATGATTATGTGAACTCAGTGAGGGGCACTGCAAAAGATGACTGCAAGACAGTGTTCAGAAGCGAAGCACAGATTTCTTCCTCTGTTATCATGATATTACGAAACATGTATGCCTTCTGGGATAAAACTCCACACTAACAAACCAGCTTCACAACTGCACAGTTCCACTGACTGCAAGAGCTTGATTTCAGGTTGGCAGCAGTTAGAGAGGAAAGAAAAGCCAGCTTTTCAAGCTTTTACTCTGTTGTTATGAAGCCAGAGCAGTTCCTGACCCCAGTTATGGTGACTGAATCAGGTCTGGCAATCTTTGCAAGATACTTGTAAAGATGCATTCCCAATAATGGCCTGGCCTAGAACAAACTCTTACACTTGTTCTGGGACACATCATCTGGCCTTTCTCTCACTTTACAAGTTCCTCAGAGCTGACACTCTCCACAGCTCTCAGTCCTCCCCCCTGTTTCTTTTCTCTTGCTTTCATTGGGTAGGGTTATCAATTCATTCCTTTCTTCATTCCCTTTCCCACTGTTCTTTTTGCTCCTCTCCATGACACTAGGGACCATCCTTCCAAAAGGAGGTAGGGACCTCCCCATCCTCCCAGATGCACAGGAAATCACACTGCCCCTGTTCCTGTCATTCTTCCAACTGACAGAAGTTAATCTAACCTTCCTGATCATAATTAAATATTGTATCTTCAGTACCAGCAACTAATCAACAACTTTGGAGTCCTCCGTTAACCCCATTCTGCTCTTCACTTTCTACTTAGAATATAATGAATCCTTCCAGTACTACTTTGGAAAGGGTGATTTTTACCTTCTTTGGCTTGCCTTCCCCTAGTTGTGGCAATGTTTTCTTTAGCTATCTTACAACCTTTTCCTTGTTCTCTGTTACAGCTTAAGAAATTCCCTACCTGCTCACCTCTTCTAGCCTTCCCACTTGGACCCAAATATCTCTCCTTCTAGGTTCCCTTACGTCTTTTTTCACCCCTCCCTCACTCCTCTCTATCACTTCTCACTTAGCCCAACCTTCTCCCACAACGAA
>VXBW01007384.1:210517-239429 GCA_013400375.1 Thinocorus orbignyianus | reverse complement strand
ACAAGAAACCCGGGGTTTGGGTTTTTTTTTTTTTTTTTTTTTTTTTAAAAAAGTAATCCTGTCTCTCAAACTATTACCGGCATTTCTCACTGAATGAAATGCAAGAGGTTCACCTGGTCTTATTTGTGGACTATCACCCCTCTGGTTATGATCTCCCTGGTCTGCATCCAAGACCTTACTCAGTTGAGTTCTGATCCATGACTATATTTCCTACTACCCTTCCATAACATATCACTCACCTTCGGCACTAGGAGTCTTGCATGACTCATGGTTTAGAGCTATTTGCTCAATCCAAACTGCCACACACTACACCTTACAAAAGCATCTTTTAATTCCTTACAGTCAGTCTCAGAAAGAAGGGAAAACGTAATTTTCTTCACAGTTTAGCAGCCAAATTGATGCTAGTGCAAGGAATTTCCAACCACCTGTGCTACTGCTGAAGACTGATGAAAATCTACACAAAGAACTACAAAATATTATTTTGCAGAAAATGAAAACATAATCTGTTTGGTTTGGCTGCAGGAATCATGCAAGATTCACTTTTCTTATTTTTCCATCTTTAAAACTGTAAACCTATTTTGCATGATTAGCAGCCCCTTTTAGTGAAATTAAACAATGGAAATGTGTCAGAGCTAAAAACACATTTCAAAAGGTGAATCATAAGCAATGAAGCCATGAAGTACTTAAAAAAAATGGCATATTTGTTTTGTAAGTGACTAAACTATGACTGTATTGGACAAATAAAAATATTCAAACACCATAAAGTTCTGTTACATGAAGCAGAAAACTATTTTGAATCACATTTAGAAGATACATACCTGCCTCCAGCTGGTTATACACCAAACCAGGAATGTGTAAGCATACATGAACATGAACATGAATGTGCATGAACTCCTCAGTCTTTGTAAAAAGGATTTATCAGCTCAGGCTACAAACTGTGTTCATACCTAATGCTAGACACACACCAGTTTTCTTACTGGTATCTAGCAAAATATTTTTTGCTGTACCTTTTGTACTTTCCACATACAACCGCCAATGCAGTCAGGTACATCTGAGGTGTGGCTAAGGGCATTGTCTGAAATTTAAGTTCCTTAAACTCCCTCTTCTATAGCCTTTTTACAGGTGACTCACCTAGGAGAACTGGTCCTGGTCCGTATCTTGTCCAGGTTCAGGAGAGACATTATCAGCTGGGGCTCTTCCCTGTTACTTTATTTTATGTCCTGCCATGCTGATTGGAAGCAGTACCCGAGCAAAACACTGATATTTCATCCCCCATTTAAGAAGCTATTTAAGAACCACTCTAAGATGCCTCCCTCACCCAGAGCGAGTGCATTACAGTGCCAAGGTCAATTGAGGAGCTAAAGGCCAAGATTAAGTTCCACCTATTCTCTGCGAGGATTTAGTTTCCCATGTTACTATAAAGATACTTTCCTAGATGCATATGGAAGCTGACACAGCCAACCACAGGACCTCTGCCTGCTGCATTTCTCTCCCCAAAGAAATGCTACCTCCCCCCCCATCAATCTGAATGAGTCTAATTCCCATCTACACTCATTAACTGGCAGGGCAGTATAAAGGGGCCATTCTTTAAGAAAGAGTCAGGTTCACTGACTGTTGGGGTTTTTTTTAATGAAGGATGCCATCAGCATACTGACATCTTTAGATACCAATCACCCATTCTATGCAGCCCACTTCCTCCTTCCCTTTCCAAATTACTCCACTTAGCAAGGACACTGCTTCAGTTTTAAACACTTGCAAGACAGCTCTTTGACTATGTAACAGTAAGAAACACCGAATTCTAAAGTCTCCACTGTAGCTGAGGTTCTTTTTTTTTCCCCTCACACTGAAGCAAAACAAACCGGTGATCAAGTTGTTGAATTCAAAGAGAGCATTTAAATTAAAGCATTTCCATAACGTTTCGTTTGGCTGCTCTGAATGCATTTTCAGGATTGCAACAGAGGAGAAAGGTTATCAGTCGTCAGCTGCAATGGAATGAGCTGGAAAAAGATTGGGTATTGAACTAGCTAAATCTGAAATATCTAATTAAAATTTAAGCAGACTTGTCAGAGTGCTGGAAGAAGCACTGGGAAACTGTCAGAAGCTCTAGGCCTTGTACTTAAAAGGCAAGTAATAAATGACAGTTATTTAGTGTGCACAAAGTATGGGAGCTCAGTGGTAAAAAGATCACTGTTTCAAGGCCGACTGGTATACACAACAGTTCACACGAACAACCTTTTTCTACAGCTAGCGGTCAGGGAGAACAGTGCTCAGTTTTACGCAGTATGCAATCAAAACACCTGTCTGAAGAAGTATAGCTTGTAGTTTGCAAAAATGGTGTGCTGGCTGCTGCAAGTGCGCCAAAATGCGAAAGCTACTATGACTGAAGCATCTAAGCATGAGACGATGTCATTGTGATTAAGAGTGAATGTCCATTATAGCATGAATATTTTTCAAATTACACAGACAGGTCACAGCCAACTGCATAAAGACTGCAAACACACAGTAGGAATTCCTTCCCCTTTATCAAAGCAACAGGATGCAAAAGAGACAGGGGGAAGGCAACTTTCTCTCCCTTGCCAGTCCTTCTGTGTGCAACAGGTGTAGCCATGTTGGCCCAACCAAATGAGTATCTATTGCCCTGCCTCTGACAGGGGTCGAAGGCATCTGCCTGGGGGATCATGTAAACACAGAGCAAATGAAGTCACACTTATCCATAATAAATCTTTGCAGCCCAAAGATTTCATGTGCCAGAGGTAATGAATTCAAACTCAATAGCTGTATCGCTCAAACTCTCAGCCTCTGGGCAGGGAACGGGCCCTGTGCCATTCACCTGGCTCACCACCTCCACCCATAGGGCACTGTGCCACTGGCAGGTTGCATGACTTCTTGAGAAGGCAGCAGAATAGCCTGCATTCATGTTTGCCTGGAACATGCAAGGAGAAATAAGAAAAATTTAGCAGGAGAGGCTATCGAGAGTGACAGAAGGCTGTGAGCACTCACAAGAAACCTCTGAGAGGATGGCAATGAGCAGAAATATTCAGCTGGTGGTAGCCACAAACCCAGAATTTGATTGCTGTTTTTAATTCAACCCTCAAGCAGCAGCAGTGTGAGAGACATCAACAAATGTACAACTGCATCAGAGCCAGGTGAAGACTTATAACATGGGCTGCTTTTAGAACATATCCCTACATGCTATAGGAAAAGGACAGGTAACGTTGCACTTCTGAAGGTCATGTGAGTGAACACTGTAATGTCCCTCTCCAAAAACTTAAACCATTTCAGGAAATTCTGCTTCAGACAATAATACGGGAAAAGGAATATTTCTGTGGGGTACATTTCTGCTGCTGCCTTTTCCTACAAATCGCAGAAATGCAGCTTTTTGAAAGGACACAAACATACAGAGATTAGGCCACAAAACTTACTTGGAAGCCCTTGGATAACACACATTTCAGCTGTGCCTGATTGCTCCCACATGAAACAAAGGGTTATCGTAACTCAATTAACTGATTATTAAGGAGTGTTTCTCTCTGAGTTTGAATTACAACATCTTCTGACCAGGGCCAAAGTTAAACTTTCTCTCACTTTACAAGGCCACATAGAGCAAGTCTCATGGTTGAGGCTGAATCTGTTCAACGTGGAGGCAAGTCCGTGAACACTGGGACTCCTCATAAGTGTTACAAATTAATCCCTCCAGCTTCTGTGTACTCTCCGGAGGGAAGTCGTGACAGTGCAGAGATCGTGCTATGCTGAAGTACCACAGCTCTAGGCTATCTTCTTCCCTCTGGTTACTCCATAAAGACAATGCACTCAAGATCCAAAACAGATCTGAGGGAAAAGGTCTGAATTCTCAGATATGACAGCTCTGTATAATCATACTATCAACACTCAGAGTGGTCAAGAAGGAAAGAGGCTGGTAGAGGAAGGAGAACTACAGTCAGACTGGTTGGCGTAACTGCCAGGAACAACTTAAGTTCTACTTTTTAGTTTGTCATACTATCAGGGACACATGAAGGACTTTTTGGAAATACTTCCTGCATGTTTATATTACTCCCCTTTGTGTGTGTGTGGGGGGGTGGTGGCGGCTGTGTCAACAGCTAACATATAAAGCTGTTCCCAGGTTGTAGATATGCTGGGAGATGATAAACATGCATCAGTATGTGTGCATGAAGAAATATCAAAAGGACCTATTCATTCAATTAGAACAATCTTACGTGAACTTTTGCCTAGAACTGAAGCAAAACCCAAAGGGTTCCTTTTACTAGATACTCAAGCAGCTTGGCTAAATTTGTCTTAAATTTTCCTAATTCACGTGAACTCTTGTACTTCCTGATTTCTTCATCAGCAGCAACAGCATTCCTACAACAATGGCTTTACAGTAATTCTGTTTCATTCTGAAAAAAGAAACTCCATGAAGCTTGCAAAAAAAACCTTGTCTTGATGCTTTCACCTGAATTAAGGAATAAGGATGAAGTACGGTTTGAAGGTTTGCTTGACATAACAAAGCCGCTCTTAGTATGAGTTAACAAATATTGCGAGTTTTTGTTTTTCTAACTTAGCCGACCATAAACAGGGGCCTACCCAGCTGCAGGGGTATGATAAGCAGCAGGACAGCTGTTTTTAAACATGTATGCATGTAGTCTTGGAGAAGGAACTCATCTCTGAAGAATAAGGGGGTAATATTGTTAAACTAACTTTACCTGGTACGCACATTTGGAGGAGCGATCCCCTGTGCGTCCAGTGCTGCAATAAAATACCTGCTTAACAGTCACCCCAACTATTGAGTCCTGATTTCGTCTTTCATGGCAACACACCAAATACGCGGATCCAAAGACTGTAATGCCATGAGACCGTAAAAGCAAAGCAAAGGCATCTCCAGATACATTAAAGGAAGAAGTTGATAAAAAGCTAGACCTGTGTGCTTTAGTAAAATCAGACAATAAAGAAAAAGCAGTTTGACTGATTTGGGCAAAATTCAAATAAGCTTTAGAAAACTTCAAAAATTATATTCAGTCTCTGAGCAGTTCTTGTTTGTGGGGCTTTTCCAGACACACGTTTGCCTGGAACATACTTAAAACAAATCTTTATTTTTTGTGACTTTATCCATGTTACATTAAAGGACACAGCTCCACTGCAGGAAGCAGAACAACAGCTGTGAGGAGAGACACAGCACAGTGTTCTGTGCCAGCCAAGCTCTGAGCTCATGGTGAATCTTCCCTTGCCGTGCAAAATGCAATACTGAATGATTTTACAGGAGTGAAGCAAAAAAGGGCAGTCCAACTGTACTACGATCATGGCATCTGCTAACAGAAATGGTAAGCAGCCAACGTGGTCAGGCATTTAAAAACAGAACTTTATGAAGTGGAGTAATTGTATTATCTGCTATGTAGGACAAGCACAGGGCTTGTTCCAAACTCAGGAAAAAAGGGGGAGAAAAAAAACAAAACCAAACTTCAAACTTCAGAGCTGTTAACAGAAATCAATACAACTTAATCAGAGTAAGAATCCTGTATCAGTCTTTAAAAGCTGAGGAATGCAAATGGAAGGAAACTCATAAAATCAGACAGGTATTGTAAAAAGTAGAGCAAAGTCCCAAGCAATGTATACGTGTAATCTCTAATGGTGTTGTACAACCGAGAGTCACATAGCTGAGCCAAATAATTTCCCTGAAAAAGATGTTACTGTACTGTAAATAGCATGCAGTTTACTGTAATCTTTAAGTATTTCTCTCTTCACAATTAAGCCAATATTCAAAGACAATACAGAACAGCTCAGGAAGCATCTTTGTCCACATGCCACCATTATTTATCCCTTTTTTTGTTCCTCTGCAGTTTGAGTCAACGTGTCCAGTGACAGGACAAAGAGCAATGGGCACAAACTGAAATAGATTAAATTCAAGTTAAATGTAAGGAAAAAAAATCGTACTGGAAGGGTGACTGAACACTGGCACACACTGCCCGGGAAGGTTGTGGAGTCTCCATCCTTAGAAATATTCAATCCTAGCTGATTACAACCCTGAGCAGTAGCTCACCGTGCTTTGAGCAAGGAGTTGGACCAGATACTCTCAGAGTGACTGCCTGTCTCAGCTGTTCTGCGGCAAGTCAGTACAAGCTGGACCAGCCTCCAGGAACAACCTCTAACAGCACTTCTGCTGCCAGTCCCTTCCATATTAGCCTTTTTCCTTGCTGAAGATAATACAATGGACTTCATCTCTACCAGGACTACCTTTATTTAAACACTACTCAAGTTCTCACTTACTTTGTTTTAAAAACTGCTCATTTGTTAGAATGTAATTTTCCAACATCATCTCACCTCAACATTTCTTCAACATTTCTTCTTTCACAACCAAGCACATGTGTACTGTGCAGTAAATGGTGGTTAAAGTACTGGGGAACTAGGGCCACTCAAAAATAAATAAATAGATAAATAAATAAATAACATAGGCTAACTTCATAGTCTCTGCTTTTTTTCATTCTTCCCATTCACTCCCCACATCAGAGTACTTTTTTCAACCCACCTTTGTGCCTGATCTCCCTTTGATTACAAGTAAACATTTAATTATTATGAACTACCTTCTCTCCCACCTTGCATTCCTCTCATTCTCCTATTTCCTCCTATGTCCAGTCTTATTGCTCTCTAAAATTCTCCATAGTTTAAACCACAATTTGTCCTCACAAAGTAATGCCTTCCCAAAACAGCATGATCTGCATATAGGCAAAAGTTCATATAAAAGCAGCTAAGTGTTCACCCTTTACACACCAGAAGCTGAAACTCTGGCCTGTATAAAATAAAGACATGTGAAGCAATATGGATGTATACTGACCACAGCGTTGGATCTCTGGAGTTTACACCTTTGAAATGGACTCTTCTCTTCTGCCACTACCATGATCTAAGACTTGTGCTATTCTTGTGAGCCTTGGCCCATATCAAGGTAGAGCTCTGGCAACCATGATTTTCAGCTCTCCTCATTTCCATTGCATCCATTATTAGCATAATTTTTCTTCAGTCTCTTTCCATTTTGTCTCTCAACTGTCGTCTACTCAGCACATTCCTGGTTTTCCAGTTCATTTCACTTCACATATACAACATATATGTGCACTCCTTTACCCCATCACATGTTTGTATACTTCTTTTGGGGGGATGGGGAGTGGAATATAACAGGCACTTTTTTACTCTTGCTTTCCA
The DNA here is from genome assembly GCA_013400375.1 of Thinocorus orbignyianus. Taxonomy (NCBI): domain Eukaryota; kingdom Metazoa; phylum Chordata; class Aves; order Ciconiiformes; family Thinocoridae; genus Thinocorus; species Thinocorus orbignyianus. The sequence continues at coordinate 232,247 of VXBW01007384.1, read as the reverse complement.
TGTATTTTTGCTAGTAACAGACACAAGGTCTTGGATAATTTTCCTGTGTTAATAATATTCATCAGTAAAGTATTTTGAATTATGAAAAGGTCCCAACAAGCTAGTAACTCCTTTTCTGTCTCAGTCATTACAAGCAAGCTCAAATTTTGCAACCAAAGCACATAATAGTCATCACTAAAAAATCTCCAGCTTCAGATTTAAGATGTCTCCCTAAATCTCTTGTTATATATGGGGCATGTTGTTCACTGGCTTGTTCCTACTGCAGAATCAGAGCTATGTTCCCCTTTTATATCTTTCAGATCAGACTCAGGAAACTAGTAGTAGACAGGAACATAAGGCTGAGAGCTAAAGACTAAATTTTACATAAATAGTAACAATGTAAAGCTATAAATGCCTAAAATTATGTTTTGATAGGGTGACATTGCCTCAAAATAATGCTTTAAGAGATACATCTTTATTGGAACACAAGAGAATGGCAGCTTAAATATTTTAAGATCTTTGTAAAATCCTTTACACAAAATTACTCTCATGGATCAGTTCCTAAAAACTCTCACTTGTTGAAGTACTTAGAGCAATTTGCTTCTTCAGAGTAAGGTACTTAGAAGCATTAACAACTCTATCTTCCAAATGTCATTGTGATAAGTAAATATTACTGCCCCCATTATATAAGTGATGCACCTGAGAGACAATTTGTATGATCTGCCTGAGACTGCAGGGACTGGAATGACAGTGTCAAATAATAAAAATAGCTTTTTGTGTGTGGTTCAGATGAGCAATATCATCATTGCCTTTACATGTCTACTCACTAAAAATACTGCAGATTTGAGCACATTCATTTTTTTCCACATCTCATCTTACGACACTGACTCACATGAATTAATCCCTCTTTTATATTCTGCTCATTGACTAAGTAATGAAATGTTCTCAAGACATTAAAAGATCAACACCCACAGAATCAGCATTTGGGTAGGTACAACATAGCACAAAATCACTTCTATAGGTACAAATGGAAACTCAAAAAGTTCAGGATTTCAGTGACTTGGAGAAGGTTAAGTATGTTGCTAAGCTTCAAACTGATATTCTTAACTACCAGTAAACAAGGCAAAATTTTCGAGGATGGTACCACTTCGAGCTTATTGCAGACAAATTTGAACATTAGATCATATTTATCACACTGCTGGTCTGTGCTAAAGACGCAATCAAAAAGAGTAAAACTCTTCTATTCAACCAGTACTTCAGACCATCTAAACTCTCCAAAATCTGAAATTTTTGACCATTAATGTGAATGAAACAGCATTTGTTTTGAAGTCCCTTCTCCCACAACATGGAGTCAAGTAAAATGTATTAAAGGAGAGAAGAATACAATGACCATTTGCAATATGTTTACAGACAAATAACATCCAAAAGAATATGCAAAAGCCTCAATAAATGGTCACGTTTAGAAAGAATCATAAAGCATCCCACTCTTACCTGGACAGCACTGTATTTAAAGTCACATAAATATGATTACTTGGGTAAATGAGGGTTAAAGGCTTTAATTCATCATGGATACATTGGGTCAGAATGACAGTATTGCTTTGTAAGGAGGCTTTTATCATGCACTTGTACAATGCTTCTCACCCAAATTAAAAGACTATGAGGCAACTGAGAAATATGCTGCAACTGAAGACAAGTTGCCCTCTCTACTGTCTTTTGGATCAGAGCTCAATAACAAGAGCCTACAAGCAAAGACAATACAAGGAATGGCACATAGAGAAGGAAAAATATTCTATTACTATGAACGTGCTCCTGCTGGAATAACCAAAGCTTTTAATTAAAAAATTTTCAAGGAAGTTCATGGCCCCACACAGAAGTTACAGAAATTTCTCGAGAGAAAAAGCTACCAAGAAGTAGGAGAAAATACCCTGTTTTGACTTGGCAGGCAAAAGCTATAGATGTGTTCATAACTTTTAGTCAGCTTGATGAAAGAGCACTGCACCCTGACTGATAGTCCAAATTTTAAACAACAAGCACCGACCAAGGGCTTGAAGGAAAGGTAGTATTTTGAGGTGTCCTAAAAGAAACATTGTTTTATTTCTTAAATCAACCCATATGATTTCATAACCTGATCAGGGAAAGACAAATTTCTGTACTGTGAACTGCAAAGACTTGAAAGTCGGTGAAAGGTGCAAAGCATTCTGTCAGGACTTAGGTTTAGACATGGTAGGTAGGTCAGAACTCAAGGAAGCAGAAGCACCTTTCAAAGCATGACACACAGAAAAGAAAATAGCTGGTGCTATCTAGGTATTATAGGAATTTCGGATTCAGTTTGTTTGCTTACCTTTGCACTACTGCACGCATCTCAAAGCACTGACATAATCTTCACACAAACATTCAGAAAAACCCCTCTTACCCCAAAGTGATTAAGTACACATATGTTTTCCTCTACTTCTGTCAGATCTTATTTGTTAGCTTCTTAAAAGACAGAAGGGGCTGCTTTGGGGATGAGTGGGCTCCCCCTCCTTGCTGGTTTTGGTAAAACCTACAGGATCTCTACAGTTAGCTCTACAATAAAGCAGGTGCAATAATAGTCTTGTCTGTAACTATCCACTCCACTTTCAGCTTTCCCAGTAAAAAAAGAGCACTAAAAATATTGTCTTGCACCTGAAACAGGGATACTCTGTGCTAAAATTTACTACAGTTCAAATTTGCAAAAATGTTTTCATCCTTTTAACTGAATTATGCTATTTTGAATTTTATCCACTGATCTATCTTCCATCAGCTTCTTCCATATTTTCATTCACACTTAGGGGCATGCTGCTATATTAACATCTGCAAACTGCGTATCAGGTTGGTTATGTTGCAACTAAATATTCATTCACATTTAGTTTTCAGCATGGGAAGTAGCATAAAACACAACTAGAACTATTCTTCCACAAATCCACTCAGGGAGTTCACAAACCTTCTCCTGCCCTCTCAGTTCTCTTGTTATTTTTCCATTTCCTAAGTTGGTTAAATGGAGTCAGAAATACCCACAAAATGTTAGAAGCTGTTTTAGCAGCCTTCAGTGAATTCCCACCACAAGCATCATCCAGCAAGCAAGTAAGTCAAGGTGTTTTGTGAGACCAATCCACAAATCTTAATGAATACTTTTAAGAAATTACCGAAACTTTAAGCGTCTTGTAACGGTCTGAAAATCTCATCTCCAGATTCAAACAATCAAAAGCAGTTTTTCATACAAAGGTCTTACCAACAAACCCTGTATAAGAAGGTACCTAAAATGTACATAAGCAAAGGAATAGAATTATATTTCACCAGTTACTCTGATAAATTTTGCAATGGAAGTCCCGAAGTCTACCACAATATGAGTTTATCCATAGAGTAGAAAGCACAACATCGGCTTTTTTGTACTAACTCTACTTTAAGTCACTTCTAACACAGTTCACACACCAGGTCTGTATTAATACTGTTCCTGAAATTAATCATCAGAACCTGCTGTGTCCTAGGCTCCAAAAGACAGCGTGAAAAGAAGCAAGGCAAGAATTAAAGCAATTGCCTCTTATGGGGCAACACAACTTCAACCCAAATCCAGATCATCACAAACAAAATGTTTTGATTTTTCACTGGCAGTAGGGGCTTTGCTTGTTGTCCTTACCTGCAAAAACACTCTATTGCTACAGTTCGGAAGGTAACCGAGTGAAATTAAAGTACCCCAAATTGCCCCCCTACCTGAAATACACAAAACAAAGAGAGAAGCCAAAAGACAGGGTAAGTCTTTATACAGCTTTTCAACACATCCTGATAAGACATTGATCAGTACTAGAAGCTACCAGAGAACCAGGGCTGCCTGTCACATAAAATGGACTCTTTTCTGCTCAGTACAGTAATGGAGAAGACAACAGGGGAATGAGAGCTCTGTGCAGTCTGTGGCTCTTCAGTGTACCTGGGAGCACTGCACGTGCTATCACAGTCAGTGACACACTCCAACCATGCTTAAGCTCTTTAAGCACAGAAGGACTCAGCAAGGACACAGCCTAAGAAGTGGGCAGATGATGCCCATGCAAAGACAGGATGGCATTCAAAAACATGAGGCATAAAACAACGTCTTCAAGAAGCTACAGATGCCTACTGTGAACCCAAATGGGGTGAAAATGTCATCCTCTACATAAAGACATTTCCTACAGAACACACAGTGCTGATTGCCTATTCAAACATTTCTTTTTCTGATTTTCAGTGCAATACCCTTCTCCCTTTTAGAACGTGGCTACATGAAAAATACCACTGAGTGTCAGTTTGATTGCTCCAGTTACTGACTGACTATTTTGTTTTTTTTCCAAACTGCTTGCTGAAGAAGGGCGAGGAGAGATTTAACGACAGGGTGTCTGAGGTGACCATGTTGTGGTCTCACAAGAAAACCAAAAAATGAAGCACAGCCTCTTGTGACTGATCTAACTCAGAATTTCCACCTTAAGAATTCAAAAAATAATTAATATATTGGGGAAGATTTGTAAGGAAGTTTTTATCTCATTTTATAAATAATTTCAATGGCAATCTGGATATTTTATTCTTTCCCACTTCCCCCCCTAAGACTGTTTATTAAACCACCAACACAACTGAGAGAAAGGACATGCAGTTAACAGGAGCTTATCAAAAGATTACTTACCACTGTCTCCACAGACCCTCAACTACACATCTTAAGAACAAAAGTTCACCTTCTTTAGCATACAGCAAAGCACCTTATAGTTGTCCCAACAAGACAGAAAGTATTTCTTTTTTCTTTTTTTTTAATACAATTTCACCCATATCACCAGGCATAGACTTGTGGCATCAGTAAAATAATACAGTAATGGAGTTGTTGCAAGTACCTCCATGTTACACATAACTTCATCTAGCTGGAAACAGAGAAATTAATAAACAGGAGGGCTGAGATTTCCCCCTTCCACGGGAATGTGAGCACTTGCCACTCTCTCTGGTTACTATGTCCCAAAATACAAACAGAAGCCCAAGAAAACCCATGTCAGAAAGTACCACACTGTTACACACAGCATCCACTGCAAATGCACTGTCTGCTTTTGCCATTGTTTCCCCTTGAATCTATCACCTTAACGTGACATTTGTACTACGGTCTGAAGTAGCTCTTACAGACAGCATAGATTCTCATCAAATTGTTGCAATCAAACTCATATCAGAATAAATTTTATTTCTTATCTTCTTCCTACTTACACTGTCTCAAGTAATATTTTATTCCACAAAGTGTCCCAGGGGGCTTTGCAGCAGAAGAGAGGGCAATGGGATTCATCATAAGAAAAAACGAGAAGTAGAAGAGTTTGATCCAAAATTCTACACTCTGTCTACGTCTGCCTCTGTCCTTACTTACCTGATGAATAAACAAAACACTAAACGTGATGCCACTTAATCTAGTAATTTTGACTGCTTTTAGCGCAGAAACCTATAGCATCAGCTCATACAACTCACCATAATTATGGAAGGTATAAAAAACAAACCTGCTTACCTTTCATCCCAAACTTAGAGTGCCTTCCAAACTTCAGAATAATGAGCATTATTACTAAGCCAGTGCACACCAGTGCTGCAATTCCCACCACAACATACACCTAAAAAAAAGAGGACACAAACAGATCTGCTCATTTTGTTCTCATGACCTTCAAAGCACACATCCAAATTAACCCAGTTAGGTAAAGAAATAGACTCATTTCAACCAAGAAACATTTGCACTCAGATCAAGGAGTACAGAAAACAGCCACCTGTTGAGGTTTCTTCTGTCCTGCAGAGAACAGAGATTCAGACACCTCAAAGAACAACTTTTTCAGCATCCCACACATTCAAGGCAGGTGGAAGGGCACATCACCCCATACACATAACCTCACACCCTTCGGGCAGAGTTGTAAGAAAACATGTAAGAGAAGGAGATAGGAAAAAAAAAATTACTGTGAGGGTGGCTGAACACTGGTATAGATTGCCTCGAGTGGCTGCAGAGTCTCCATCCCTGGGGATATCAAAACTGGAGCGGACACTGCTCTGAGCAACCACACTTTAGGCAGGGGCAGAGATCCCTTCCAACCTTAGCTGTTCAATAATTCTATTATTAGATAAGAGTGTGTGGGATCCTCCCAATTTTTTAGCACAGTGTCCCAACTCACGAATTCACATGATTTTCACTGCCTGAACTTTATGGAGTCACTGATGCAGGGAGGCTGCTCCATCACCCAGACTGGCCACCTGCTCCCAGTCGCCACCAATTCAGTTCAGGAGAACATGAGAGGCATGACAGCAAAGGAGGCCCACCAATTCAGCTACTTATACTAAAATCTGCTGGAAATTATTTGATCAAAAACCTACATCAAATTATGTTTTAAAAACATACAATTAGAATTTAAAAGTTTATTGCAGCACAACTCCTCTTTACCATGGACCTGACTCCAGGACCAGAATTCAAACAATCTTCAAATTGCTTTGGAAGTCTCTATTTTGTAAATAAAGAGTTGCTCTCCTTGGCTAAAATTAGAAGTAAAGTCTTAGGTTAAAAAATTACAGTTAGTTGTTCAGAAAAGCATGGAACAAAGTAACTAGCAATTTTACTTGGACTGAAAAGTGATTTACTCTTTCAAAAAACAGGGGGAGGGCAAGAGTGGGGAGCACTGATTTTCCTTTTTTCCCCATTTTTTTAATGAGCTTTGACCAGAACACACAAATAGCTCCAATGTTCTGGTAGCTCAGGGTCCTATTACAATCTCCACAGTCTTGTGAATGTGTAGTCAGAAAAGTCCACCAAGATTACAGATCAGAAAACAATGTATATACTTACAGTGATGCTATCTTCATTCTCTTTGTTGGAAACATCCGTAGAAGTGATTTGATTACTGTTATTTGTGGTGTCTCCAAGATCATTAGGCGTGGTTTCATACTCTTAGGAAAGGAAAAAAGGTTGCTTTTATAATTTTGTAATCTTAGAGGTGAAGGGGTTGTCTTTATTATTTCGGCTCTGTAAGATGAAAAGGCCACTAACAACTCTCAAGACTCTGAGCTCTTTGGAAACAACACATAATTGCTAAAGTAGCTGGAACATTTCGGGGGGGATCCCTACAGCAGATAATCAAAAATGTGTGTGACTTACAAACTTGAAAAGAGAAGCAATCTACACCATAACGTGTATCTTTACTGGAAAAACTAGAGTTCAATAAGAACTCCATCCATATAACTATTTTTACGTGCTTCTGACTTTCCATTAAATATGAAAGACCACTCTCTACACTGAACTTCTCCAACCTTGTTTTCAGCCAAATATATGACAGTCTTAGAAATTAACTTTGGGATTTTTGTTTTGTTGAAAAGAACTTCACAGATAGGGGTTTAGCTAGTTTGTTCCTCCCAAATTTGAAATAGCTCTATTTCTTCATTTAAAAAAATAAAAAATTCTGTTTGTGCACAGAGGTTACAGTCTAGAATTATAAACTGTCATACAGGTAAACCTGTGAAAAAAATAAGTGCCTGAGAAGTTATGAAGAAATATTTTTTTTTATCAAAATAATCCCACTGACAGATCTGCAAAGCTAATCCAGAACTATTCCATCAAATAAATTAACATGGATTAATTATTTACAACTATTTAAAAATTATGCACAGAAATCTACAGACCATGATCTCCTTTCAAAATTTTTCAAATAAAATAAAAAGAATCAAATAGTATAGACATGAACTTAGAGAAATGGGTATTAAAATAAAATTTTAAAATGCATATATTTTATGCTTACTTCTGAAAACATACTGAACATTTCAGTCTTATGAAGGTAATGTGTAGACACGAAAAAAAAAACCATGGGCGATAACTGCATCTATTACAAAATGCGTCTCCAGCATTGTAATTTAAATTTGCAATTAACTGCGCATTTCTTTATACTTTCTCATTAAAATCAGTGCCATAAGCCTACCAATGAAATTTGAACTGTGAATCTGAAAAGGCAGACCACAGAGTTATAGCTCTCACTGGCTGCAGAGGCATGAACTCTTCACACTGCAGAACTATTGCTGAGCAAGGGCAGGGAGGGCCTGCATCTCAGTCGACTTGATCTTCCTTAGCTCCAAGGGCCATTTTTTGAGAGCTTAGTTGGCAATGCTAGCAACAAACTGCACGATCTACATGCATGCAGGAACACATTTGCTTCCTACAAAGCACTTGGCAGGCTGCAGATTTTTTGGTATATGAAGCTATGCAGCTGCTTCTGGCACCAGTGTTACAATCAGGACAGTCAGATTGTGTAATCAGCTCGCCTAGTCTTTTGGCTCTACACCATACATGTGAAGGACAGGACTATTTTAAGCCAAAATGCGTACTAGGTATACAAAGCTTTTATGAGAAACAAAATTTAATTTCCTGGACTTTTACAGTTTGAATTTTCCAACTCTGCATCTCTACGCCTGTGGTTTTGGGTGCAAGCAAGGTTAGAAGAGTAGCAAGGGTCAAACGAAGAGCACTCCTTCCTCCAAGCAGCACAAACCCTGCCTGAACGGCTCACCTGCACCAGCGGCCTGGGCATTCAGACAAGGTGCTGTGCAGACCATCCACCACCATGACTACACACTTTGCCACAGCAAAGGAGGACGCTTCTGCTTTATTCGTTTGCAGGCAGAGCCTCCTTTATAACAAGTTATCGGCCTACAGGATTGGGAAAATCTTCACAAAGATAGTTTTGACCAAACCTACATTCATAGCAGCTTTGTAAGACCAATACATAAAACACATATTTAGAGCCTTTGCTGCTTTTACTCTGTAATACAAACTTTCAAGAGGGAAATTTTTTTACCCCTAATTTTACCTGTAAACACCAATGTGCAAAAGCTCACTATTTGCAATTCTGTTTATACTCATGGCTGTACTAAGCTAGTGGAAATCACACCCTGAGGGACTAAGGAGAACTATGCAGAGTGTTTCAGGTCTGGTCCCTGAATTCTCTGAACGCACTTTTATATTAAAATGGTCAAGAGCTAAAGTAGGCCCAGTCAGGACGCTGGTATTTCATTGCTATTCACTGCTGTATAACTGCAAAGTGCTTGCATGCGAACCGGCGCCAGATCTTCAAAGCCTCTTGAAATGGGTGAACCAGGCAAGGAAAACATGTGCAACAGCTACCCAGCCAAAACTGGGTGATTCCGAGTTAAACAAATCCCTGTTCATTTCACTGTGAAATCCTGACATGGACACTGAGCACTCCAGTACAGACAGGGTCACGCCTCTTGACTCATGCATGCTATGTGGGACTCCTATTGCTTCAGGGCCAGGTTGTCCAATGTTGCCTACCCCAGGCAGTCTGTGACCATGCCTACTGCACTGAATCGTATCTGAGGCTGTGAAGTGTTTTGCAACTGTTTTACAAACCTGGGATACAGACAAGAGCACCGTCACACCAGCACCAGGAGGGTCTCCAGGGCTGGGTGATAAGGGGCATGGTGTCTCCCTCGTGTTCACAGCTACGTCGGAAGCAGCAGCCTGGCACGGAGATGTCAACTCAGAGCCAAAGAAGGTGGAGTTGCACTCGATTTCCTGTTCAACCCCGGCCGAGTCACTTTGTTTCTCTCAGTGACTTCTCAGATGGGGCCGGGGTGGCTTCTCCTCCCCATCTTTTCCAGCAGGCAAGCAAAAGGCACTAGCGGCTGCTCTGCATTTGCAGCAGGCTGTGCCCTGGCAAACATGACACCATGTAGCCTGCTTCAACCTCATTAGCTTTTCTGTTTCCCACTGTACACTCAAAATACCTAACAGAAAGCATTTCTGAATCACCTCACACGAAACACAGGATGCAGAAAGCTGTTCAGTACCCAAGATACAGGCTGAACTCAGCCACGGAAGACGGCTCCTCGCTGAAGGGAGGAGGCTGGGATCCCCTGCACTCTGCTGCCTCCCTCTCTTGTCTTCTCACAGCCCGGCCCTGCCCAGCCATCCACAGGCCAGTGACCCAGGAGTGGGGCTGTCCTGGTGTGCCCCCACTCCTGGCTGGGGCAACTGGACCCTGTCCTGAGAAGCCCTCACACGGAGCCCCTTGCTCCACGGTGCCCTTACACCTGCAGGGAAGTACTTTGCAGCTGCCATCAACTTCAGACGTAGCCAACAGACTGATGGACACACAGCTAGTCCAGTGCCCAGCAGGGTCAAATCCTCCACGATAGCCATTACCCTTCACACTGGGCACACACAGCAGTGTGCCCAGGTGGCCAAGAAGGCCTAGAGCATCCTGGCCTGTATCAGGAACAGCATGGTGAGTACAACTCAGGAGGTGATTGTTCCCTTTGGCACTGGTGAGTACTTGAGTAGTTGTCTCGAGTACTGTGTAGAGTTTTGGGCAACTTGCCACAAAGAAGACACTGAGGTGCTGGAGTGAGTCCAGAGAAGGGCAACAAAGCTGGTGAGGGGTCTAGAGAGTAAGCCTTGTGAGGAGAGGCTGAGGGAGTCGGGGTTGTTCAGCCTGGAGGAGACTGAGGGGAGACCTTATCACTCCCCACAACTACCTGAAAGGAGGCTATAAAGAGGTGGGGGTCAGTCTCTTCTCCCAAATCACAAGACAAGAGGAAATGGCTTAAAGTTGCATCAGGGGAGGTTCAGATTGGATATCACGAACAATTTTTACACTCAAAGGGTTATTAAGCATTGGATTGGGCTGCCCAGTGAGGTGGTTGAGGCACTGTCCCCGGAGGTATTCAAAAGACAGGTTGACATAGTGCTCAGTGACACGGTTCAGTGATGGGTTGTTGTTTTTTATCAGAGTTAGGTTGATGGTTGGACAAGACAATCTTACAGGTCCCTTCCAACCTAGACAATTCTATGAAGCTATGATTCTGATTAGCACAGGGCTTTGAAACACGCATTTTGAAGGGAAGATGGCAGGGGCCTCGGGGGCAAGCACTTTAACTTCCTTCCAGCATAATTCATGTTGCAAATAAACAGATTACCACAGAGACAGTGTGGTCTGAAAAAAAAAGTCATGAAAACCACTAAGTCTCTGAGGGAAGCTCATCTCAGGGGCTCGTCCCACTCTCAGCCATGCAGGCAGTTGCTCTCTGAAGAAGCAGCAGTTCCTAGACTTTCCATCTTGCCTCATTTATTCACCTCACTAACCGGACTTGTGAATTTGGAATAATTAGGGAAACACTCTGGACTACAAAGTGTTTCTCAAAGAAAGCACTGAGTCACTGAAACAAAGATTATAAGGTTCAAACAGCAGAAAGAAAAATGGGAATAAAAAGGAAAGCTACTTTCATTAGGACTAGGTCTTGCAGGCTGTGATCTCCCAGCACAACTGGAAGTGCAATTCTCAACAGAATCCTACCCAAATCAGCACAGCACTCAAATGGTTAAATGCCATATACAGGTGTCAAGACCTTGAATCAAATAGCTCAATCAAGATCTTCATGCATATATATTATATAACACAACACGTGTAAGAATTTGTGCAAACCATCACCATCTTCCCACCCACCCCCAAAAAAAAAATTTGGAAAGAGAGGGAGGGGACACTATCCTCTAGTATTTCTGAGCCCTAAAAGCCAAATTGATGCTTCAATTGCACATTTGCTAAAGTTTAATGACATGGAATGGAATCAAAGCAATAACATTTAAATCAGCTTAAGGAAACTTGAGTCATGGGCCATTTCATCCAAATAAAATGTGCTCCAAACAGGATCCAGCTCCCGCTGGAAGCTAAAGGGTATTTGGGTATGTTGGTTAGGACAGACTTTCCTGCTCACCAGAAGTATTATCTAAAACTAGCCAGTTGCTTCTCATTCTGCACCTTCCATTCTGGTGCACATTGGCTCTCACTAGGTACAGACCAAAACATTATGCCTAAGTAAAAAACCTAATGTGAACACTGCGTCATCAAATCCTCTGGCACACACTCAGATATCACTGAGTTGATGGTCTGCTTATGCAAGAGAGATTAAGAGAAGGTACAAGTTAGTGGACAGAGTAAACTAAATTGCCTACAGGAAAACTTATTTCTGCTAACCTCATTTTTAAGTGGGATTTAGGGGTACACTTTTGGTGGCAAACAAGTATGGAATCATCACTGAAAAAATAAATTAAGTTATATAAGAAGAAGAAATCATGAACTCTCCTTCCTCCAAGAAATGCCTCCAAAAGAGTCACAAAAATCTCATGCCTGTGAGCTACATCAGACAGCTGTCATCCTACGGGATCAACTGCAATCATTGGTAGCCGTGGATTTATGCTTCTCCTAATGTGAATCAAAAGCCGCCAAGTAACGAGTCATATTGCCTTCATTTATCCTAAATAATATAAGGCAAAAGAAGAACCAAAACCAAAAAGTACCTTATAGAACTGTGTTATAATAAGTGCCATTTCAATTTTACTGAGCCTGACAGTCAATCTTTTAATGGTTTCAGTTCCTTCACTTCTATCATTAAAAGAAAACAGAAAGGAAATCAAATATGTACCATAAACGTCTGGATCCACAATTGGGCCACTACCTGTACATGGAGAAGAGAAAAAAGAAAGTCTTTGTAAATAGATTGCAAATGCTGGAAGAACAAGAGTTGCTTAAGGAATTTGTTTAAGCATTGACTTGTTATTTGCAATAGCAATGATCAGAACCTACACAAATGCAAAGCAAGATCAATACATTGCAGTGTCTGTTCATCAGATTACATTTACAACCATTTCAGAGCTATCCCAAGGGTTAGTATTTTGCTTCGGATGAAACAGCTAATGCACAGGGCACTAGATGTAGCAAAGGCAGGTATATTTCCAAACTGGGCAAAATTCTGTTTTCTGCTGTTAATGTATATCTGGAATAAGTGCAACAGTAACTATTCCTGCTGAAAAAATGAATGGTAAAATTCTCCCTGACCTTAACTATTAGCAAAATTCAGTGAGCATTAAAAATCTACTTTTACTTGCTTAAAAAAATTTGCTATTAAATCACTATGAGAGCAAACAGGTTCAACTGTGAGCTGGCAAGTTAAGGACTAGAGGCAGCAATGACCTAAGCAGCACCATTTCATTCACTCTGTAAAAGAATGCTTCCAAGAAGCCAGATGCACAGCTGATACACAGACAGAACTTTTACCAGAAGAGTCAGATGTCTCAAAAAGCAGCCTTTAGATAGGCAAATGGATATCCATCTAGTCTACACTTTTCTAAATTTTACTAGTTTCAGTTTGCAGCTTTTTCTAATTACTGCACATATGTAAGGCTGAGAACACATGTGAGTATAATGCATAGAACACCCACTGAAATTAGTGTACTATTAGACTCTTCCTGCTTTGAAAGACAGTTGTGTTGTATTTCAACATATTCATTCTGGTCTGCAATGTATTTATAGCATTGCTTATGTAGTAGGTTCCTAACCATCTCTCCCATATTTTCACTGTTTCTTTTTTGTTCATTTGGAAATAAAATTAACAGATAGTTAAAATCTCTGAAGATGAGTCAAACTTCAAAAACCGTAATTCTCTTTATAGTACTACACAGTAAATCCATAGCAGTGGCATTACACTGGCATAAAGCCACCATGAAGTATGACCAGAACACCATTATTTCTGCTTACGTTAGCAGCATGAGAATCTGTGCTGAAAATGCTAAGTAGAGTTGAAACCTATCTGCAGAATGGCAGCAGACAACTAGGTTTATTTTTAAAGGCATTTGAAGATACGCTAGTACCCAGACATATAGGTTACTAGACCCCACGAGAACTGTCATGTCAATCTGAAAAAATAAGTAACAAACAAGTGAAGAAAGCTTGTACTGTCTGTCCTCAAGCAACTTCTGACCTGGGGTTTTTTTGTCCATAAAAGTTCATGGATTCATTTTTTCTAGTACAAAATATCGATCTGAAAAATAGTATTTCTAATTTGCCTCCTGTAATCTGAAGGGGAGAAAAAACCACCAACAAAAAAAATTCCCAGGCCTTTATTAGATAAAGTTAAATGAGTCAAATGGCAACACTTTTGTTACTGTTAACCAGAATTGGAATAAAGTAATCAGATTAGTTTCATCCCTCAACTCCTGACAGAGATATAAACTAGGAATTCATCAACTCCATTCAAATACCTTTTATATAACTAAATAGTTCACTTCAAATAAAGTTACAAAAATCAAGATGTTGGACAAGACCCACATTTTTTAGTATTCTCTAGAAGAATCATACCCACTCAATCATCAAAACATCAGCTGAAGCTACTTTAACATTAAACTTCACCACAGTAATTCTGCATGTTTACATACAATTCTTTTTAAGGAAAACACAGAACAGCTTTGTTGTTTTGGTCCTTGTTAGAACAGGTTGTTGTGTAAATCATCAGGAAAGGACTCAATCCAAAATGATATTTCTAGAAAAGATCCCCATGCTGTTATGCCGCACAAGCAAGATGATACTTCTAAGGGGTATTCAACATACTCATTTTCTTTGACAAGATACTATGTGATGTGGATTCCTTCACCTGAATTTTAGAGTAGAGTGTTGGTAGATGCACAAGTTTAACTAGTAATACTTATTATTGGTAAAAATCTCTCCCGCATTCATTAGCTGTTCTGGATCAAGTATGAGAACAGCCTCCAGAATAAAACATGAACATTTCTTGCTCACTGTTTGCTGCAGTGTAGTCTCAAATAATCAAATTCTCCTCAGCAAGAACAACTCACAGGAATCCAAAAACTTTAGCAGATTGAAGTTAGTTAAAAATTTTGCTAATAGAATGTGAAATTTATTCTTCCAGGCCTTCATATTTAAAACAAAGTCTTAATTTACATCATTAACTGTGTTATCATTAACTCAATCCAAATCCCACTGTGGCACATGCTTTGCTTTGCTGTCCTCTATGCCTTCATCCTCAGAATAGCAAAAAATGTTCTGCAAGTACCATGCCGGAAACTGAAAGTGTATTCAGCACAAATCCTCTGCTCATCACATTCGATACAACTTTGAAAGTGCAGTATTACACTGTTAATGACAGAACATGCTTCAGACTTAGCTGTATTTAATTTAGATAGATATAGAGATTATAGGTGAGAGGCTCTTATTAATTTTCTTTTGCTTTTACCTTCAGAGCTTTTTCCTGTAAGTGATGCAACAACCAGAGAATGAGTAAAAGATCAGTGAGTATACCCCACCCCATGAAACATCAGGGCTGGTATTTAATTCAGGTATGAAGGCATGAAAATGAACATAATACCAGGGCGTAGGCCTTAATCTTTATGCTTCACTGTACAATATGTGGGCCAAAAGAAGAAACTACACAGTAACGACAGCACTGAAAAGAAGCCTTTTAAGGGCTTGAAAAAGTCTGACACAGTGCTTTAAGTAGTAATAGTTTAAAACAAAAATTGTAATACAATGCAAAGGATTCTAGTTTTTTAACATTTGCTTTTATCCCAGCTTCAGTGGAAGAGACAATGTTGTGAAGTTTTCTAAAGTTCAGTGCCACGCTTATTACAGGAAAAAGCACCACCAATAAAAACAGTATCAAAGAGGCTAAGCAGAGAAGCAATTCCCCCATTGTTAATTTTTAAGACTGGTTTGGTGCCATCCGGTACGCACAAACTAATGTCTAATGCAGTTACATCCTGCCTATACATAGTTGAGTTTCCTCTATACTCTTTTTTGTGAAACTTAATCCGCCAGAGAGCTTGGGAAATGCTTAAAGAGCAAAGCACAGATTACCTTGAGGGAACAAATAAATAATGCTTTCTTTCTAATTGGGAGGAAATCTACAGATCTATTTACTGATTTGAAAGGCCACAACTGAGAAAACTCCAGTGTGCAGGGAAGCAGTGTAAAGGGAAAACAGAGCAGTAAGAGGCATTTGGATCAAAGACAAAAAGTTACAAATTCATCCTAATGTATTAGAGGAACTGTTATCCTGTTAAGAAAATTAAGCCAGGTTCAAATTAAATAATAGGGGTTCAAGAAAACTTCCATTTTACAAAGAACTTCTATGAGGGGAACTGTTTTACTGAACCGTTATAATGCAGTATCAGAGGACATCAGTAGCTGAAACCATGGCATGTTTCTGTAATGAATCTATTTAAGGAAGAACTCCAGAGAAAAAAGAGGAAAGGTACATTAAGGACAGCAGAAGTCAAAAACAGCCTGGTTGTGTCAGCTCTGCACCTCTTCCTTCTAAGGGTGGGAAAGCAAAAAACCTGCCATCGCTCTCCCAATAGGAGACTGAGCTGATAGGAAAAAATGTTAAATACAGACCATATTTTTACTGTCTATAGCCTGCAATGTAGCAGAGAGAATTTAAATATTCACTTTTTTTTTTTGTGCCAGATAACACTAGTACTGCACAGTGCCATTTCAAAAAAAGAAGGCAGCTATTTATATCCTATGGCTAAAAAGCCAAAGGTACACACATGCTCATATTTTCAGATATGACTGTGCAATCATTTGCACAAAAATATGCCTTTGTTTCCTCCACTCCAGCAGTGCAAGGCTCACCCAGAGTTTTTTCCACATACAGTAATATGCTTACATATATGCCTTCTTACTCTTACAAGTCACTTCCCATACGGTTTTGAGGATGTGGGAAAAGATCAAACCATGGTGAACATAATTCACTTTCAGTAGCTCCTGCAGTTCAATGAGTTATTGCACCTTCAGCCTGCTCACGTAGCATTTAGGAAGGCTGAGGCAGAGCTTTTAGAGCAACTGAGGATGCATACATCTAGCAGCAACCATCTTGAGCGGAGATATTCTTAGGGGTGCCCAACCTCCACCGAAACAAAAGGGAATTGGACATCGGAACGCCTGTGAAGACTGATACCTTGGCCATCCGGCCTCTGGGTTACTTGTTTTCTCTCCAGCTCCCTCTGGTGTCCTAAACAACATACTATCATCAACTCACTGCACAGCACTGCCTGATTTGACAACAAGGCAACACAGGCATCCCTCCATGTACCTCGATGCGTGCATATGCAGTGCAGAAAACTTAAAGAGTGACTGAATTGGAGCTTAGTGCTTTCCAGAATCAGAACAGAGGTTTGAGAAAACACTTCAGAAACAGCAACCTTTTAATAGCCATAGCTGGCACTGAGGGTCTTTGCTCAAAGGGAAGATCCGCATGCATTAGCATGGCCTCCCTTAAAAAGAAATAAAGAAGAAAATGCTCAAGAAAAACATGATTTTACAACTCATCTTGATAAAATTAATTCAAAGGCAGGGGGGTTGGGGGATGTGGGGGTGTTGGGGGGTGAGGTCGGGGAGGAAAGAAAGGAATACCAAAAGCTTCCTTCAAAATAGTTAAACTGTCCAGGAGCACTCTGTCCCCAGACTCATCAAGCAACCGCTAACATAAAAAAAGTATACACTCACCATCTCCAGGCACTGACATGAAATGAGCATCCACCCGTTTTTCATCCTCTCCATACTCATTCTTTGCCAGTAAGGTATAAGCACCATTATTCAGGTGGGTAGGATTGTCCAGCTGAAGGCAGCCATGGTATTCACTTTGATTGATAACATGTATTTTCGTACAGATGTATTCAGATTCATTCAGTATAGCCCCCTCATAGAACCACTGCAATGTGGGCTTAGGGTTCCCTTTCACAGTGAATGGAATACACCAGTGGTGGTCCGGGGTTGGAGACTCAATAAACGTGATATTTGGTGCAACTATATTGGAAAAAAGAGTGAAAAACATCAGAATATTCTGAGCATGTCTTTTCTTCCTTGACTCACTACCCCCAAAGTTATCAGGGAAATACTCTTCTTCACTCATCAGTACAACAGTGTGCTATCAGTAAAAATGATACCTATTTGAAGGATACTCACACAGGAACCCACCTGCTCTGCCTAGGGTACTGTGTTCACAACTGAAATGAAGCCACTCTTTAGAAAGAAACAAAATAAAACTAGTTTCAAACAAAGACTGAACACCTGTTAAACCAATTAAACCCTGTAAGGTGTGGGAAGTTCAGTTACTGAATCACTGAGAAGGAGGAAAGAGACATTTTAGCTTTACTCTGCTGTAAAAATGGTGCAGAGGAGTGATGAAGGAACACAACAGTGCTGAAAATATTTAAAAGTTAGCCAAAAGCAAGTAGTACTGGAAATATATTCAGCTAGGAATCCAAACTTTCAGATTATTTTCTTCACTGAATCAAAGCCAGAACAGATGACTTAATTCCCTGGATTCTTCTGTTAGGGAAAGATGACTTTCTACTATACACCTTCTCATTCTTTGTTCAAACCTGCTAAATGGCTCAAGTGTACCTCAGGAGATTATTCCAACACCTTGCCCATTATTTCACTGTTGGGAAATTTTCCTCGATATTTATTCTTAACTGCATCTAATTTCATCTAGTTATAGTCCTTTTTATCACTCACAACAAGTGCCAAGCTCAGAATCTCATTTACAATGTTCAAACATTTCTAGATTATGTTCCTTCCCGTAGCTATTACATATCCAATTTCAACCAACTAACCTACATCCACAGTGATCTTTCTAGTTTACTCTGTCATGAGCAGATGCTGAACAAAGTTTGACATCTACAAAGTGTTCCATTCCCATTTTCCATCAAATAGAGAGTTGCAACTTGTGAAAACATTCTGTCTAGTTAACATAAAATGAATTCAGGCTGGAACCTTAGATGTAAGAAGCCAGTGCCTCTCACTGCATGTCCCTTCCCCTTTCCTCGGCCCCAACAAATAAGCATATTATCCAAAGCTATGACAAGTAAATTTGTATCTGGCAGTACAAACGTTGCAAGTATGTTATTTTTTGAACAAAGCAGTTCTTGCTTTGGATAATAAGAACTTCAGTATTTCAGTTGCTTACAGTTAATTCTAAAAGCCTTTTGATGCATTCACACTTCTTAATGCCTAAGACGGTGTGTATGTACTTGCACACCATTTCAAACCTTCCCACACTGACAGTGCTATTGAGTGTTTTGGGTTTCAGACTTTTATTTACGTATCACTTTAACTGGGAGATAAAAAATTTAGAAACACATTTTTTGCAAAACACAGGGCTGGAAAAGACAAATACAACAACTGCTGGCTGGGCTGCTCCCAGAATTAACTGCTGTAGATAGTTCACGTGCCTTAAGGGTTTTTGTTCAACAACCTGTGCTCCCCAAAAAACTTTATTCCCAAACCAGTTGCTGCCAATGCGGTTTGGCCTCAGGAGCTGTATGCAGGCCTGCATACGTACAGAATACCGTGAGCTCAGCAGAGGCTTGGTCCTCTCCCACAATGTTCTCTGCTACACAAGAAATCCACAGTCCGCTGTCCATGGATGAAACGTTCTTTATGGTTAGCGAGGCAGGGTTCTTACTTGTGTCGCTCTACAGGTGATCAGAAAAACATGTATGTGTCAACCACAGCATAAAGAACAAGCGAGAGGCAGGGAATCACTGGCCACAACTGAAAGGCATTTTTCCTTTTCCCTTCCTTTTAACTGTACCAACCCACAACTGATCAAAGACTTACTTTCGTGTATTATCAAAACAGATACAAAACACATACAGAATCAATTGTAATCATCTGAGCCAGTGGATTCAAAGTCTGAAAAGTCCTGGTAGAACAAACACTGCACAGAACCACATCCCTGTCTTGTCACTGTCTGTTTCTGTTTCTTTTAAAACACTTCTTCCCCTCTACACAAATGTTTTTTTCTCTACCTGTACACTTGCTCATCCCTCTCTTCCACTTTATGACTGATTTCTATGATCCACCTCAGCTCCCCTTGAACTTTTTCTTCCCTCCTACATTTACTCTTCCTTTTGTCTCTTTCCTCCACACTTATGCTTGACATCTCTTTCACTGCTACCTTCTGAACTCTACCGCACCTTGACAACAATGTGTCTTCTCCCCCCTCCTAAGCCAAACTTCTCTCGAAAGCTTCTTCTTCTCATGAAACCTCCCACAAGAAATTACATACCTTCAACTATCTAAGCTACTGCCCAAAGACTATTTTACATGTTTAGGCACCGGCTAATTCTTAGAAATCTTGATTTTTACGATCCTTAGGAAGCTTAGTGCCCATTTACAACATAAAATGCCATATTGACTATGAAGTTATGCAACACTGAAAAAAGCAAATAGGGCTGAATAACAAAAAAAAAAAAAAAAAAAAAAAAAAAAAAAGCAAAAAAAAAAGCTAGCAAGCCAGTTTTTGTTCTCTTAAATCAAGTCCTTCATATGATCTCCAAATAATTACTATTTCCATACTTTAATTTTTCAATTAATTATTCCATTTCTTTAATTGTGAGACTATTCTCTGAAAAAGGAAAGGAAGCAAACACATCAGGAAAATTTTCGAAAACTACTTTCAATGTACTTTTCTTAGTTTACACATACACTTCAGTGTTACACAGAACACAAACAAATAATACACTGCATCTGTAAAACCACAGTAACTTTCAGTGGCAGTCAATGGGGACTTGCAGGAACACTCCTACACATGGTTCTGTAGGACAAGAATTTTCAACTTTGAGATGACATCTTAATTCCACTTAAGTTAGACATTCCTTTGATTTCAGAATGACACTATGGGAGGTGAGTGGAGAAGCAAGCAAACATCACGCAGTTCTCCAAGCACAGCTCTCGGACGAGCAGTGCTCAAAGCTAGACTGAAAGCAGAAGGGTTCAGTCAAAGGCTGAGGGCTGAAATCTAAAGCAAGAACTCTAACTAACACCAATCAGATTACACATTAGCATGGAAAGTGAGAGCACACAGTTAGATTTGCTGGACTAGAGTTTAGTTTTAACTTTTGTTAACGTCTCTCTCTGTAAAACAGGAAAGCGAGAAAACAGGCAAAGCTGCACAGGAGGTACAGAAAAGGGAGGCAGAAACTGAGATATGGAAGTGAGAGAAAGAAAACCAAAAACAACACTCACAAAAAAAAGGAAAGGATAGTTGTGAATGGCAAATGAGGTTTAAAAGACATTCATTCTTCTGCTAGTGAAAAGACTACTGTGCTCCATGGCTAAGGTTGTAGCTAGCCTGTATTATGAGCTCCTCTGAAATCTCAAGATGAAGTTAAGCCAGGACAGAATGTTTCTGGAAAGACTGAAGCAAACTGATTGTGGAATTTCAAAGATGGGAGGGTTAAAACATGGCATGATCTCACATCTTGAACACCATCTCACTTTTTTTTTGGCTCAAAACTTGGAAAAGAAAAAGAAGAAAAGGAAAGGAAAAAGGAAAAAAGAAAAAGGAAAAGGGAAAGGGAAAGGAAAAGGAAAAGGAAAAGGGGAAAAAAGGAAACACCAACTTGGCAAAAGTTCGTCAACTTGTTTTAATTTCTTGTTCTTGATGATGACAGATGCATTTGGGTAGGTTTTCAGATTTAGAGAAAATTGTTAAAATAAAACTAGAGCTCTGTGGGGCTCTTACTTATGAGAGCAGCAAGACAGACTACTCAAATTCTATACGTGTCCAATAGAATGATCTCAAGGAAGAAAATACAAAGATTATAAGATCCCAGAGGTCCTGTCTCTTCTGCAGTGTAAGAACAGTTTTGGAAGAATACATTCCACACTTTATATGGACCTGGAAACTTTGAGCCGTCTGCATCATCAGGAATGTAGGAAAGCCAATGCCATAATACTGTAAACAACAGAGGGTCTTGCCCACTGTGTAAATAATAGCAATTTAAGAGGTCAGCAGCTCCGTGTTGAAGATCTCCTTATACGCCTCTCCTTACTAACACATCCATCAGAAAGCACTTAATCATTGTATATACAGCATGAACACAGCCTAAGGTTGGGACACAGAACAG
>VXBW01007384.1:178842-210494 GCA_013400375.1 Thinocorus orbignyianus | reverse complement strand
TCAGAAAACAAAATTTCCCCTGCCCAGGCGATTTTATTAAGGAAACATCTTCATACCTCATTAAGAAAAATCCTGACATTCTTTTCAGTAAAAACTTCACTTCCATTTCCAAGGTTTCGTGTTGTTGGTTTGTTGAAGGATAAATTAAACAATCCACAAAATAATATTTACCACCAAATTCCATCATGCCAAGCTTTTGGCATACAAATACAATGAAATTAAGAGACACAAAGCTTTTTTAATTATTAGGGTAGATTAGGTTTATTTTCTGTATGCAGGTATCAGTGATAATAATAAAGCCCTTGTGTTTCAGTATCCAATTCACCACATTACTTCCAAATAATTCAGGTACTCTCATTTACAAGTGAGCATCAAAAACTCAGAGTGCAAATCAGGATCTCAAGGAGGAAATGTCTGCCATTCTCCAAAAGCACAGCAGCAGTCACTGTGGATTGAAAGTAACTGGAAAGTAAATGCAATCCCAACATTAATTTTCTATTTAATCTTTTTAATAAAAAGTTAACTAAGGCTGGACATGAGCCTTCGTTCCATCCTTCAGCAGGGATCTCCTGCCTCTGAATTGTAATATATATGAACACAAAACTTACCTCATGGTTTGAAACAAGATTAGTGAGCACCCAGGACACATTAGGGGGTGGCCCACCAGTAGTATCACAGTACAACGTGATGCTTTTTCCTTCCACCACTGTGATATTGTAATTGCTTAAGTTTGCTGAGGGCAAGTCTACAAAAGAAAAAAAAAAAGGAAAAAAAAAAAAGGAAAAAAAACACATGCATTTGTATTTTACAGAAATAGGCACCATTCAATTCTAAGCAAGCTCTATAAATGCAAGCAAAAACAGTGCTATTCACCATAGTCAGTTACTATTCAGTCAGCGCGTACAAACGGCGTCTTGTCAAACATGTTAACTACAGTCCTTAAGCTCCTACAAAACATTTTTCTCTACCTCCTCCAC
The DNA here is from genome assembly GCA_013400375.1 of Thinocorus orbignyianus. NCBI lineage: Eukaryota > Metazoa > Chordata > Aves > Ciconiiformes > Thinocoridae > Thinocorus > Thinocorus orbignyianus. Next base: position 209,517 of record VXBW01007384.1, on the reverse strand, counting down.
TTCACATCCTAAGAAAACATTACTGCATATGGAAATACATTAAGCTAATTATATAGGGAGATGGGGTGAGCAAACAGAAGTTATCCTTACTTCATTTTTTAACTTCAAAATGAAAAAACCACACCCTTCCCTTATTCCTTGAAACAGGAAATTTAATCTTTCTCTTTGTAACAGCTGCAAAGAAACCTCTATTTTCCATGAGCTGACATTGTGGGTATTCCCACTCTTCTCTACAACACTAACAGGAAAATCCCGCTAGACCCCAGTATCACACAAGAGATTGCAGCCTTCCCTCTCACAGATGCACAACTCTCAGAGACTAGGGCAAAACCTAAATCTTAAGTACAAAGGGAGGGGAACAGAGCACTGAACAGATCAAACCAGAGAAGAGGAAGGAATTGCAATAGCAATTGCACAGTGCTGCTATCCAAGCGGCCTCATCAGACTTAGCCGTTGCCCTCAGGAAAGCAAAGAAGTAGTAGAGATGGCACCACTAACCAGGAAACAAGCCAAGAACTGGGACTCTCCCTCCATCTCAGGAAGCTATAAATAACTTTGTATCTCCTTCTTCAGCACCCAAAGCAATGGGAAGTTCCCAAAGAGTAAAAATATACTGAACGCTTATAAAAACACAAGGAATTCCAGACTGACCCTCTTCAAAAATAATGTCAGCAATATCAACAGGCTTCAGGCACAAAAGACCTCACATTTCATATTTATTCACATAGCAAATAATTATGCAACATGCTAGAAATATCGTATTACTCTTAAAAGATACCGTGCCGTTATTTGGAGCTGCTACACTCTGTAAAATGCCTTTGCCTCCTTTATGAGGCACTTCTTATCAACCGTTCCAGGCAAGTTTTACTTGCAATTTATCATCTCAAATAATTAAGCTTATCTGCCGTGCTAGATATGTCTGCATGAACTTGCAATGATTTTTCTTTTCCTGAAACAATGCTGTGGTTTTTTCTTTCGTCTCAATTTTTAGTTAAGAGTACAGTAGTTTCATTATGGACTTGCAGGTATAGAAGTTTAGCAAAGACCCTTCTGCTAATGTAAGAAGTCCCATGTAAAAAATGAACCATCAAATCAGTGTGAACACGTTTGTTACAACCTCAATAGAAGCTACATATATCGGAGATCACCCTTTAAGTTTAATTAGTTCAATAAAAATTAAATGAAAGGATGTAATACCAAAGAGAAGACATAAAATTTTCTAGGTAATGCTTTCTTGCCTAATAAGATTTGAAGATCAGCACAAGTATACAATAACTGCTTAGACAATTCTCCCAGTGCTTTAAGCAGTGCTGTAATATGATTCCCATTATAGGCATCATGGATTTTTTCTATTATGTTCACTTTATAAATCATATGTTGAAGTTTATTGAGACAGAGCTGGACAGTTTGTACGCCTTGATGCAGTAATCTGCTAGCAAAGGTAGCCATCTGCTCTCGCCTGCTGTGAATTCAAATCTCAGCAGTGTCTGTCAACTAGCTGTGCAGGAAATAAAACTAATCCTAGAGAACATTTGGATATTAATTATGCTGGTTAGGGAACAAGGAGAGAAGTAATGAGATCATTTACTTTATAAAGTTACACTTCCACACCACCTCTCAAAACCATTGCAACTACTCTTGACAGACCTTAACACACAAAGAGATTAAAGATCCCCACTTCTTCCTGCCTTTCCCTTCTTCTTCACTTGGGACAAGGTCTACATGATAAACTAGCATTTCACTGTGCAAGCCTGCACAATTCTTACTAACACATCATTTCATATGAAATCTCTCACGTAAGCAAAAATAAAAAACAACTGTGGTCCCTTAGAGCCTTCCTTTAACCACTGTAAAACAACAGACAACTTCTTCCTGCAGTGTGTTTATTTACAGGATAGGCAACTGAAGTTTAATGACTCTGGTACTGGTTCTGGTTCCCACCCAGACTAATGTCTAGTTCTGTTTATTTGCAAAAGTCTGCACATGTCATGTTGGTGGTGTATCTCTACAGATTCCCAAAATTACATTAAAAATCAGTTGCAGGACCTGGCAGAAAACATTGTTGCAAAAACTTATGTTAGAATAGAATAGAATAGAATAGAATAGAATAGAATAGAATAGAATAGAATAGAATAGAATAGAATAGAATAGAATAGAATAGAATAGAATAGAATAATCACATTTTTGTGTGTGTTTTCTTTTACTCCCTTTCCCTGTCATAAGAGGGGGCTGAGAAACACATATAATAATTGCCCTGGGATTCATTTTTTCTGGTTGGATATCTTGAGTCTGTGAACTTTAAATGCAAGGTTATTTTGGCTCTTATTTCCAGTGGCACCCAGACTGCTTCAGAGCAAAAAACACACCAGCTGAGCAGTGGCTCTGTTTGGAAAAAGCAGACAGTAGTATAAGACACTGGACCTAGAAAATGTGATAGAATGGACTTACCAATAATGCAATGAAATTAAGCAGCAAAACCTGCACTGAAAAATAACTGCATTTAAAAACCACAATGCACTCTAACAGACACATTGCTCATAGACACACTGCTCAGTGAATGTGAGACCATTTATACAAGTCAGTAGCATTTTGACACCTACACAATTACAGATGTACAACCATGCTACATTTACTCCTGACTAGATTCAGTTAAACACAATGTTTTAGATGACTATCACTTCTGTTGATGTGGATGCAAAGGACTTTGTACATAGTAACTGACACAAGCAAACACAGCAGGTTCAAATACTTCTGTATACTGCCAGCACAGTAAATTTAGACTGTAGCGTAAGAGCCCACGAGAGGCAGACATGTCATCTTTCCACAAGTCTCATCTTGATATCCATCAGAGATCACCCTGTGCCCCAAAGCTCCAAACACAGTATCTTTTTCAAAGTTTAATAGTATTAATTATTATAGTTCTGGATATTAGTAATAACCCTGCTAGTATCCAGTTTCTTAAGTTTGCCATATTCTTGGCCTCACCAGCCTTCTGCAGCAATGAGTTTCACAGGTGTGCTGTACGTCCAGGCCACACTCAAGAGTTATCCCCTTCTACCAGCTCTGAAATTTGTCTGTGAAGTTCAAATTCATTGAGTGCTCTTGTGTTCTGACAGGACACAGACAATGGCTTCTGAATGATCTTCTGAAGACATTCTTTTTTATTTTGTTTTCTCAAGTCTCTTTTCCTCTCAATAACCTACCCAAAGCTTTTCAATCTCCAAAAAAAAATGGGAGGATAGAAACCGCTACTGAAAATTTTAAACCATAATGTAGAGAGTTATGCAGTTCAACAGATGCAACTGTACACTAAAATCAATGTGTTTCATTATGTATGGGCACATAACAGCTATGTTATATCACCACATACAGTATATCTGTTCTCATATTCAAACTGGTAACACTTCATTCCCAGGAATAGCCAGCTCTGGATTAGAATAAGCAGTCACTTCCCTCACCCCAGCACAACTGGACACAACAGAGACAAGCAGGAAGAACTCATTTATGTCAGCTGGGTCTCTCCAAATGCCACCTCATGCTTCAGAAGGTATAAACCCTCCTTTAAGTAGAAGGAGAGAGACTATTTACCTTCACAGACCATTATTAGTGCAAACCGATGGCCCAAGGCCATCACACAGTAGAACTGTCAAGCATCACTAGGGAATGACTCATATCTTCAGCAAGCACAGCTGGGACTTCAGCAATCACAAAACCAAATACTTTGGATGAAATTTTCAAAGGTTACTACAGCTTTTTGGCTACACAGCTGTCAATGGAAATTAATAAAAAGAACGTGCCTCAGTTCCTAGAGGGCTTTCAAAGTCTCCATGCTGCTACTTAGTATTTTCTACAGAAAACTTACACTGGCCTTGGTAGAGCCAGACTGTTGCTACATGTCAAAGGAAGGATTTGACCTAATTAATAAATAACTGAGCTTTAATATAAACTCTGTAGTGTGTAACTCAACTCTCAGAACTAAGCTAACGCTCTAGCCAGTGTACTACAGCAACTTTTATACAAAGTTCCTGATTTTCATCAGCATGTAGACAAACTCCCAGGAGTCTAGCCAATGATGCAGTGTCACTACATGAATTTCATTGTGGCCCATGACCACACTTTTTTGCTTGCCACATTTTTGCAGGGCAATCCGTTCTGGGATAAGAACCAAGAAAAAAATTACTTTTTTCCCCTCAAACTAGCCAACTGCATCTAAATTTTAATAAGGTCATTTTAATCCTTACCTGAAATCCTTTATCACCTTTTTAATAAATACATCAGACCCAGAATGATCAAATTACTACTGAGCCAGCAACCATCTATCAAACTGAACCAGACTACCAGAACCACTGATTTATAAAATATCCCCTGTAAATTTTAAGTTATAGTCTGCTTGCCTCACTGAAGTTTTAAATACAGTCCAAGGTTCTCGGCTCCCCTGTTTTTGCTTTTTGTCTCTAGGAAGAGAACACACAGCTAGCTACAGCACTACAGTACAGCTTGGTAACACCCACTACTTGTACTGTCTGGAGCCTGAAAACAGAATGGTTGACAATGCAATTTGTTAAGAACTGTGCACATGGATCTGCAAATTTCAAAGGTCGTATTGGCTCCAAACAGGTTGTATTGATGAAGGATGTACAAAAAACAGAGTATTCTTGCATCATTCTCTTAAAATTCTGCCTTGTTTTAAAATACAGGAATGTTTACAAATTCCAAGGGTGTTTTCCTGTGGGCTTTTATGGCTCTGAAAAACAAAGCAAATAACTTCCTAGCAATTCTAGCTATAAAGCTTGGAGCTGCAGGGTACGAAATTCCCCTCCTGTATCTCACTTAGCAACTGTCTGCTGCCAACAAGCTCTGGGCCACGTTTCAGCCATGGGATAAGTGGGCATCTTTCCACCGAAGTCTGCTGAACGACAGGGCCAAAATTCAACCTCACTGCATCTTTATAGCATTATAAACAGGATACCCCAGAAGCTGACATGCAAAACATGAATAAAAGAAACATAAATCATTGTTTCTATTTCCTGTTGTATCACAACCACATTATCAAAACACTCAATACGCAGAGGTAATTGCAGAAATCCCACATAAATTATTTCAAGATAACAACCACATTCAATTAAAATAAAAAAGTATGTAAGGCGAATAAAATACAGAATTAGTAGAAATTAGGAACATTGTAGAATTTTATTGTCCTTCATATATCTTCTTTTTTCTGGATCCCAAAGATCACCTTCCTCTCCAGCTACAGGAAAGCAAAGTGCACAACTTCTTGTTTCACTGCTCTAACCACCAGGCACTGCTCTCTGTTTCTCCACTGTAAATGCCATCATGCACAACAAAACTTGAAATTTCCCTTTAATTAAATTAACAGTAAAGACACAAATCTGAAAGGAGTAAAGGTTAAAAAGAAAAAGGAATCCTGGAGTATGATCCTTTTCGCAGTATATTTGTATACTCTGCCCACTGAGTGTTAATGTATATTGAAGAAACTGTCCCAGACCAAAACCTCTTCAGCTCATTAGGAAAACATATACCCATTGAGTAGAGCACTGAATATCCACCAAATAGAGATACACTCATCATGTGGCAAGGCAAATCTTGATGGGTGTTTTCCACATTGACCATGGTATTTTGCACAGGTCTGACAGAGTTAAGCTAGAATAGTCTGAAATGCTCTACAGGCTGGTGGTGAAGACAGTATCCCCAAAGCTGCAGGTTAGATTCCTGAACTGAACATGAACCCAGAGTAGGATGACAAAATTTCCTCCTGTAGCCACTACTTTTTTTATTATTTAAAAGAAACAAAAAATAAATTAAATTAAATAATTAAAAATAAAAGAGAGCAGGTCTTGTGTCCTTTTGAAAGGAAAAGCATAAATTCTTACCACTGGGGAAGACTGTGTCCAAACATAAAGGCTCCTTGCCAAAACCCTGAGAAGAGTCATTCAGATCAGAGCTTAGGACTTTCCCATGCCTTCAACACTTCCTAACAAGCAGCTGGAAGGCATATGCACACTGAACAAGCTCATTTCAGACCTCCTCTTGCTAGATACGCTTGCTCCTTCAGCATACCTTCTTACAAGTCCAACTCCCATTTTCTTACTGTACTAGATCTGATACTCACAACACCTACCTCTTCATACGGACGCTCCTCATAAGGAGGAACATCTTTATGTCGGGAAGCACAATGAGTGACGTGTCCGCTCACTGAGCCACCCAAATATTTTAAAATACTAGAAGAAAGCCGCCTCCAATCATGACACGCCTGATTGTCACATTCAACTGGGAACCTTTACAGAAAATAATTAAACAAGTACAGCCTCTACCAGAAGATGATGAGTCTTTGAAGTATGCTTTCCCAGAGCCAATACACCCTCATTTTGCCTTTAAATACTCTATCCCTCCCTACTTAACTGAATTATGACTAGAAGCAAACTTCTGTAAGTAGAGCCAGTGTGTGCTGCACATACTGCAGCAAAGACCAGAAAACTTGCTAACTCATCTTTACAATTACAGTAACAAATGCAACCTCCACAAAACTGTCATCCCATCCGGGGCTTCAAATGCCATCATGAATGCCATGCAGGCAAAAAGCACCAACAGCCATGCACCAGAACAAATTCACTTGGACAGCTAGCAATCTTCTGCAGTCAATGTGTACAGAAGCTTTGAAGGTTGCTGCTGACATTTCAAACCAAATCTAGGGCTTATGTTTCCATGGTTTACATCAGCTCCTGAACTTCTGCCTAGGAGCTTTCTCTTAAGGTCCCAAGGCCTGACCCGGGTTCAAGTAGGAAGGTACTGATTAAGAAAGGATCTTGAAGCACTTGAACTGTTTAATTGACCCCTTCCCCAGTATTAATATCAATAGTTTGTCTGCAAGAATTTTCAGATTATACGTATCTATAGAGACTATCATCCTTATCAACCCTTGCTAGCAGTCTCCTCAAGCTAACTAGCCATGTTTTCACTCAAACTCCCTGAATGGTTAAGGAAATTAAATTACCTCTGGAGAAATTTTCTTAACTGGTATTCAAGCTTCAGTTTATCCACAACTTTCAAAACAAACCCAAATACATTCGGTGCAGTTGGGTTGAATACAGCAGCCACAAACTTAAATGAACCAAGAGCTAAACAGCCTTTGTAATGTAAGTTAACAAGGCCTAAAGTAGCTTATGCAAACCTCTAACAAATGGCTTCTTATTCACTAAGTGCATATCACGCAGTTGCAATTCCCATATCTTTATCTGGGGAGTATCATGCACATCCAGAAAATACTGAAAACAGTGCCAACTTGTCAATTATTGTAAGGTGATAAACACGTGATACTGAAATATTTTCAGAGAACTACATAAAGAAGTAAAATGATGGGTTTTATTCTTAATACCAAGTATACCATAAAACAAGTACCTGACTTAAGGGATGCCTTCATTAAATCTCTCCCCTTCCAAAGTGAAAGTGCTTCCTCTAGACTTCAGAATACAATTATCTAGACATCACTCTTCACCTAGTTGCATCATAAGAGCTAAGTAAGAACGCCACCAGCCATCAGTCAGATTGCCATCCTCCCTCAGCAGATCAGTACTCCACACTTAATGCAGGTGCACTGTCAGGCACAGAGAATCTCTGCAATCCTGTACAACACACTGAGCTCAGGAACAACACTGGAGTGATCAAGACACATTTCCTTCCCTTATTTCTTTCTATTTCTAACCTGCTTTGTATGATAAAGCCTGCTTTGTTCAAGTTAAACAGAAATAGAATCAGAATTATAAAACAAAATTCTGCTTTTTTTTTTTTCAAATGTGAGACATTTGCTTGCATCACATACACTCAACTATCATCATTCACAAGCCATAATTTACACATCATATGTTTAGATGTCTGTATGGAAGTTACTAGCTGCTTCATGAACAGATAGAAGTGTGTAGGCTCACAATGAAGTTATGTATATGCCTTTGAAAATGAGATTCCCGATACTTTTTCAAACACTCACAAATTACTGGTTATTTTCACTTAAAATCTGGAACAATGAAAATCACTTAATTATGTTTGGAAATTCTAACTCAACTTTGGTGTAACAGTTAAACCCATTACTGTAAAAACACATTTTTCATGCAGCCCATGATCACAGATAAGAATTAAAAGTCTTACAGAGAAAATAAGAACAGTTTTCCACCATACATCATCTAGCTCTTGAGTCAAAATAAACAACACAGGCTACAGAGCTCATGAATATTCTGAAAGGTAAACACAGAGAATGTTTAAGGCTTTTTTTAAACTCTCTTCATTCTGTCTGTAATGTTCTCCTTCTGATAATCTTATCTGTGAAGTCTGGCTGATAATGGGAAAAAATGTCAACACCCATTGGGTTATGCCTTTGTGGTTTTAGACTGCATTGTACTATTGTACTGCGACTGCCTAAGATCTCATGCTTATTTTATTGACTCACTAATACTACAAATCTTTTCTATAAATTCAAAGAAATAAACAGGTCAATCCTCCAGTCTGCCTTTTCCTCCCCTTAGAACCTGCCTGCAGTTTGCTATTACCATTTACTTATTTACCTCTAGGACGAAAATCTACCATCAGAAAGAGTCTGCAATGAAGCCATATTCAGTCCTGTCCATTCGTAGTTACCTGAACAACTGCCTGCATAAATTCATGTCATTCCCAATCAAGTAAGAAATGGGAAACCCATCTCATCAAACTGCAATTCTATATTACAACAACTTCTATAATTTCATCAGTCATAGACAAGAAGCAGCACTAAGAAAAACACCACAGCACTTCATGCACAAGGAAGAAACAGACAAAAAATGTTAGCATTCATAAAATCCCACAGAGCTCTGATCAGACAATGTTTCTGCTGACTGACTGCCTATAGAAATAGCCACTCTGAACATATATTTTTTGTATGTACAAATACATGCACAAATTAGTACATGAGACTAATTTGCCACTTTGTTAAGTAGACTATCTAGTGTGCCTGACCAATGAAAAAAACCAAAACATCTACACAAACAATAGATCAAAAATAAGCACACAAATGTGGGATAGTAAGCAAAATTGAAAGCCAGATCAAGCACCACACCAGCTCATATAAAACAATCTGATTAACTAAATTGGCCAGATAAGGCAAAACATTATTACTAGATCGAGATCCAGAGCAACAAAAAATCCACACAGAACTGCAGAGACAGTTGTAGAAGGCAAGTCTTCCCCAAAAATACTGTATGAAAAAAAGACCTAATTTTGGTACCAGGGAGTTCAACTATAGACTCTACTACTCCTCTGGGCAGCTTGTTTCAGTGTTCTGACACCCTCAAAGTAAAGAAGTTCCCCCTCATGTTTAGATGGAACTTCCTATGTTCAAGTTTGTGTCCATTACCTCTTTCCTGTCACTGGGCACCACTGAGAAAAGACTGGCCCCATCTTCCTGAATCCACCCTTTAAGTATTTACAAGCATTGATAAGACCCTCCCTCAGCTTTCTCTCTTCTCCAGACTAAAAAGACCCAAGTCCCTCAGCCTTTCCTCATATGAGAGACGTTCTGGTTCCCTAATCATCCTTGTAACTATTCGCTGTACCCTCTCCAACAGTTCCCTGTGCTTCTTGAACAGGACAGCCCAGAACTGGACACAGTACTCCAGATGTAGCGTCACCAGGGCAGAGAAGAGGGACAGGATAACCTCCCTCCACCTGCTGGTCACACTATTCTCAATGCACTTCTCAAACTGCCATTGGGCTTCTTAGCCTCAAGAGCACGTTGTTGGCTTATCACCATCTAGTTGTCCACCAGAACTCCGAGGTCTTTTTCCTCAGAGCTGCCCTCCAGCAGGTCACCCCCAACCTGTACTGGTGCAGGGGGTTATTCCTCCACAGGTGCAGCACCCTACACTTGCCTTGTTGAATTTCATCAGGTCCCTCTCTGCCCAACTCTCCAGCCTGTCCAGGTCTCACTGTACAGTGGGCACAGCCTTTTGGTGTGCCAGCCACCCCTCCCTGTTTTGTATCATCAGCAAACTTGCTGAGGGTACACCCAACCAAAAATAAAAGGATGGCTTAGTTGGTGATGCTATCCATATTGTAGAGACAACTAGCAAACGCTGTAAAATAGCAAAACTAAACAGGACCATACCTCTAGGCAGAAGGCTCTACTAATACTACTCTCGTAAATTCAACTTAAAAACCCTTGACATCGTAATTAAGTGTGAATTTTAAGCTTAAAGGAATATGAGCATTTTCATCATATATACATTTCAAAAGTTGAAAAAAAATAATTCTGCAAACATCATAACAATTGACTGACACCTTTATTATTGCAGCTGGAAAGAATCTTTTAGGTAGTAAGCATACCTGATTTTAAACCTCAAGAAAAGAGGCATCTAAATTGCAACCAGCCTTTAATCAGCACATTAATGAATACTTCTACCACATAAACAGTAAGTACCACAGAACTTCGCTAATTTTCACATCAATTATCCACAAACCGAAGCCTTATGATCAAGAAACCACAGTGGCCTCTTCCAACTTCCCAGCAAGAGATTTATTAATAGCACACAGTAGCGAGACGTCCTATTACCAAGACATTTACCACATACCGTACAGGCCACTTACTATAATACTATGAAGTAATTAGTAACACCTGCATACAAAGAAGAGAGTATACTTGCTTAGTTTCTAAATCAAGATCCAGAGAGATGGGATGAAACCAATTCATTGGCAGAGAAAATTAGAAAATGTTTTATTAACAAAATTCAAAGGCCTGTATGCCCAAAAATTTCTCTTTACATCAAACAGAGCCAGAAAGGTCATGTAGTTCACAAGAAGAAAAAGTTCACACATGTTAAAAGCTGAATTATTCTATTTCAGTTCTACTTATTAGCATCTCAGAAACTCCTGGAAATAAACCAGAATAATCAGTGGGATTTTTCTGAAAGTAAGTATTATCATTTTAAACACAGAAAAAAAATCTGCAGAGACATTGAAAGCACAAGCCAGGCATTGGATCTTTCAGGTATCTTCCAGAACAGAATCTGGAAGTGTGTTCTGTTTTCCTGCACCTGAATAATGGTACATTCTTAAAGGATGAAGAAAAAAAAAAAAGCTTCATTGAAGCTCCCAGAACTACTACATGTGGGCTGAAAGACCACTGAGTGGTTAATATCTCCACTGAAACCTTTTTCTTTAGCAGCACTTTGGTCATTCTGATAGGCATCTTGTAAAAAAAAAAAAAAAAAAAAAAGTGTTTCTTTTTCCTTTCTCATAACAATTAAGCAGTAATTTTATTTTAAAACAGTATTACCGCAGTTTGGGACCTTCATGTCCAGCAAGGCTGTCCTCTTGTTGTTGTCATCTGTGCAATATAAATCCTGAGCTTCTGTGTAAAACTTCGTCTCCTGAAATTTCTTGATCCACATAATTTCACAGGAACACTTGAACGGATTGTCCACCAATATCCTATAGCAAAAAAAAAAAAAGCTAGTTTATTTAGAATGTAGAATGTGTCACGCATGTCTAAAAAAATCAGGGGCAGGGGAATTCCAAGCACTCATCTGGGTGAAAGTAGATGTTGAGCCTTCTAGTTAAGAAGGATAAGGAATGCAACCTTAGTAACCTCAGTGCAGTACAAGCTGCATGTGGATAATGGTTTCCAGGCAGAGAACTAACCTCTCTTTGCACCAAGTAATCCAGACCATCATAGATGACATCACACAAATGACTCCTATGGACATGAACTGTGCAAATCACGACAATCTCAGCTTAGAAGAGCTGTAGCCTGTTCTCCTAAAAGTCATCCACGGATCCCATCCAGGGATCATTCTCACAAGTCTCTGAAAAAGCACTTAGTATTCACAGAAGTCATCTGTTGAACTTTAAACCAGCACAGCATGGACAAGAATTGCTTGTGCAAGACACCATACGAACATTCTATCTCTTGGGTGAAAACCTACAACATGCATTCTCAAAACAGCAAGATTTACTTCCTGTTTTCTATTTAATTTTTTCTATTTCTGGCTAAGTAGTCCTTTTCTTCCACTGTTTTATTTTGTGTTAAATCTACCAAGGGAGTCAGACACATGACAGGCAGGATGCTAGATAGAGGCATGATGGAGGTCCACATACACTTGTGTGAAAGAGTAAATCTGACCTAGTAAAAGCAAACTCCTTGTCTTTATGTTGCTTGCTGTAATTTTACAGCTGCAGCTTGCCGTAAACAGAACAGTTTGTTCTAAAAGAAGAAGCCTTTCCAAGCAGCATTTTCTTCACTACAATACCTGGAGAATACATCCTAGTTCACCCTGTCCTGAACTTTTCATCCCATTTTGCTTTTATTTACAAGAGTGCTAACCACAGGACATTTGTTTGTCAGACTTAGAGGAAGCTCCTCAGAAGCTATTTATGGCACCATTCTCCCCTGATTCCCCTTCCAATACTCTTCTTTCTCTCCTCTTTCTGATTTTCTATCTATGTATTAGCTGCTTATCTACAGAATTGTTGAACTGATACTAATTTTATCACTGTTTTTCCTCCATTCAGCCTCTGCTTTTTTCCCCACACTTTCTTTTCTCTTCCTCCACATCTGTTTAGCTCACTTCATTGCAATCACTGTCTGCCTAACTCTAGTTCTTCTGTCCCTACACTCCAACTCTTTCCAAGGTCCACAACACTCTACTTCAATTTTGTATCCTCTTTCTCTCTCAACTTGTCGCCCATTACACACTGCCTCCATACCTCAAATACTACTCAGTTTAACCTTCACACCATCCCTGTTTCCCATGTTTGGTTCACTCCCTGTATCCCTACTCTGCTTCTACTACCAGGACACTGAATGACCATTGTTTAACTCTGGTATTAACAACACAAACATATTCATTCCTAATTAACATCAGCCAGTTGTTTTGCCTGTAGGTGTTATTTCCTTGCCTCATTGAACTTCATTTCCATAATTATCATCACATATTCTCTCATTCTCTCACTCTCTGTCCGAAATCCTTTTCTACTTCTTTCTGCTCACAAGTAAACCAACTTCTTAAGAAAGATTGGCAACATTGATATTGTTCTTCTTTAAAATCTCTGTAAGTGCTCACTCCACCCAGTCTGAAAGAAGCTGTTCGCCCAAGATGGAGAGATTCAAGAGTGGTTTGATTTGTGATTTGGAACCAACTTATTACTGGCAGCAGACAAACTCCAAGAAACCGAGAGCCTTCAAAATTGCAGTAATTTCCTTTTTTGCCTGCTTCCTAAGCTATGGCATACTGACTCCTACATTTCTGAAACCTGGGGAGTGGGGCAAAGATGACCCCATTTCTCCACAAACTGATTAGAAAAATTAGGACAAGCCCAAGCTTCACACTCTCCACTGGTCTGGGTCCTGTAACTATTTTTTTGAGGTCATAACAACAACAAAACACAGAACCTTCAGCCAAGTACACAGTAACACTGGCTTTTTGGCAGGGACTAGATACACTAGATGAAAAAACGGGGACTTCAGAATCAACAGACCTATGGAAGGCATACAGCAATGGGCGTGCTCTGCAACTACCTAGTACCTCCATCAGAGAGTTTGGTGACCACCACGTTATGAAGGAAAATTCCAGTGTGCAGTGTTCCCTGGGCTGTAAAGAAAGTGATTATACCAACTTACTTATCAACAAAACATGCCCAAGGGACATAACCTCTTTTTGTGGCAGTGGGATTTGCTTATTCCAGTTCTCACAAGCCGAAGTTCATCAGAAGAGGTCAAGGATTGCAAGCCTGGTGTTGCAATTATTGGACTGGCATTTTGGACAACGTCATAGTCAGAAGCTGTCTGAGGTTCAGGAGAGCAATCTTCCTCTGTGTTGCAGTCCCCACCCTCCCAAAGCTCCTGCAGTCTCTCTGCAGCCCCACATATTAGTAAAAAATGCACAAGATGACCAAAAGTTTGGAACGTGTAACAATACAGAAATTCTGCTTGATGGAACAGAGGATAAAAATGTAATATTGAAACAATCAAAAAATATGTTTACCAGTGCTTTACTACCAAATGATTATACGAAGTATAATACAACTCAAAGAATTTGAGAAAATAAAAACATTCTTCAATAGCCAGTCATAAGTATAGTAGCTGTGGGGCCAATATAAGAATACAAGAGGCATCATACAAAGATCTGTAGAAGGATGTATTTTCTCTAGCTCAAATATTTAATACAAACACCAGTAGTTTCGTGTGAATTAATCACACAATTACAATATTTTAAAGCTGAAGGGAAGAGGCTATTGTGACCTCTACATTGTTTTAAAAGATACACTCAACCTTCTTGAAGGCATGGAATGAAAATCTCTCTGTATTTAAGTGCCCAGCATTGCTGCTTCCTTTGGATTAGAATTTCAATCCTAATCATCGATGGACCTCGACCTTCAACAGAAAAAACTTCCAAGTCTTGTTCTTCCATTCCAGCTAAAAATAAACTTTATTTTAAGAAATAACAACTTACAGATCAGACAAACCCAGATGGCGAAAAGGCTTCTTGGACAAACTTGAGAGCTTGTTTCCGGATAAATTGCTATAGGAAAAGAGAAATATTGCATTAATTAGAATTGCTTCTTACACTGAAAATGCAGTTTGTGTCTCCTAAAAAAAAAAAAAAAAAGAACTCAAATCAACTCCAAAAATCCCTTTTTCCTTTGACTTCAGTTGTAAAGAAATGGTGCTCAGTCTCGTTTTATGGTTTGATGAGTTTCAACAGTTTGAATCCAGTCTGCATCTAAAGTCAAACATATTCAAAATCAAACTCAGCAGGGGTCAACAATATTTTCACCTTTGGCATTTCTGTTCATTGCAGAAAAGCAGCAGAATTAATTGTGTTTCAAAAGTATTTTGTAAAGTCCAGGTGTTAATTACATGCTCGATTTATTCATAAGTAAAATGGGTGTATCCCTTTCTTTGATGCTGCACCAAACTCTGTGCTCATATAAGCCCTCCTCACATGCTAGCACACATCCACATCACAGCCTTTTAGTTATTCTTTTCAAATTGCATGTACAATATGCACCCACATGGAAGATCAAAAGGAAAACTGTAAAATGCCTATATTGGGCTTTTTTATGTCAATTAAGCATTTATGGTTTCCAGTGGTAATTAAGTGAAAGGTCCTCTCCCATTATGCAGAGCAAATAAATGCTCATCTGAATTAGAAATACTCCTCCCCTCCCAGGCTTACAAAATTGCTTTCTCCACCCCAAAGCAAAATAATGCTGTTTTTCTACAGTCTTATCAGTCCACCAATTAAAGACAGTGAGAGCGGTAAACTGTAAAACTGCCAGTAGCACAGTGCAAATGAGTGTTATGAGCCAAAATACCATGAGTTTTATGTGGTGTTATAAAGGCGCCATAGGGGCTCCATAGTTAAAGTTGCATTGTATTTAAAACTGGGGATTAAATCTCTTTTTTTTTTCCCCTGACTAAAGAACACAGTGTTTACTTCCCAAATTTTCAGTCCTTGATCTCTGAGTACAACAGAAATTACAAGCTGGATCTTCTACAGACTTTTAGAACAAAACCTATTTACTGTATTTCTTCGCTGACTCCTTCTGGCAAATCGTAGCCTGAAATTTACAAAGTGACTAGTCCTAACATTTAGAACACATGAGATACAATTTCATTAGTCAGGTTAACTGGACCGCCCTATGGCAGATGCTGGTGGAAATGTCTCATGGACCTTCACTGGATATAGAAAATTATAGTACAATTTCCACACAGGACAGCGGTCGTGTTTAAGTAAAAATTGCCACTATAATTTTTCCCCTCACATGCACAAGCAGTATGTTGGAAGGTTGAAAAAAAGAAGCTGAATCTTCATACCGACTTGGGCTTTTGTCTCCAGCACAGAGGCAATGTGAAGTACATCAAACCCCACGCCTCCATGAGCAACTCTTCACTCATCATGCAGGAGAAGCCCTCTAGTTATGACACTGCCAAGCAAGGGTGCCCCTGTGTTATTACCAAATAAGGCATGCACCTGCTTCTCTTACCTGCACAGCAACCAAATTCTAACTTTCCCGAAAGACAATCAGATATTCAGTCAGCTTTAGCTGCAGTAGATGCCTATGCCACTCACTAGTGGAAGGCAATGTTTTCCAGGTGTGATGACCACATTTGTCTCCCTGTTTCCACACAGCAGAAAACCCTGCTCTTCCATATCAGGAGGACTCCCTCACCATCAGACAACAGATTCCTCAAGGAAAACTCTGTCCAGCTGAAGTAATTTCATTTTATGTGATCTTCCTCGGCATCCTAATTGGACAGCCAGGCTGAACTTCTGACTCTGGACCAAGGTACATCAAAGGACATATGAAACCCTCTACCACAAATACCTTCTGAAGTATATCGTAACAAACATCTGAAAATGGGCCACAAGCATCTCATGGAAGAGCCTCAGCTATTCTCTGAGATAATATTTCTCTATTTCTTATTTTAAGAAGATAATACCTTGAAAATAATTTTTTCAAGAATATCTTAAAAAACATAAAAGGCTGACCCTGAGAGAGCATTTGCTATTAGTAATCCGGTACGGACATAACAGTCCACCTACGTTGCAGGTGGAGGCCTGGTAGGACTGAAGTCCTGTGTTTTCTAAAGATTTCCGCCTGGCTGTTTACGTTTCCTTGCTCAACTTACCCATGGTCATCTAACTCATTCCACGTCTTCGTGAGGCGCTTAGCTGCCTCCTTCAGACCTCTGAACTATCAGAGAGCAAGCTGTGAGAATCAGGCGCTGCCACAGCTATACCTTCTTTTCATTTAGCCTCAGGCCAGCCATTGCTTTTGGAGGATTACTGCAAATCTTAAAGCAGAAGAACAGCCCTTGCTTGTTATAAGCCTGACTTACTGCCCAGATGTCACCAGGCATGTTACCTCCTGAACACTTTGCGCAAGGATCAATGACTCCATGTGAGCCAGTGAAAAAATAGGACTGATAATTTAAGAAAAACCACCAAAAGAATGAGTCATTATTTTGTTTTTAACAAATGCAGTTCTGAAAAATCAAGGGCGCCTTGATAGCTTTAATTGTCTTTTCAGATTTTTACCAGTTGTGCTTGACACACACCACAAAAAGGAAGTAAGAACAGAAAGAAAAATAACAAAAACTTCCTGTGCCTATATTCTTGATCATGGGTTGAAATATTTAGTGCTTCCAAAACTGTAGCCTTTTCTCCCACATAGTTTATGGCTTCAACATTTTTCAAGCTGACAAGCAGTTAAACAGAAATTTTTCAGACCACTGTTAGAGATTTATCACTTTAAGCAATACTTTGACAGTAAATTTAATGTTATATACATTTTTCACAAACTGAGCACTTTATATTGACCGCCTGGTGCAGTCCCTTTAATTCATATTAAGTTAAGAAATCACCACCAGGCTTATTATTATAGTAGTTAAGATCCACACTTCCACTTCCATGGAAAGAAAAAATAAATTAGTGCCCCAATACAACCACACACAAAAAGATCATGGTGAGAAGCCCAAAGAAGATCCATTTGGAGTCCCTAAAGCTTTTAAAAAAACCCACGTCTAGAGTACACAGCCTGGCTCCAAAACCATACCTAAGGAGAGGACCCAAATTCAGTCAAAAGCATGCCCGTCTTTTACATACAAATATCAAGCTCACTTTAAACTAAAACTCTCGTTCAGCTACAGGCAAATCTCATTCAGCTAATGGCAATGTGAGGAGTGCAAAAGCAGTCTGAGAAGCTGCATGAATATCCACAAAGCTGGCAAGACAGGCAGAGCTCTACCACCTATAGCACTCCTGGCAAGGGGAGGCAAGAAAAAAGAGGAGGGAACAGATCTTAGGAGAACTAGGGGTAAGAGGTGAAGAAATTGCTATTTTACTACGCTCGGTCTCCCTCCACAGGCAACTGCCTGCTCTGCCTATGGCTGGAGCCAGCCATGTGTGCAAGTAAGGGAAAATCTGAAGCAAGGTCTCAAATACTTCCATTTGGCTGCCCTACCTAAACCCAAACGGTGTAGAGATACAAATACATCCTAGAGCTGTATATACCACACTCACTAATCTATGATTCAGTGATGCAATTATACACAGCCTGGCATGTAACAATAGCTGGTTTTTAATGTTTTTAGAAATATGAGCTTGCTGTGAAATGTATTTTTATATTTAAAGGTACTACAGTATACCATGCACATGTATTGCACACATTAAAATTACTGTTGGCAGCAGATAAGCTTATAAATTACAGCTCTACTAAACTAGGACTGTTTAATAGCTTGTTAAATGCAACTGTTGACTAATTTGAGCCTAAGATCAATGAGAATTCCAGAATCAGATGAGTAACGCTGTGAATGGCATTTATATAATATCTATTAGAACATTTATTTTCCTGTTACTACTTAAATCTTTTCACTATCCATAACTCTAGAAAGATATCTGGGCTACAGAAGTTTAGCCAAGAAAATAAGGTAATGACAAAAAAGGGCTTAAGAAAATGTGTGTTAATAAGTTCCTTATAATCTGGTATTCCTATGTGATTCATAAAGTAAATAGTATGCTCCTATAATAAAGCTCCTTAACTACATCAGAAGATTTTTCATAGAAAAAAATGCGAACTGTAATAGTATCACTAGCAAAATTAAAACTTATACAGTTACACCAGTCTTCAGAAAAGCATCTGGAGTTTTTGTTTTCTGTATGGGATAGTAGCATACCATTGTTTCTAAATAAAATGCAAGATTTCTCAAAGACCTGTACTCTGAGGTTACTCTTCCAAAGCAAAATGATTTCAGCTTTTAATAGTTTTCACTGTCCCAACCACAACAGGGGCTGCACTTCATTCCCAGTGCAGTCAACAGGAGTTTATTGCTGATGACAACCGGCAGTGATTCACTGGGGATTTCAGAAACATTTTAGTGTGCATCAAGACTTCCCAGAGAAAACAAACAAATGCATTCTTCACAGGGAACATAGATGAGCCTCAGAAAAAAATGCCGCCATACTTACTGCTTTGTCACATGCATTTGTAAAGCAGGTGGTGCCACTCAATATTTCCCATCTTATCTGGGCTTATCCTGTGTCTGCTGACACTACTAAATCCCCACCAAAAGAAAACACAGCAGGAGACTGGATAAGCTCCTTGCTCATAATATAAGTATTTCAGATCAGGATTTCCTGTACATCAACCAAACAGATGTCAGTCAGCCCAATTTGTTTCTAACAAGCAGCTTTATAAACTACAGATCTAGTACAATCTGCGACCAACAGATATGTAATCCACGTTTGACTGCATGCTCCAACTGAAGCTCTTCCTGTGGATGCAGTATTTTAAAGTCATCTTGTCCATGTGGACTCTGTAGTGCCTAGCAGATCATAACGCACAGTGACACTTTTCCCTTAAGCGGGAACTCTAATAGGGTCTCCTTCTTCTATTCAATGATCAGTTTTCAGAAAACCTGTTTTCCTCTGTACATTTTGTTTTGGAGCAGTCACTGGGGTCAGAGACACTTTGTGACTACATGAACCCCATTTTCCTAACGGAACAGGCCAAAACCCTATCAAGAGGATCTCATCAATTGTCTCAGTTACCTTTTTCAGTGTACACTTGCCCGTACAGCTGGGAAGGTCTTCCAAACATTTGTGTACTTACCTTACTGCAAATTAAACTCATTATTTCTCACTGTACTCTTGGTCATGGAGAGAAGTGATTGCTCTTCTCATCATAATTGCTCTTTGTTTAAACATAAGAAGATGTATGTTCATTTTCAGTCTTCTCTTTATTAGACTGAACATTAGTCAGCCTCTGAGTCTCCTTAAATTATTTGCTTTTATACCTCCTTATAGTTCTGTTTCTCTTTTCTGTAATATGTTTCAAGAAGTGTATATTCAATGTCCTAATGTATAGACAGTATTCTGACAGATGTCTTCCCAGCAGTTAAGGTAACACGGAAAAAATGTAAAAATCTAACATAAAATTCCTTTTGATCCCAGACTGAATTTGCTCTGTTCTGCCGCATTACACTGAGATTCTGTCCCAACACAGCCACTACATCTTTCTCTGCAAATGTGCCTCTCAGCCAATAAGTTCTTATCACACAATTCCACAGCTATGGACTGTGGACATGAATATGCACGTGGCTCTATGAAATTTCATCTTTTACAGCCATAATTCATCAAGCAATTGTTACACAAGCAAACACCAGAATTCATTCTAGAAGATACTTCCCTTATATTGCCAACTAATTACTAACATAGTAAAAGCTATTTACTTTATTAATGTCTACATGAAGTACACATAAGCCTCACAGTTTGACAAGACCTGGTTCACACTCCTCCAGTTCCACTTAAAGAACAGTTATAGTTTAGGTAGATGGGGACATTCACATCCACTTCCTTACATGAATTTACTGCCAATCTTTGGAAAACAGGGATGCAGAGAGTGATTCCATTTTACTAGCAAAGCAATCAGCTCTGTGCTCAGTTCACCAGTTCTTCCATATTACAAGATGCTTCCTTGAAATACAGAAGACTCTTTCATGCCCAAGGCTTGGCCTTATTTCTTCCTGATCTCACTAGGACTTTAACAAAAGCAAGGAGTTAAGTGCTAAATGTATCTAATGAAGATGGATGGACTGAAAGTCATGCTTGAATACATGGCTAGGGTACATGTGAGGAAATGAGCCCCTCACATGACCTCAATGCTCTGTAGAACTAACACCACAACTTTCCATGTAAGTAGCAGAGGGAGCTACTGTCCCACCAAAAGGCACTACAGTCCTTCAGCGACATGTACTTATACTGAAAAGAAACAAAGTCCTTCATTTTAGCTGATCATTCTTCTCTGTACTTTTATAAAGAACCTGATCAGGTCAGCTTTTGCTAAATCTAAAGTGTAAGTAATCTAGAAAAACACAATCAAAAAGCTGCATAGGCACCAACTTTGCTTCCTGAAGCTCAGGAACCACAAATGGAATTTAGGTGTGAAAGTAACTTCAGTCTTATATTCCACTTTTAGTGCATTAGTTGAGATCTTGAGTGAGCTTCTGAAGTGATTCTTCTGATCATTACAGGACTTAAGTTCACAGTCATGCCACAGTCTCTGGGCAGCACACTGGTCAAATCAGATTAGATTCTCTCCAGGCATGCACTGACTGCACTGCAGCTGCTAAAATATAGTCAGTCCACTGAATCAGACCAGAAAAAGTCAAACTCATGACACTGAGTGCAATGCATAGACAGCGTGGACATCAAATGCTCAGCACCAACTCACTCAACTGAGAGAGGCACTCTTTGTGCTACAGTACTTACCATAAAAGACATAGCCATAGTTCATTGCTAGAGACTGGATAGTTAACTGGACGGTCTTCCTAACCATCCCACGTTATTTTCTTATGATCTGCCAGTTCCCTACCATAGATGTTCTATGTTCTACCAGTTCCTTACCATACATACGGTAGGAGATGGGTTTGCTCAGTCTAGAGAAAAGGAACCTGAGGGGAGACCTTATAGCTCTCTACAACTACCTGAAAGGAGGTTGTAAAGAGGAGGGCGTTGCTCTCTTCTCCCAAGTCACAGGCGACAGGACAAGAGGAAACGGCTCCAAGTTGCACCGGGGGAGGTGCAATTTCAGACTGGGTATCAGGAAAATTTTTTACACTCAAAGAGTTATTAAGCATTGGAATGGGCTGCGCAGGAAGGTGGTTGAGGCACCATCCCCAGAGGCATTTAGAAGATGGGTTGACATAGTGCTCAGTGACACGGTTCAGTGACAGGTTGTTGTTTTTTATCAGAATTAGGTTGATGGTTGGACTAGGTGATCTTACAGGTCCCTTCCAATCTAGACAATTCTATGATTCTATGACATCTTATTTAGGGTCAATTAATAATGGAAGATCATTATAAGTCTGTTTTGTTAGAACACTTTACGTGAAGGAAACAGTAAAAAAGAGAAATAAATTAGCATTAATCGGGCAGTTTTGACTTGGAAGGCAGATGCTATCTTTACTCACATGTATTGTAGGTTGACATTTTTCACAAATGCCTGACGAGACACAAATCTTAAGCCTGAATCCACCACGGTCCTGTGAAAATACATAAAACTGTAAGAATATTTCATTAAAGACATAATGCATAAAGTAAATAATGATAATAACAAAAGTGTGCATGAAATCTCAACACGGCTGAACTGCAAGATCTACAACTGTCCTCTGTAACACCCCAAGTGAGGCCTACACTCATATGAGGTCTCTATTTGCTTCTATACAATAAAGAAAAAAGGGCCTTATAAAATATGCATCGCATATACTCACAGATTTTTAAGTCCAACATAATATCCAACTTCATTGTCATTGATACTTTCTAATCTTTCCTGGTTTGCAATGTAACTGTTGAAAAGCAAAAGAGAAAAACATATGAAAGTGGATCCTTTCATGGCTTTGACTGTTCAAATATCATGCACTGATGTCTGAAAGTCAGCAGTGATTCCTGACTGATTGCAATTAAGACTAAGATCTAGTTAGAGTATCCGCAGAGCAAAAGTGCTCCTTTAAATCTTCCCCATCATTTAAACGGTACTTTGTGGGACAGGGCTGGAGGAGAAAGAGCTGAGTTTTACACAGTGGAAATGAAGCCTTGTTCACCAAGGAGGCAAGTCACCTGAAGGCACAGTTAATAATGCATTACAATGTCACCATTTTCCAGGACACACTTCCCTACCTCTTGATCTTGCTTGGATTCAGCAAAAGGGCAAACAGTGGTAGTGGAGTTCCCTCCACTTACATGGAGGGTGGATCAGACTGCCCTAGTCTTTTCTCTCACGTTGATAACTTAATCACTTGTTAAACTGATTTCCTCCCTGCCATAAGGTAGTGCCAATTCTATTTACAAAGTATGGCAATAGAAAAACTGAGAAAAAAAGGGAGGCTGTACTTCATGTCGTGATGGTACATACACAAGCAGAAAGCACAAGAAGAGAAACTGTCACAGTAGACCAAAGCACTGAGTCCACTCACATAACACAAATAACACAAATAACCCCAAAAGGATGTGGGCACTATCCTCATGTGAGATCCAGGAAAAAACACTGCCATCCCACAGACTGGAAATAAATTTTTTTTACAGGTAATGCATTAGATGACATATAATCTGTTACCTCTTCTGCAGCTAGAAAAGAAGTTTCACGGTGCAAATCATGCAGTGTAGGAGTAAGAAATTTGTGGAAACTGCAATTCAACTGACGTTATGGGCAGAAAAGTAAAACTGATATAAGAGATGTCTTGCTAAAGAGGACATGCCTGCAGCTTTCCCTAAACAGGAGGAGTCTGTCTTTGCTGGAATAAAACTTAACTTCATTTTTTTTCTTTAAAGGGAATTCTGGTGAATTGGAAGGAAGGTTGCTTTCCCTAAGGCAACTGTGCCCACGTCCCAAGAGAAGCTTGAGTATCCTAAAAGTTGGTCTGGGTTCTCCTCTGAAGCTGCAAAGCTGACATGGTCTATGTTCTTGCCAAGCATTAGGAAAAGCAAAATGTTTCCCCTAATAGATTCATTGTCTCGTGGGAAAAAGAAGGGCAGTAAAAAGACAACGCATGACGCTAAACAAAACACATTACTACAGCATCATATGACACTGACTGCTCTGCAGTACTTCTTAGGGTAAGATTAACATGGTATACACATTACATGATAATTGAGTGCTTCATATTTTGTGTTTCCTTCCTTGGACTTTTTAAGACAACCTGACTGACATTCTTGGGGTTTAATAATCTACTTTTTTTGTTGATTGGTTGGTAAATGTACTTATTTTGCCAAGTAAAAGTAATTAAGTATTTTTAAAAATACTATCAATTTTTTCACCTGAGGGTCCTGCAAGATCATGCTTCCTCTGAACCTGCCCAGAAGATGAACTCATGATCTAATTATCACCTTCACTGTCACCTGGACCTCACCATGCTAAAATACAGTTATGCAAGATACCTTCCTCATCCTGCTTTCAGTGTTCAACCAACAAGAATTCTGTCAAGATATAAGGAAAACACAGAAGAGCAGGATTTGAGGAAAATGGACAGAGAAACACAAAGGAATAAGAGAGACAGAAGTGTAAAAGAAAAGAAATTGAGCAACCAGTTGTACTAGTTAAGATTAAGCCATCAGAAAAGCCTCTGACAAACACTGCCAGAACACAGATCCATCACTTAAATGCACTTGTCACCCATCCAAATCTGACATTGCAATTTTAATCATAAAAACATTTAACTAGAACCTCCCACCACCAGAAGCTCCAGAACTTGACGTAACTTACAGTATTGCACAGAAATATATTAGTTGATTACATCCTGTGGTAAGCCTCTGCCGGCGTAAAACAGCTCAGTTCTGCTGAATTCAATGAATCTACCACAATTTACATCAGACAAGGATCTGAGTATGAGCACACAATCTATATAAAAAGATCAGTGCCGGTCCATTAGGAACAAACCAAAAGGATGATATTTGGAAAGAAGAAGTGGCATGAATTTATCATCTCTTCTTCCTTCTCTTATTGCATCCCTTAAAAGAAAAGCAAGGGGGCAATACTTTGAGCTGGTACTAGTCTTTTCATGGTGAATGATTTAAGATTCCAGTTCCTAACTGAAAGAAATCACTGATTTTCCATAACCACACTTTGAGTAGAGGCACAGAAAAAATTCTGGCTAAGGGCAACTAACTCAAAACAGTAATTGCTCTGCAATACATTTGTAAAAACACTCTCAGTTCTTGTTCTCAGTATACATGTTCTCAGCGTACATAACAGTAAAAAAAAATTTCATGCAGTTGGAAATCCTTGAAGAGTGGACAGATGTGATTTACCACAAGCAGGTCGCATCCTCTTATGCTTCCTTACTTACTTAACAAGTCTGTTTTAAGTCAAGCCTTTGCAGCTATTTCATAGTGGTAAGAAAGAAAGGAGTATGACAACTGTAGCTGTACACTGTAAAGGGAAGTTGTTCTGTTTAATTTAGAGGGAGGTTTGAAATAAAACCGCTGCCTAACTGAAGTCTATTTTTACCTTCTTCACAACTACTCTACCTTGATGTTACTTATCATCAAACATTAATGTCCTGAAAGCTCTGACTTGCAGTGGGCGACACTGAGAAAAGTAATTTGCCTGCCTGTCCTTAAGAATATCCACTCTGTTCTTTAACCGATCATTTTTACCGTAGCACAGAAGAAAAACATCCTGACTCTCGGCTGGTCGAAGCCACGTGAGGAGCTTGGAAGCTCCCACTGCACACCACAGCAAAGCATGGCGCCGCCAAAACCTGGCTGTATAGCACCCAGCCAGATCACAGGTATCAGCTCACAAATAGCAATTGCCACCTCTAAACCAAACCCTCAGCTGCTGCAATACTATTCACTTGATTATACTACATCATTCTGCCTCTCCTTCAATGAGTCATCAGTAAACAGTATTTGTTTTCAGACCTCTAATTTCATCTCTCCTTTGTAAACTACTGATTAATTCTAATAAAGGCATTCAGAATCATACACCTACTGACGGCACATTGCAACCTACAATAACACAGCAATGACTGAATAATGTCACACACTCATACTTCCCCACTTCTGCAACATTCTGCAAAGGCTATTTTTAAATCCTATTGTAAAAGAGTTAACTCCTCCAAGTAAATTCACCTTTAAGAGTGTGGTCTTCATTTCCCTCATGACACCTGTGAAAGGCTACGGATACCATCTGTGCAATGGTCAGTGAAGCAACCTCTGGACTGCAAGAGCATGAAGAGAAAGCAGGTTCTGCTCTTTAAAGTGGTGTCGATTATTTTGTGCCTTAATAGCTCAAAAAAGAGATTTCATTCTAACTTTCAAATCTTTTCCTTAACCTGAAAAAGGCTACTCATGCCTTCCTAACTTATTTGATTTACTCTATTTCCTCTGGATTAATGTATGTCAAGGTATACTACTCCATTTGGAGCTATAGGGACCTGCTGGAAAACAAGGGCACGCTAGTCTTAATACCACAGACGCGAGAAAATAACACTGTAATTCAGCTCCAGAAGTATTTCTGTTGCCAAAAAACTCCCTTTATGGGAAACGTATTTTCTTAACACTCAAAAAAATAAATCAATTATATGTTTAGCTCTGGTTCATACAGCTGGCAAAAAAGTTTTTAAAATTAATAAACATTCCCTGGTGACATGGTTCTGAACGTTGGAAAACTTCATACCGCAAGTTAATTTTTCACTAACTCTTTAGGGAAAGAAGCAGCACACTCCAGACATTGAACTGTCAGTAGACGAATTACCATTTAATGACAGGTCACGTACGTCCCCAGTCTACACTACTGTGAGAGCTGTATGGCAACACTGACAATTAAACACCGCAAAGTTCCCTAGTGCTGCATTTTCTTACAAACTCAAATGTCAGAGTCAGTTCATCAAACTTAGGGATACTTTCAGCACACCTGGGCTGATTTATGGTTATGCATCAAAATCATGGAAAATTTGTAAGCTTGACACGATACTTGATGAAACTTGGCAGGTTCAAATGGGTTTCACTTGCAGCCCCTCTGAAAGCAAATTTAAAATAATGCTCAAGGGGTGTGAACTCACATAGTTTGAAAAGGAAGCATACAGCTACACGATGTTGCGTATCAGGAATGCCAGGTTTCAGACAGATGTAGGGACCAATGATACAATCTCCACTCAACCAAGAAATTCTTCTACATAGGACCAAGCTCCCCCTAGAAGGGAAACTAACAGCAAACAGCAAGTATGATATAGACACCTACAAGCGACATACTCTCTAGAACTATATTTTGCTGTCTCCATCTGCTGCCATCAGTGCCAAATTTCATGAGGCCAACCTCGAGACACAGAACTTCGACTGCTAAAAGAACACACAGTAACTCAGGAAAGAAGCAGTGTGTTGAATTACTCCACTGTGGACTTACCTAGGACTCAGCAGTTGTACAAAGAGGTGCTTGACTCCTTGACTGTCTGGTGTCTCCTGACAAATACTGAGCAAGTGCTGCAGTGGTGTTTTTTTTTGAGCTGTGAATCACTCTGTATCTCACAAAGAGTGAAAAATTGATTGAGGATTTTTTTTTTCCCTTCCATTTAGAGTATTTAAACATGAGTCACAGAAGACTACAGGAGGTAGCTCTCCATGTGCAGTACTGTAGCTCTGCAGCTGACATAATTAATTTGGTGGGTTTTTTAAGCAAATCCTTCATTAGGCATATCCAACATTGAGGTAAGGTGCTGTCCAGGGTGATCTGGAACTCAGCATTGTTCATGTCCAAGGTCACAGATGAGAGTTACCTTCAAGAATTCCCTGTTCCTGATGTGTTGCTGCGTCAACTACCAGGATACAGTGGGGCTCAGGCATTTTGCTCTGTGGCAATATACTATGATTATCCAATTAGTAGTACCCAATTAGTAGGACACAGTTGCTACTGGGAATTGCTTCTCCAAAGCCATCACCTTGAACACCAAGTTCCAACCCACCCGCTTAAAGTAGCAGAAAACAGGAATTCAGTGGAAATCCCAACATTGTTTTGGCACTGAAAGAGCAGTTCCATGCTCTTGCTTCTAACTACAACTCCCTGGGAAATGGAAAGCCCACAGTTTGCCAGCCAATCTTAGTTCCCTCTTTACAGTATGCAAACATGAAGGCAAAAGTAAAAATAAATTAGTATGTCTGCAATGCAGAGTTTAAGGAAACAGTTACTAAATTTAGAGGCAGGGAAAATGAAACGTAATGCACCCTTGGGCTTACTTACATTTCTGGTTTGGCTTCAAGGTTCTGTTCTCTTCAAATAGCAGACTACCAAATCAAGCAAACTCTCGAGATGTTTCATGCAGCTTAGCAGATTTAAGACTGATGCTCTTGATGAGCTTCACCTTCAGAACCAGTTTCCCCAAAATGCACACAAAGCATTTTCTCCATTCGGAGACCCGTCCTCCATCTTGACCTCCATCAAGTTCATACATACTATATTTCACCAAGACATCAGTTTTTGATGTTTCTCTGGAGGACAACTGACAGCTACAGTCTAGCTTGTCCTTAGCAAGGATGTTTTGGAAATGTTGACATTCTGTGAGTGAACCAAAAGTACCAGCTGGCCAGACAATAACCTATTTCTTGAGAAATACATGTCTTCCTCACTGACGTTATACTTATCTATAAAATAGGTTTCATCCAGTGTTTAGGAAATCATCTCTGCATACTGTTAGGAAGAGTCATAAACTCCGGTACAGTCCCCTTATAATATATACACTAAAAATCACACATTAAATAACGTACGAAAGAGAAGTGGTGAATGTGGCTTTTCATTAGTTCTCAACAGAAAGCAGACATAAGATTAATTATTTTGTTTTTAAAAAATATTATTTGGCTTGCAAGGCAGAAACAGCACCTCAAAGGAATGAATAAATACGAACTAATATACGTGACATGTCTTTCTCCCACAAGACCACACAGTGCAATGACACTTCAAAGACTAGTAACACAACCACTCTCTTTTTAAGCACTTGAATAAACCACCTCTGTAGCTGTCACTGGACTTGAGGATGGCAAAACATCAGTTCCACAGCAGCACAGTAAGATTGCTCCTAACCATCCTTTATATGCATCTTTTTAGGTCCCTCAGTCAATCAAAACATTAAAGCACCTCAGTTGATGTCAAAACCTTTGAATCCTGTTCTTTGCAGGTGCCCATGCTCAGACAGGGACTCTGTGGAAGGGATGTCTTAAGTGAGTTGTATGTCCTTCAGAGTTAGATAAGCACTTGATGACATAAATCAGTGTGCTTCACATCATTTTCAGTCTTTTTCCTGTGTCCAGGTTTCGACATGTTCAATATTCCCTGACTCTTTGATTCAACATAAGAAATTCCCTCTGAAATTCCCTCCAAGGTCAGTCTTCCCCCTCCATATATATTATTTTCAGTTTGACATTAATGCTTGGCTTTATTCCGCTTTTATTACCGGCTCTTGGAATGTAACATACTCTGTTCAATCTGCTCCGATATTCACCGGATCATTGAGACATATGTCTATACCTGCTGCGCCATCCACTGTCTCATTCAAAGCATACAATGCATCTCATGCCAAATACAGATCAAAAGGTAGCACTTGCAAACAATGGAGCAGAACTGCAAAACTTGAAGCCATCTATCCAGGAAAATCTCCCTATATCCTGTTAATGCATTAAATTTGCTGAATAATTTGACTCCTGACATCTCAAGCAATATTCCATTTTCCGTAAGCCAGTAAAAATTTCTTTCTTCTGTTTTTATTTAAGTCTTGAGATTCTACATATGGTCATAATCCCTGCCCTTTTTCTCTGCAAATTATTTCACAGAGAACCCAATTGGTAGATGTTTTTCCATTCTTCAAATGATACCATCTGCTGCCATGGTTCACAACTGATTTCCTAGCCTCTTTCCCAAGTCCTGTGAAACATCTCTTGTAGCCCTGATCACAGATCTGTGTCTTCTCCAAGCTGTATCTTATCTTTTCATGGAAGACATACATAAATACATCTTCAGATTATGCTTCTGAAGTATTCCGAAGCGGTTATGGGTTGTCTTTTTGACTTTTCATGGTATTGACTCTCTTGAAGTTTACCTCACTCTTCCAGGCCCAGAACAGGTTGCCACCTTCTGCATGTCAACACCAGTTTTACTATTTATATTTAAGTGACAAATTTTTCAGGAAGCATTTCAACAGCATTAAAATTTCTTCTTTGCTAAAGCGTTTCAGAGACACTCTTCACTCTTCCACATTTATGTGTTCTTCACACTTCTCTATTCCACTTTTTTCATCACATTTATTTCCATTCTGTTCTCTGTCTTGTACTGTCCACTTTTCCTCATTCTAATTGGTCGATACTTTGAATTTATAGCTTCTTCCATTAGCATTCCTAAAAAAAGCACTTTCCCTTCACTTAAGGAATGCTGTTGTTCACTTAAGATAAGTAGTTTCTTACTTGCACTGCATATATTAACATAATCATGTGTTTATTACACTTTCTTGTACAAATTTTGCACATTTGACAGTACACAGAGTATTTCTAATACTCTTGCTGACTGCCACATTGCTGCCACTGTTTCCATAACTTCCCATGTTCCTGTACTTGGGCAGTTTTATTTTTGGGAAATTCTCTCTTGCAATGTAGGGGGAGAATCACAAGAGTAAAAGTGAGGGGGGAAAAAAAAAAAAAACAACCTGGGGGTTGAGATAAAGGCAGTTTAGCAGGTAGGGCAAAAGCCATGCATGCAAGTGAAGCAAAACAAGGGATTCATTCACTGCCTCCCGTGGGCAGGCAAGTGTTCAGCCATCCACAGGAAAGCAGGGCTCCATCACACATAAGAGTTATTTGGGAAGAGAAATGCCACCACTCCAAATATCCCCCCCCTTCCTCCTTCTTCCCCAGCTTTATATAACGAACATGACATCACACAGTATGGGATATCCCTGTGGTCTGCTGGGGTCAGCTATCCCAGCTGTGTTCCCTCCCAACTTCTTATTCTCTCCACCCTGCTTGCTGGTGGGGCGGTGTGAGAAGCAAAAAAGGGTTTGATTGCTTAGCAACAACTGAAAACACAAGTGTGCTATCACACTCTTCCCATCCCAAGCCCAAAGCATAGCACCACACCAGCTGCTAGCAAAAAAGTTAA
>VXBW01007384.1:137442-166765 GCA_013400375.1 Thinocorus orbignyianus | reverse complement strand
AAGATTGAAAGAACTGTCATTCTTCAGTACATGAAAGACTTAAGGGCAGTGCAGTAACACTCCTGAAATATGTAAATGGTTATGCAAAGGGAGAGGTAATAATTTTTTTCCATGTCTATGGGGTAGGACAAGAAGTAAAGCACTTGATTTACAGCAAGGAAGATTAATGTTCAAATCCTGGGCAGCAGAGCCTTCTCAGAGCAGGTGAAGTGAGCATCTCTCCAGAGTGGGTACAATAGAAACAGATTTACCTTAGGCAGGTGAAAACAAATTAATGACCTCCCTTTTTTTACCACCATAGAGAAAGTTAAGACAGGACATTCATCTGAATATATTAGAAGCAAAACCTGAAGATGCTGAAATATTCAAAGTGTTTTCTTGAAATTACTATCCTGAAATTGAGCTTGATCACTCCAAAACTGTAATTCATACACCATACATCAAATATCTTTGTATCATAGCACAGAAATTGTAGTAAATATCTGAAAAGGTGCAAACATGGGTTCCTGGAAAAGAGGCAAGACCTGAAAAGTCAAAGAATCCCTAGGAGACTACTCTCATTTCAGTGGGGGAATAATAAACTATACTACAGAGTCTGGGAAAAGATGAGGGCCACATGGTTTGTGCGTGCAGTAGGATATTCTATCCTGTCCAAAGGAGTGTGTACTGAGAGACCAGTCTTACACACCAATGCCAAAGCTGTGTAGAAATAAACTGTTT
This sequence comes from Thinocorus orbignyianus, assembly GCA_013400375.1. Taxonomy (NCBI): domain Eukaryota; kingdom Metazoa; phylum Chordata; class Aves; order Ciconiiformes; family Thinocoridae; genus Thinocorus; species Thinocorus orbignyianus. Next base: position 166,045 of record VXBW01007384.1, on the reverse strand, counting down.
ACATTTTGCTTACAGTCAGGGGCTTTTTAGCTGTTATAAGAGAGAGCTTGGACAGCTGATGGGAACTCCTGGCTTTATCAGACACCTTTTGTTTTCCACAGAAATATCCTGATTCCCATTAAACTTTCCCCATTAAGATTTTCTTGCATTCGATCCAGGACTGTGGTCAGAGGGACATAGCTGCACTGCATCACAGAGCAAGCATATAAACTCAAGTCTCCAACATCTGCTGGGCTAATAAGTATTCTGACACGTACATGCTTCTCTTCCCTGAGCTCCTGCATCTTCTCCCTCAGTAACATAAAACATCTTCTGCACAGCCGTTTCCTGAATTTCCTCAAAACACGAGGATCTCTCTGAGTGTCCTAGCCTGGCTTTTGTTATTTCCAGTGTTCCGCCTATTTGCAGATTTGTCTAGCTACTTGATCATGGCTGATTTTCCACTCCTGAATAATGGAAGCGTTTTTACCTTACCTGTTTCGAGCACAGTTCAGCACGTATTTGGTTTAAAGAGAAGCTGAATCCTGCCACCTTGTGTTCAAGAAAATTATCACACCTCTTTATTTTGGGAAAGAGGGAAGTAGGAAAGGGAAAAGAAAAATTTACGGTTAACTACCCCGTTTCTAATAAACAGGGAATTAAATGATGGCCTGATGATCTAACGGTTGGGTCCAATTCGATGTAGACTGAAATGTCTACCTAGGATCTCTTCACAAGGGCAATCTCTTCTAGGAGCACTATTCATACCACAGAGTGTCACTTTTCATAACCTCACAGGGTTTCGAAGCTGTGGCCTCCCTTGTGACCTAATGGTGGTAAGGCCTTAACCCAGCTTCTTGGCCCATCATCTCTCTGTCTGATGGCTGGAGATACTAATTCTAGAGTTCCTGGTAGCCCTTCTTTGCTATGAGAACACCACTACTTCCTTTTCATCATAAGCAATCACATCATAGGGTGAACAGAAGGATCCTCCTCATTCAGTTTTAAAAAAATATTTTTTGAGGGGGGCAGTAAAAGTAGTGATTGCAAGGAGCATGGGTCTCCCTTTTCTTTTTTTTCCGGATGATATGAATCCACAAGTAGCTTTATGGTAATGCTATGAGAGCAAACATCATCCCAAAGGTGGTGAAACTAGAACAAGGAGTTCAAAAGGATAATTTCCTCAACTCTATGCTTGATTACCTCTTCTCTGTGTCATCGCAAGCTCCTACTCCTACCTCAGTCTATTTTATCCACCACTCATCTGAGTCTTTCTGCAGCCAGCCAAACAGAGCAGCTTCTTGATTTTGCTGCTGTCCCTTTCATACCTTCTGGACACCTTCTGACAGCAAAACAGAATGTTGTCTTTGTCAGTAAGACATCAGCAACAGGAATCCCAAAGCAGCTGATTTGCTCTAATGCTCTGTTTTGCTGGGTTTGTCAAACGGCTTTTGTTCAAGCCAACTTTGTATCTATGCATGAACTTGCTCAGTTCACAGAAAGTGTTTCTCAAATAATCCAGTTGGTTGTCTGTATGCCTGTTTGCACACACATATTTTGTTGTGGAAGACATATTTGTCTTTCTGATTAAAAGGGTTCAATAAGTGGAAAATGCCAACATAATAAAAATCTGACAGTTGACAGTTTTTTCCTAGTTTAAAAGCAATCCACATGGTGAGGATTTTTTAGCCAGGATGAGCTTGATGTTATTCTAAAACCTCCTGTATAGTAATCAGTGAAAATAGGGGGCAGAAATATCCAAAACCCAGTCTCCAGTTAAATAAAAGTTTCAGAAATCATCTGAAAACTTAGCTATTGGAACATGGCTAACCAACTCCAGTTGGCATCAGAAGTTACTGCTTCTCTCATCGTTTATTGTTCTCCATTCACATGGACTACACACCACGAATGTACATTGGTCGTGATTATGGGGTTAAGGCCATTTCAAGTGAGAGGCAAACATGATTTTTTGACTCCTGATTCTTCTAGGCAATATGAAATACACTGACCTGGAGCAAGAAAGCTCTATGCTTTATTGCTCAAGATACAAATCATTTCATTTATGATGCAGACACATTTTTCAATGCTAGTGTCTCATTCAAATGGAAGTCAAATCTCATTATATGGCATGTTTCTCGAAGGGAAAATATTGCTTGTACAGTTGAGCTTATTGTTGATGGCACTGGTGGGACACAGTAATTCTGTTCCAAAACTACTGATGATGGCTCCTTCTCACAGTGCCATAGATAACAGCCATGATTAGAGATAAGCAGTCAAACTAGTAGAGATCTAGAAGGTTAGAAATCAATAATTTCTGTCTGATTGATTTAGGACTGAGATATCCTACTGGTTGCTACTGTGGCTGTAAGTGTAGGTGATTCTTCCAGTTATCTTGCAGATAATATACTGCAAATGCTTGGTAAATCAAATGTCCTTCCATCTGAAAATCATGCATATGGGAGCATGTTTTTTTTTTTCTTTTGTTAAATTAAAAATGTTGGTACCAGAGATGATACAATGTAAATATAGTACTTGTTAGCAGTTTGTTCCATTTTTGTCTGCCTCTGTCTACCAATGTTCTACAGGTGCTTGGACAGCTTCTGTAGAATAGAAGACATTACATTATATTCACTATTTTTAAGGCGGAGCAAAAGGAAAACAGAAGAATTGTTATAAAAGACCTGCTAACTTCTTCACAGGACTGTAAAGTACTCTGTTCTCAGAAAATTACTGTCTTGTCCTGTTTATGAAATCATCTCTTCAGGCTGGCAAACTTCTTTGCCACTCTCTGGCCTTACTTGAGAAGCAAGTTTGCTTCTAAGCCACTATGCTATTGTCTGGAGGCTTTTCTGTTCAAATTTAATTTCAGGATTTAGTGTAGACTAGAATCTACACAGATGCCTTTGATTTATAAATTTTCCTCCCTGCTCTCTTCCACCCTTAACTATGGATAAAACCATTCCCTTGCTGATTATTTTCTGTGACTCCCGCAGCCTTTCGTGGCCACCAAGATGTTGTGATCTTTTTCCCATTTCCTTTGGAGCCTTTTTGTCCCAACAACACCCAGATTTGGTCACAGAGCATGAGGGCTTCTCTTACATAACGTTCTGCAGGTTTCTATGGTACTTCCACTCGGTTTCCCACAGCAACCACACAGAGCAGTAGACATTTTAAGCTGTATCATCATCATCAGCTCTTAACCCTTTCCACAAAATTCAGATAACAGTGGTCCTTCACACTGTCATGTCCAGCTAAGACAGAGGCACCACTTGGTGTCAGTTTTCAGAAGTTTGAACAAGCAGCATTGCCTTGTGGCTTTGCAACATTTGGATCAAAGAAAGGCTTGATAGTTACCCTTCTGTTCACAGAGAGCATCATAAAAATATACAGTCTGAGAACAGTCTGGTTTTTGAAAGCGTTAGCAGAAACTAATCTCAGTACCTCTGGTACTGATTTTTTGGTACTTTCTCCAAATGCTTAACTAAGGTAGTGTCCGGCTGCCTTCCCCAAGCAGACAGGCAACAAGCTTGAAACCCACTACATCCACATCAGTTCAGGAAGCAGTGTCTGTTGACTGTTAACAGTGTTCATATTCATTTAAGGTGAATTCATTTTACAGCCTAGCTCCTGAAGCTGCAGTCAGTGAAAGAGTCCAGTTGCCTTAACTGAGGCTTATCTATCCTACACCTGCACAGCTTAGTCCTCAGCAGTTAAATGCTGTTTGACTTGTACTTTTTTGCCTTGACCTTATGTTCCAACTGTTAACCTGAACTGATAATGCAGTAGAAGTTTATACTTACTTTCAGTGGAATTTGCTTGAGGTGTTTTGGGGATTACCTTTTTTAGATGTAGGGAAATTCTTGTTAGTGTGCCCTATTCATGCCCAAATTACTTGATTAGTTTGCTTTTTGTGTTGCTTTTTTTTTTTTTCCCCCACATTGGATGTTGATGTCTGAATTTCACTACATATATTTTTCACTTGAACCCTTAAACCAAGAACTACAGAGCAAAAAACAAGAGAGGGAGGGAAAGGGATTGCATTACCTATGTCAATGCAAACTGAAGATCAAGGTTTGCTTTCTTTTACCTTAGTTTATTCTAACACTTTCAAAACCTAAAATCAAAATCTGCATTCCAGTTAACTGCATTCTTTCTTTTAGGGGCACAATCCAAATATTCACCTGTTCATTATCAATGTTTCCCTGAATTCACTGGTCTTTGGGTTAGACTGTAAATTCCCATAAGCCAAGAGTGATGACTCAGTCTTTTTTTGCCCACTAGCAGATTTAACTCAGCAGATTTCTGAGGACCTGCCATGAGCCAGCCCCATTTGCCCTCCCAAACAATGCTTTCCACTTAGTGACTCAGCTGCTCCAGCTTTTTGGCTGGATCCCTGCATCTTGGGATGTTTCACTCATTCCAAATGGAGCATGCAGACTTTAGTAACCTTTCTACTGGTGGCAAGTTGCAGAGGAAATTTAGGACCTTCTATTAATGGTGCTGAAGTAAAGCTTTTAAACTTGTTTCTCCTCCACAGTTTGCAGTTTCATTACCCATCCTACATGAGGAGCACCCTTTCTCTTCAGATACTTGTGTTTTTCCTAGTCATTTACATTGGCAATGCTCTTTGGGATCTGTTCTTGTCAGAAGCACCTCTTAATGGCTTCTGTTTCCTTTTGGGCCTCTGCTGTCAGGTACCACACCTCAGTCACATCACAGGCCTTCTCCTGGGCAAAATCCCCTGCAATGCCAAGTGGATCATATTGCAATACAGTTTATATACCTATAAGGTTAATTTAATTGAGTAATAGCCAGTAACACATAGTTTTCATCTTGATTCAAGCAAAAGATTGTTTCTTCACCATGTCTACATGTGGTGGAACTACTTTGCCAACTGTTTTGCTGTTCAACAACAGCAGTGTCTGTTTCCCAAAATACAACCCCTTATTGGATTCAGCCCAGTTTTTACCTTATCTGCTGTATGGGTAGATGTATGGGCACTCTGATGCTTTTGGAGTAATGGATTGGATTTTTTCCTGCTGAATCTCAGCTACTCAAATCCTCCACTCTCTCCTGGTCAATGGCAGAAGGCCTTATACACCCCCAGGAAGAAAAGTCAGGTTAGAAATCCATGTCCAGAATCTGACCCTAAAGCTTACATCCTTGTAACTCATTCCTGTTTAATTCATTTACCTAGTGCAGTAATTCTTTCTCTTCCTGTCCTCACTAGTGCTCAAAATCCCTCAGTTCTCATGGTGCAGTATTTTCTACAGTCAGGACAAGAGTCTATAGCTCCTGTAGTCAGGATGAGACACCTCGTGTGCAGCATTTTTCTTCCTAGCACACAACTGTGCCTCATCGGTTTTCTGCAGTCATGTCAGACAGGGATTCCCCAGGTATTCTGTAGCTAAGAATAACTTTCTGTAGTCATGGTTCACACATGGCTAGATCCAATTTATGCCCTGGTTTTGCACTTTAATGCAGATACAGGTGACTCACAGTTGGGTGTACTCTCTCTTTCACTCTTGTCATCCCCAGTTACTGAGCCAATCTAGATCCTCGTGCAGCTACAGGGCTTCCACTAAGCCTAGGACAGGTATCTTTGGCTTTGTTGCTGCTGCTCTCATGGCTAGGCTTAGAGCCTAGGGTGCTCATATTCAAAAACAACAGTGATTTTTTTTTTCATCCTTTCTTTAAGGAAAATAATTTCACATCCTACTTCATGTTGTGTGTATACCAACACTAGCTTTGCTGGGGATGTTCAGGAGGAGTCACTGAGACACAGTTTAGTTTTCCTTCCCATTGCTATTTAATATGTCTTGACCATATTTGTTTTATGGGATGGCTCTTCCATGATAGTCACTACCATTTCTTTTTTTTTTTTTTTTTGCATGGCATAGTTGAAGAGATTCCCAGTGCTTCACTCACCTGGAGATTTTAAACGTAAGAGTCCATAGGGTGTATACAGTGCCTTTCCTCGCTGTTTGAATCACAAGGAATATTTCTTGAAAGGCAGATGGCTTGATGGTTAAAAGGTTAAAAGCTTTGTTAAACATATGTGTGCGTATCCATTGATTGTGGATTTGATGGTATTTAAGTGTACTTTGAAAGGAAACCATTGATGAAGGGCCCTCTCTTTGTCATCCTTACTCAATCTCAGTGTAAAACAGCCTAACAGGTTGTCAATTTATTAATTGACCACAGAGTGTGGGTCAAAAGACTGAAGTACATGGGTGGTAATTACTGTGGTTTGATAAATCTGGCCACATGAAAGTTCATTGCAGCTCCTGTGTAACTTTCTATGTGGTGAGAGAACTAATGAAAATCTGGGTCTGAGTTTGCACAACACATTTTGTATAGCTGAATGCAAAAAAAAAATCTTTTCAGACCATTATTGTCAAAGCTCTGATCTTCAGGTATTGCTTCAGGAGCTCATTTGACTTGGTAGGCCAACATAGACTGAGCCTTGTGGAAAGAAGTGTTAAAATTCTGAAAAGCAAGAAAGGAAGTACTAAGAGTATGATCAGTAAAACGATAAGCAAAACTTATATCATTATTAAGATGCAAATTGCACAAAGGTTTAAAACCTCGTAGGATTGTCTAATGTTTGCTACTCTTTTTTTTACTTCATGTTAAAAGAAGTTGTTTACCTTGTTTTCTCAGCTGCACCTGGATTTCTAAAATTTGTATTTAATTTTAAAGGCAAGATACGTAAGAAGTCAGTGTATATAGTTGTAGCACAAATTATATATAAATAATCATACAATAAAATAAGTTTATGACTCAGTTATTAACATATTATTGTTGTGATAAATATGTAAAACACAATTCATCACAGTAAGATATATCCATTAGATTATTCTTCCGAAGATTATAAACCTTTCTAGTCTAAGAAACCTATGGAATATATTCATGACATTGAGATAATTATTGTGTAGCTGTACTATACCAGAAGACACTAGTCCAGCTAGTATTTTGCAAACGTTATCTAAGATAACTCACTAAGTGTGTTATTTCTGTCAAACTAGAAATACAGACCATGAGCACAAGAATACAAACACTTCAAAGCTGACAAAACAGAAATTACATGCTTCTGAAAGCAAAGCAGCATCCATGAAAATGTGTTCTTCTGCCCAAGTTCCTGTTCTTGAATATCTGGGAAGATTCCTGAGAGTTCACAGAGGCATAGGAAGACCAAAGTCTTGCTTAAAAACTCACACAGAAGTGTAAAAAGCAGGGTGTCCCTTATAAAAATGAGTGGAATTTCTCCCACTTCCTAAGATACAATGGTTTTGTGGGGTCACCATGTGCATTAACACCATCATCTGCACATCCTGATCATTATCCATGCTGGTGACTCAGATAAACTGAGCTATTTAATTGCCACTCAAGAGGACTTGGAAAATGGTGAATAGACTATATTCTGGGGAAAGAAAAATAAAATGTTGGAAATGCCTCCTACTTGAGCCTAAACATAAAGGAACTTTAGAAAATCAAGAGCATCTTTGAGGACCTACAAAGAGACCTCAACACAAAACACAGAACTGTCTCAAGTGCGTTACTAGATAGCATGCAGCTGGCAAGGGAAAGACAGAGCAAAGAGACGGTTTGTCTCAGAATAATTATTTAGCGGTAGATGGTCTCCCAAGAGAAAATTGCTGGAAGCACCAATACTTGACACATCTAAAATCACATTCAGTGGTTTTAGAATCACTAGAAACTCTAATGTAAGGAACAGATTTTCACTGGTATGCTAATATTCTAATCTTCTCCCCTACTGATGCCCCAAATTATAATATCTGACATCCTAATTTCCAAACCTGAGACCTAATACTTCTTTTTCAAGTCATTTACACGTTTATGTGAATAGAGGGTTGACTCCAAGGTTGGTTGCCATTTTGTTAAAAGAGAATTTTTCAGAATTTTTCCTGCATTTAAAAAAATTACTCTCTTTCTGGAGAAAGTGCAGACAAAAGTGAAGGAGCTCTTTGCATCTCAGTGAAGTCTACTCCCTTTCCTGTGCCATTTCTTGGATGTCTTCCCTTTATAGAAGACAAATACTCATCTCTTAGAGCACCTCTTGTTTTTTTTACTAATGTGGTGTATATTGGCCCTGCTGGATTTCAGACACCATGAAAGTAGATATACCTAACTGGAAAATTGCCCAATAGATTGTTGCAGGCACATAGTTGATCGTTTGACCTTTAAGATCAATCTCAGTCCAAGGAGGTAGATTCTTTTGAGGTTTTGCATGCTTTTTGACTGCGGAGTGTGACAACATTGAGAAATGCAAAGTAATAAGGAAACACAGCAGAGTTTTGACCCCCTGCCTAAAGGAAAACAAAGCAAATAATAAGAGTAGTATGCCAGCTGTAAACACAAGAGTAACACTGGAGTGTTCTTAATACAGGCCTGAGGCACTGGAGTAAGTCAGGCTGTGCTGAGCCTGCAGAGCTATCTTTATCGACAGTGTCAGTATCACTTTGTCTGACAATAATGGCACTAAAAACTGTGCTCTTGCGAAAGATATAGAAAGACAAAAGGTCTGACTCAACAACAAATAACCCTACTTTTGTGTCATGGTAAGTCCTCTAAAAACAAGCAGAGACGGTAAGATGTAACTGGGGAAACAGAGGTACTAATTTAGCTCATCTCAATGCAAAGATTTCCTCTTGCCTGTTTTGTTCAGTAAAACATCTTACTTTGCTGAAATAGAACACCAGACGACATTCCATAGTATATTCTCTAAACTACACTATATTAGAAACATCATAGCAGACTACAGGAGTCATTCTACCCATCCTAATTACTTTTTTTATGGCAGTTGTCATCAGGGACTACTAATACACACGATTTTCAAAATATTTTTTTTTGGCGTACAACCACAAAAAGATATAGTGTAATTTGAGGTACATCCCATATAAAGGCAAGCAATCTCGGCAGAAAAGTTTTTACTTTTGTCTCAAAATTGAGGTAATTTCTGAAGAAAACCTGTATCTGAAAATAAGAACAGGTGGTGTTGCCAGATTTATGAAAGAAGAGGTTGGTTATTTGCCATTTAAAGACCTCTAAGCAAGGATGACTGTGAATACAAAATATATGCCTTTGAGTAACCCTAGACTTTGTAATCATTCATTTCATCACTTAAAAGACCCTGAGTATGTGTTATCTCATACCAGAGGGGAGTTCTGGAATCACAATGAGACACGGGCAATGGAAAAAATAGGCAAAAGTGTTAGCCATTTAATTGTGTTTTCTGTGAGGCTGAAGAAGTGCTATAGGGATTATCCCCAGTAGTGAAAAGGAATTACTCAAGGCACTGAGTTTCAGGCACTCCTAAAGGTTCACCTGTGTTACCTTTACTTATGGTGGTTGACCAGAGCAAAACGGGTGGCGCTCACAGACTCCTTTCAGAAAGAGTTGCCAAGATAACAAGAATTCCCCAGCTGAACCCAGAGGCTTAGTGGTCCCAGTTCTGAAATTCAGACTGGTCATCAAGGCACCTAAATGCAACCCTGAGTAACTTCCCAGGAAAATATCGCTGAGTTCAAAGCCAGGTAACAAACCCAGCTGTGTCACTGGACTCAGATGCATGAACTTGTTTGTTGCTTGTTGTTTGCTTTTAATTTTTACTCTTTCTTGCAAACAGAAGCGTTTTCTGAAAGCATCATTTTATCTCACGGATGAAGCCTCTATCTCCAAAGGAAAACATTCCTAAAACTCCTCCCTGCAGACTAAAGAGAGGTGTGGTTTGCAGCATGTGAAGTCACAGAAACAGCATCGCTAATTACGCTTTATTGAGGACATTCTGACTGCTTTGAAACCAATGAGAAAATACTCAACAACTTTTGCAGGCTCAGAACTGAATTTCAGTCAGGTAGGACCAATACGAAGAATCCAGTGAGGTTCTCCTGCTAATTTCATGGGGATTAATGGACTCTATTTCTACTTATTTTTTTTAGATCTTTCCATTAGGATACATCTAAAATATGAGAAATGGACACTATGTCCAAACTTAATTTTATTAATTTTTTTCTCCATCCCTTTCACCTTCCATACTTAAAAAACATTTGGGACAATTTAAATCTCATTCATCAGAATGGGCTTTCTAATGACACATTCCCATGCTTTGTGTGTGCAGCATTCCTGTAATCCTGTGCAGACCAGACCTTGTAACGGTAAGAAATAAAAGTTCTTGTAAGTGTTGATCAGGTGTCTATCTTGAGAAAGCAAACTCATACAAATTTTTATAACTACATCAAATACTGCTTGCCTGTGCATGGTGTGATTCTCTTTCCTGGATCAGAAACGTGGAGGTTTGGCTCACAGGCTGCAAGCTGGCCTCCTACACAAAGCTGACATCATAATTAATTAAAAGGAAGACACTGTACTACTATCATTCTTGAGATGAAGCATTAGTGTAGCACATTCTGGACAGCATCCACTCCTACAAATGATATCACAAATTGCTTGGCAGAGATACAAGCTCTCATCATTAAGGGAAAGAGCAAGAATACTATTGGGATTCCTAGCATAGTGTAAAAACTAAAAGAAATGCAATTATTCAGTCTTCAAGGATGAAAAGCACAGTCTACATTAGCGAATACCTGGTAACAAGGTGAAAACTGCATCCAATTGCAGCAGATTATGCTAAGAAGTAGTAGCTGCCACTTAATCCCTCACCAGAATCCTTTATGTGTGTCCCCTGAAGTACTCGCACTCTTCTCATAGCACCACTCTTCTGTAACACGATATGTACATTCATTCATTTCCCAGGATGAGGCTGCAGGCAACTGGCACATTCCTATTGATTCCTTTATTTTGTATTTCTAGGCAATTTGTTTAATGCTGATACCAAATGGATGAATAATACTTACTATCTCTCCTCAGCTAAGCATTCACAGCTCAAACTCAATTACTTTTGCAGCTGTCTGCACATTTGCTGGTTGATCATCCCCTGATCTGTGTCCCTTCTTGTTTTAGATCAGGGCTTCCCGATAGAGCTGATGTCTGTGACAAGACTTCTGTACAATGTGATTCCCAGAAGATGTGGAGAATGGACACCCCAGTGACTATGACTCATGCTTGGAAGCTGCTGCAGGTCCCAGTGCAGAAGCTCTCCTCTTTTGGCTTGACTCATCAGCAGTGGAAATCAGCATCCACATCCCTGAACACTGCTCATTACAGCCAAACTGGAAAGAGGAAAGAAACCAAAAGCAAACTCAGTGCTACTAATCAATGTGGTTTTACTACAATAGTCAGAAGTATTATTTCTCTGCCATGCTTTGCTTTTTTTCAACAGTCAACCTATGTACTGAGCTAGATAGAGATTCTCATTTCTGAAGTGAATAAACCTATTTCGTTAGCAGTGGTTGTTACGGGATATATTTACTAAAGCAGCTCATTAAATGGGCTGTTTCAGTTTGCTGGATCTGCTTTGTGCTCTTAACATGCAGAGAAAAATTGGATTGCCAAAGCACAGAATAGTTAAGTCTTGCTCACTGTCTCTAGTCAATTATTCTGTTAATATGTGAGGTATGGCACAGTCTTGTATCTATAATCATAGCAGCAGGTCATAGGTGCAAAAATTTGCAGCTTTGTTTCTGTGTGGTAGCAAAGGACAACTGGTACTTCTGCATTACAGAATGACTGATAAGGACTTACATGCATGCTCTTTAGTATATCCTTTCAGGGAATACTACGCCCCTTGAGGCATCTCTTGGTCGGGAACTGCAGACACACTTCTCAGCTCTCCTGCTGGCATGTGCACTCCAGACACTGGAGGGCACCAGCCTTGATGTGCTTGAGAGCACCTGCCTTGAGGTTTCAGTGTCTGCCAAGGAAAACAGAGGCATAGCTCATCTCAGAAGGTCCCAAATCTGTGTGCAGCAGGAGTCCTCCAGAGTTGGCTATGAGATCTGGAATGACAGCTGACATTTTTCCTCGAATCCTGACTGTAGCTGAGAGGAGATACAGTTCTTCAGACCTGTGGTGTTGGACCCGTCTGTCATTCCTGAGATCCTCTGTAGGTGTGTGAACCAGTGAGGATGAGGAGAATGAACTGAAAAGGAAGAGGGCAAGATTTTAAATTGCAAATATAATCTCATATTCTTAAAGGTCTAGGTTTCTACAGTTGCTCAAAAAAGGAAAAGAGAAGTTGTGTAGCATTTTCTTAAAAGTATATGGAAAATTACATTAAAATCCTAACTATTATTTGAAAGAAAATCAGCAAAAGGAGGTTTCACGAACTATAATGTACACCTGGCACATACAATTTTTTAAAATATTTGTTTTCAAAAGAGGCTTTGACTCTGTGATTCACTTGAATAAGTCAAAGTTACTGTTCTGCTATTGCTGAATTCCTTGCATTTATGGGATTTAATAGATTAAGTTGAAACAGGGGAAAAAAGAAAAAAAATTAATTGCAAGGACTCAATTATGTTTGAACAGAGGAGTAGGTTTTTTATTTATTTTTTTTTTCCTAAACTGCACAACTGTAACACAACATAAAAACAACTAAAAGGCAAACAAGCTACCAGGTCACCTGCTTTCCACTTCTATGTTTAAGTCACAGCCAGGTGATTAGTCCAGTCAAAAATGCCCAGATAATCCAACCAGAATTACTTGACAGTTTTTAGTCTACGAGTTCATTGCAGCCTTCTTCAAAATGCATGGGAAGAAAGACAGTATTTCTAGCTACAGAAACAACTTCACTTTTCTATACTTTTCTGTCTTCTAATTCCATTTCCTTGCAGTGTTGTTTTGGGGTATTGGATTTTTTTTTTTGGTTTGGGGGGTGGTGGGTTTATTTGGTTTGTTGTGGGGTTTTTTTTGGAGGGGGGGAGGGGGGGGGGGGAACTACAATTTAAATTAATTAATTTCCACCTTTCATTTTCCTAATATTTTTCACGTAGGTGAAAAGTTGGCCTTAGTTCTTTAGAAACCTCCAAAAGATCACTCAACTGGCATGTAGAGACTTAGGGAACAGTGATCACAAAAACACAAATCAGAAGTATCTGTGACTTCCAATGAAATACTTAAATCGAAGTGTAAAATAGTAGTTCATCTTGTTTTCACATGCTATCAAGACAGTTCAACAAAGTCCATGTTCTGTGTAGATATTTATTCTTGTTAAAAATTTAAAAGGAAAGCTTTTAATGTCTCGGTATTAACTTAAGTTTTGTAATCAGTCTGTAAAACAATTGGAGAGATGCTATTAAAAGTATATTAATAATGAAACAGATGCTTTAAAGAAAGCTTTATATCACGGCAACCTCAGTCCACTTTGCTTCTCATATAGTGGGCCTGGCTGAAAACTGCTGTGCTTCAGTCAAATTTAAGAGTAGATCTTTGGGTGGAAGCTTCTATCTTTTCCCTAAAAAATGATTCGTGAGTATCTTGTTTATGTGACTCTGTTGTTTGTTTTTTTAAAAGAAGCAGATGTCGCTTTTGTCCTTGGTTTAACTCCTGAAATCAGTTATTGCAGTCATAATTTCCTTCTAAGGAATACCGAGACCGAAGTATGAAATAGCCACTCGAGGAGGATCAAACAATAGCATATAAGCTGGCCAGAGAGGGGGTTGTTATCAGAAAGTTATGGCAGAGCAAATAGAAGATGTGATTGTTAACTCCTAGTAGTTTCAGCAGCAAGAGTGTTATCAGAAGAGAGGCTTGACCCCAGCTAGTCCGGGATCTGAATACCAAGGTGCTCCAAGGCTGTCCTGGTAATTCAGGGCAGGTGCTGCCTATTCTAAGCAGCAGCATCCTGAGGCATGGCCAGAAACCTGCGTTTACTCCAGAGCCAGGGCATAAATAACTCCTTTTAAAGACAGTTTTAGAGCTAATAGTATTACTTAGAAACACCTACTGTATTCCTTCTATTACCAGCTTCCTTAGCTGTAGAAAAGTTCCTCTAAGACAGTTAAACTTTATGAAAATCCTACACTAGATTATAGTAGAATACAGTGACTATTTCCATATTTATGGTGCCTGTACTACCTCGTTTATGACACCCAGACTTGCCAATACCATTCATGCATGTTACTTTAGGAATATACAACAGTTGTAGAGATTCACCGTTAGCAACTTCATATCCATTCTAAAGAAAAATTCTGCATTGTTGATACCACTTCTTTTAAACACTTTTAAAAGCTAATAATTTAGAGCACGTATAAGTTATTGCTAGCCATCTTTATATCTAAAAACGTCTCTACATTTTTCAGATTTTTACAGACTTATTTGCTCTGTCTGCTGTTGCCAGTATTATAGACTTACCAAGCACAAGCACAGCACACTTGTGCTCCAACACCTATAAATCTCAACACAAACACTGAAGCAAAATTTTGTCTTTGGAAATCACAGGAAATAAAGCCAAAATCTTGATACTTCCCTTTCTAAAATAGGCTGGACCCATCTCAGTCATCTGAATTACATCTTAAGTTATATCTTAAGTTACAGATGTTCCTACTTCTCAAGTAATAGATGCAAGTATAAATTCAACAAGTTTCATGCCAAGTTCTCTTCAAGCGATTCTTACAACCAAGATTTTTTTTCAGGGTCTCAGTGAAATTGCTTATCATGTTTGCAGTGACACACTGCTTCAGCTCTATAAAAGTGTAGTACACACAGATACTGCCTTAATAAACACAGATTTATATCCTGCCTCTCTTATAATAGCTTTAAAGAGCAATAGGAATTAAGCACATAGTTCTAAAACTGTTGGACAGTCTCCAGATGACCCAAGCGGGCTCATGTTTTATAGTAAAAGTATTCTTCAGTACACAGATTAGAAGCCAGTCATGAATTGGTTTCTCCTCTACTTCCACCCAATATCATGTTTACTACAGAGGCATAAGTTAAAGGAAGATACAAAGCTCAGGCACGAGCCAAGAACCCTCCTTGACACACAGAAAAAAAATCTATCTCCCCTGAGTACATTTAGGACCTCTTCAACCTTCCTGTATAGAGACACTCTTTGTCTCTAGTGAACTGTCCACAGCAGCCTTATCTTCTGCTCCAGCACAATCTGAATAATTTGTACAGTCCCTGGGCTAAACACCAGAGATTGTTCTTAAAATAAACTCTCTTCACATCATTTCACATTGACACAACCTCTTGTGCAGGACTTGAGGATAAGCATGCACAGGGCATAAGACTGGGCCTTTATTGCATGTGTGGTAGTGCCTCATTCCTGGCTCAATTTGCGGTGCAGAGCACCTAACCCTCTGTTAATAGCAGTACTGTAAAAAAAATATGTATATCTTCTTTCACGTTTGTATGTTTTCAGAGGAACAATGAGACTCTTTTCAAATCAGCGGGTAACAAGCCAGAAAGGAGAGGAAGGGTCCTAGCAAATCATGTTCATAAAAACAGAGTGGGGTTTGCAAATGGTGACAGATTGAATGATATGCATTAATCTGTGGTGATCTCCTTCTCCACTTTACCAATAAATGCTGTTAATTCCACAGCCAGCTGTCACTGGTGGCAAGGCACTCCAAGCAAGTTTTGACAGATAAAGTGACAGATACTTTGCCAAGTACCTGCTGTCTCAAAAACTGCTAGATGCTTAACTATACACCACATCTTACTATTCTGATTGCATAAATCAGCCTAATCAGCCTAGTGTTAGAAAAGAAAAAGAGAAAAAAAAAAAAGAAAAAAAAAAAGAGGAGGAAGAAGGCTGTGCCCTTAACTTACTGGACTTAAATTAGAAACCAAGACAGAGAGAAAAGTCTTGAACAGGAGCTTAAGATGATGAAGGGGTTACAGCAATGTACACTGAACTTCCTGGAGAGGGAACCTAAACTTTCTATTGGTTTTGAGTGCAGAGTTTGTTTCCAGAGCATCTCTGTCCTCTGCTTCTCCTTGGGGATCATTTGGCTTTCCTCAGCCCCTGTGTGTTCTCAGACCCCTTGCTTCACCTTGCTCAGAGGGGAGCAGGAGGGTCTGGCCAACATGACAATCCTCCAGCGCATGTTTTCGACCAGATTGATTTACAGGCTGATGTCAATAGGCAATGTCAGTGCTCAGAGCCACTCCAAGGTGCTTTAATGAGTCAGGTGGAAGAACTCACATCATCTCTGCATTCGAGGACAGAGAGAATTTCTGTTCAGAGACACAGAAGTATTTGGCAATTCAGATAATTATACAATCCCACTCATGAAAAACAAGTGAAGGGGTTCCATTTTCCACCTTTTGAATAAGATAGGACAATGGAAAATGTACAAGTACAGTATCACAGAATTAGAATTTTTTAAGTTGGACAGGGTTAAGCACAGTTTATGTTTATATTTTAAAATCTATACTTTTACAATTCCTGATACACAAGAAAATCTGAAAAGTGTAAGGTGGTGTTGAAGGACCCTCTTCCTCTGGGTCATCCTCTCATCCCACTCTTAATGTCAAGTGCTTGCAGGCTGTGATGGGATAGGCACAGACCTTGCTACTGGGATGCCAAAAAGCCAACACTGTCCTTGCTGTGGTCTCCTTCACATCATTCCTTTCATCCTTATCATCCACCAAGACACTTTATATCAAGGGCCATTGGTAGCTGAGGTGTCTTTTGTCATACTTAAAGAGAGGAAGTCACAATCTTTCAGGAATCAACCCAGCACTGGTGTTATTTAAATGTGGGAACTTCAGGATATAGTGTAGTTGTTAAGTCATCTTTCAGGCATCAGATTCTACATTTATGGAGGGAAGAGAGAAAAATGAGGCATTGATACAGAAATCTATACTGGTGAAATGCAAAACAAAAATTAGAGCCTGATCTTTTCCTGAACTGCATTACATGCCACTGTTTACATAAGGATTGGAAACTTTATCTGCAGCTTACATCTGTAAGAATTTCCAGAAGAGTTTTCAAAACACAAGAATGAAAAAAAAAAAATTAAAAAAAAAAAAAGGAAAGGAAAAAGGGCTTATAATTAAAACAAGCTATATTTAAAACAAACTGCTAAAATTGAAGGAGAGTGCAGCTTTTGGTTTTCTGCATGAAAGACACTGAAAATGGCAGGGGAAAAATACTTGTAGGCATGTGATAGCATTGCAATTACAATTATATAACAAGTATGCAAACTCAAGAATGAACAGTTTAAGCTTTCTTAAGCAGAGTAAATAGATGAGTGTGGCTGAAGTTGCCTTTCTAAGCAAAAAGCACACTTACATACAAGGTTTATAAAGCATGAACTCAATGCAGAAGTAAACTTCAATGCTGCTACTTAATGGTTTCCTTTTAGAATTATATATTTTTAAAAAAATAATGTGATCTTTACTCAGTGTTCATTTACTAAATATTGCTAATTATAACACATTCCAAAATTATTTTCATAGGAAGTTATTTAATAGATATTTTATGTATATACAAGTATCCTGCAGAACTATTTTTTTCTCACCTGCTCTATTCTTGATTTTGCTAGTAAAACAAAGACAAATTTTAGGATCTGAAAAACTTAGGTAGAATTTTACAGCAGGAAATACATGTACTGAAATATAACCTCCCTGTAGATTCTAGGTCCCTTTCTAATTGTTGTGATAAAAAAAAAAAAAACAAAAACAAAAACAAAAACCAACCGAAAAGCCTACAACTGAATTGAATGATGACAGAAGGCTGAAGATGTACAAAATACTCCTGGAAGCCAATGAACTTGCTAGCTTCACTTGCAGAAATTATTTCAGGAAGTCAAGGAAATTTCCAAGTTCTAAACTAATGTAAAACCTCACCTTCCTAATAGATTCACCCTTCCTATCTACGCTTCTTTGCTACTTCCCTCCCCTCTTCCACTTCAGTTATGTCTTCCTCAGTTTCTTTGGACTGCAGCCCGTCACTGGTGGGACAATTTTACTACTGCACCTCCACAGCTTAGAATAGCTGGGTCCTGTGTTAGACTGGGCCCTTTGGCTACCACAGCAAGGTAAGATCATGCTGGAAATACGCATTTTTTTCTCAACAGTTTTTCCAAATGGGACTACCAGGTCTTATATAAAGAAATTTAGTCCTATCCATGCTAGTACCCATTCTCTCACATATAAAACACAACAAAGATACATCTCTGACGTGCTAGGAACACTAATTGATCCATTGGAATTCTCTTCCTCCCATTCCCTGAATACTTCTAATGTGATCCATCAGTTTTCAGATTGAGAACCCTTCATATTTTGTTATGTTACATACAAATTAACTCAATGTCTTGAGGTGAAATCTGAGAAGACAAAATATTGTATGCACAAGCAGGCATCTTCCTAATAAAGTACCATGATTTCTGTAATGGGGACTTATTTTTAGAAAGTTAATAAAGAGATTAATCTTCCAGACCAGAAGCAGAAGGGAAATTAACAGTTGTTTAATCATGTGGAGCAGTAAGATGCTGTACAATGGTAAGTATAAGACTAGTCATTGACCCTTTCTGGTGAGTGAATGGATTATTATCTTCAACATTTCAATTTCGCCTAGTATCACAAGTGCACAGTAATTGTGATTTTATTATACAGTCACATAAATAATGCATTATTTTTAATGATCCATAGTGTTTAGAACACTGTAGTGAGAACTGTCTAATAAAATAAGAAGGTACTTTGCACTGTTGAATTTCTCCTGATATTAAATTAGTAAGAAGCATTAAGAATTTTCAACAGCTTTGAAGAAAAAAAATAAACATTGTCGCAATGAAGCTGTCTAGCTATAACACAGCATACGTCGATAGTATATGGATCATTGATTAGGAAAGGAATCTGGAATCACAAAAAGAAATTAAGCACATTGTAATAATAAAGTCTGACATCATAATCGTTATTTTGCTGTTATACTAAAATAGCATCTAATGCAGGTAGGACGTTGTAAAATTTAACAATGCAAGTACTAAACTGCTAATGAATCAATCCCATGTATCTCATTATTTTCTTTAAAGGACTTCTGTAGCTTCATGCTACTCTAAAGAGGAGTGTGACTTTCTCACTTTTCACAATTATCCCCATATTTAATACTATCATTTCAAAATACCATCATTTATCATTAAACATGAAACATTTTGTTTTTTAAAAAGACAACCCTCACACATCCTAATTTTCTATTTCCCTTTATAGTACTTTACTTAATTTCTAAACTCCAAGTTAGATAAATAAATAAATATGCAAAAGCTATGTCTTACTATTTCCCATCTAATAATTGTGATTCAGAGACACAGAAATTGTTTCTTCAGGCTCTGATACTCAATAGCTTAACAATACCACAATTTTAATTTCCTCAGTTTACTATCAAACCTAAACGAATGATAGCTATATATAGCCTGTTGCAGAATTTCTTTCAATGAGCCTCATATATGCTAGCTTAAAGGATTTTGAAATATTCACACAAGTGTAATTATTCTCTCTTTAAATTACTAAGTGAATATAAAAGGAAACAAGCTAACAGGTTCTCCTGATAAGTCTGTGAGTGCTAAATGCAGATTCCTTCAATGTGAACAGGAGTTTTGCCGTGAATTCAGTACAGCAAAGAGCTCATGAATTACAGGGGACAGCCATTTTGATGGCTGTATGTGGTGGGCTGACCTTGACTAGATGCCAGATGCCCCCCCTAAGCTGCTCTATCACTCCCTCCTCAGCCATACAGGGAAGAAAAAATATACCAAAAGGCTCATGGATCGATCACTCACCAGTTACCATCACAGGCAGAACAGACGTGACTTGGGGAAATTAGTTTAATTTATTACCAATCAAATCATGAGAAACAGAACATAAATCTTAAAACACCTTTCCTCAACCTCTCCCCTCATCCTGGCCCTAACTTAATTCCCAAATTCTCTGCCTCTTTGCTCTGAGTGGCACAGGAGGAAAGGGAATGGGCGTAGCGGTCAGTTCATCCCGTGCTGTCTGTGCTGCTCTTTCCCCACTCCAGCCTGGGGTGCATCCCATGGGAGACAGTCCTCCATGAACTTCTCCAACAGGATTTCTTCCCACGGGGCTGCAGTTCTTCATGAACTACTCCAGTACGGGTCTTTTCCACAGGTTGAATCTTTCATGGGCTCACAAGTTCTGCTTGCCAATTTGCTCCAACAAGGGTTTCTCTATCCACGGGTCCACAGGTCCTGCCAGGAGGCCACTCCAGTGCAGGCTCTCCATGGGGTCACAGCCTCCTTCAAGTATTCACCTGTTCAGCGTGGGGTCTTCCATGGNATATTCACACAAGTGTAATTATTCTCTCTTTAAATTACTAAGTGAATATAAAAGGAAACAAGCTAACAGGTTCTCCTGATAAGTCTGTGAGTGCTAAATGCAGATTCCTTCAATGTGAACAGGAGTTTTGCCGTGAATTCAGTACAGCAAAGAGCTCATGAATTACAGGGGACAGCCATTTTGATGGCTGTATGTGGTGGGCTGACCTTGACTAGATGCCAGATGCCCCCCCTAAGCTGCTCTATCACTCCCTCCTCAGCCATACAGGGAAGAAAAAATATACCAAAAGGCTCATGGATCGATCACTCACCAGTTACCATCACAGGCAGAACAGACGTGACTTGGGGAAATTAGTTTAATTTATTACCAATCAAATCATGAGAAACAGAACATAAATCTTAAAACACCTTTCCTCAACCTCTCCCCTCATCCTGGCCCTAACTTAATTCCCAAATTCTCTGCCTCTTTGCTCTGAGTGGCACAGGAGGAAAGGGAATGGGCGTAGCGGTCAGTTCATCCCGTGCTGTCTGTGCTGCTCTTTCCCCACTCCAGCCTGGGGTGCATCCCATGGGAGACAGTCCTCCATGAACTTCTCCAACAGGATTTCTTCCCACGGGGCTGCAGTTCTTCATGAACTACTCCAGTACGGGTCTTTTCCACAGGTTGAATCTTTCATGGGCTCACAAGTTCTGCTTGCCAATTTNAGTCTGCTCCCACAGGGGCTCTCTTCCACAGGTTCACAGGTCCAGCCAAAAGACTGCTCCAGTGCAGGCTCTCCATGGGGTCACAGCCTCCTTCAAGTATTCACCTGTTCAGCGTGGGGTCTTCCATGGGCTGCAGGTGACTATCTGCTCCACCATTAATCTCCATGGGCTGCTGTGGGACAGCCTGCCTCACTGTGGGTGAGGGGGGCACTGCAGGGGAATCTCTACTGGACCATTTTCTCCCCCACCTTCTTCACTGACTCTGGTGTGTGCAGAGTTGTCTCTCTCACATATTCTCTGTCCTCTCTTCTGCTGCTGTTGCGCAGCCACTTTTTCCCTCTTTCTCAAATACATTATCAGAGAGGCTACCACCATCTCTGATGCGCTCAGCCTTGGCCAGTAGTGGGTCTGTCTTGGAAGCAGCTGGCATTGACTCTATTGAACATAGGGGAAGCTTTTCGCAGCTTCCTACAGCTCCCAGCCTACCTGTAACCCCTGTAGCCTACCTACTAACAAAGCATTGCCATGCAAACCCAATACACTGTACGTGTTAATAGTAGATTTAGAGACTTCTAGTCTCTCTCTTCTCTTCCTACAAGCACAATTTAAGTTCTGTTTTACTTCTTTATTACACTTTGATGAACTTTGTCTTAGAAGATTTAAGAGAGGTTTTTGTCTGAAGTACAGAACATGTTTTTCATTTGGAATTAAAAGAGACAAGCACTAAACACCCCTACTTGTTCTGTTTTAACTGGAAGAAAGTAAACTTTCAAATAATGTCCCCACTCGTAAGCTAAAGGGATTGAAGAGACTAGATAACCCAATGCCTACGCAGTCCTTCTTACTAAATCTGCTAAATTTGCCAGAAGCTATGTTGGTTTGATTGGATTGTTTTAGACACAAAAAAAATTGGCCAAGATGATCATGTCTTTCCATGAACACCATTTGACAACAAATATTCTTCTCCATAGCAACCTGGCTAGATTCAAATCAAAAGAGGTCCTGTAGCTTGTTATAAATCCCTTACTTAGCCATTGTTTTTCCTTTTTAGTTTTTGAGCTTGATAACTGCATGAGATTTCCTTTAGCTGATCACAAACATCATAAAGTGCTCTATACCCTCTACCAAAGAAGTCATAAAATGATTTACACAACAGAGAAATACAGAACTGAAAATCAACCATGATCTGGAAACTTATGACTACACAGGTAACCAGATACATGTGTAGTTCTGCAAATAGTTCTGGGCTGATAGATGACTTATTTCTTTAAACTTCAGATGAAAAAAATCTCCCAGCCTGAACATGAATTTTCTGTAGCAAAGAATGATTTGCAACTCCATAAATCACATAGGTCATTAGACAAAAGAAAGAATGAAGCAAGCAAACAAACAAAAAAGTTAATTAAAAACTTATTCTTCACCCTATTTGTTGCTTGGTGCTGCTTCCAATTTACTATGCTTCTGCGACATACGGGTCAAGCCTAATACTAGTTATGCTAGTACCTAGTATGCTAGCATATCCCAATTATTTTCAAAAGTATTAGTACAAACCCTTGTTCATGTGCCACAGAACTGATTTGCGTGCCAAGTATTAAAATTAGGGCAACTTCTGGTTATTCTGCTTGCTAACAAAGCTGTTTGTTGAGCATTATTAATATCTGACTTCATAACAAAAATACACTACTTGTCTTCTAACTTAGAAAATACTGTTAAAATATGATTGCCGAATGAAATATTTTTTAAAAAACAAAATCTGATTGGTGTTTTTAATTCTCAAATTCTGCACGAACAGCCCCATGGTTTACAGTTATGGGGAGTAAAAAATCATAAGTTGTTTAATCATGTTTCAGCAAGCATTACCTTCTCTGACGCAAAGCAGGTTTTACCTGGATAACTTCTAGCCCTTTGGAATGCAACAGTTACTACCTGCCAGAAATCAGGATATATTACTTTATATATTTTCCACTTTTCACGTTTGAATGAAAAATTACTACATCCACGTGGAAATCTTAAGACAAGGAATATTTTGCTCCTGATTTTTTAATGAGTGAGCAGGAAAAAAAAAGGCATGTGTCACAGAAAGCAGTGTAGAAAGTATTGAGGTTGACCCTTCAGGACTTCAAACCAGCGAAGCTACAGAGAAATTATTTTATACTTCAGTATAGGAATAGCACTGGTGCTGTTGACTTGTTGCTCCACTGAAACCTGTGGTATGCCCCTAAGGTCAGAGGAACCCATACTCCTGGGTATTTTTTACCTAATTAACAAGAAATGCAGGGAAACAGCGTAAGGATAAATTCTTTCAAACCATCAAATGTGCCTGGGAGAAGACCCACATTCACTGGGCCTGTTTCTCATTGGGGAGTTCAAGCACCTGGTTGTTGTTGTCCGTTGAAGGGACACTACAGAAAGGCCCAAGAAGTCAGGATGTTTCTGGACTGAGCTGATGATAAACTCCTGGCAGATGATCCAGGAGCCAGTGAGATGAGGTGATCTGCTTACAAACATGGAAAAACCGAGCAGGGTTCTGAAGGCTGGAAGCATCCTTGGCTGCAGTGACTATGTGATAATGGCATTCAGGACCCCAGGAAAAGAAAACAAGGCAAAAAGCAGGATCATAACACTGGCCTACAAGAGAGCAGATATTCAACTATTCAGGGACCTGCTTAGAAGAATCCCATGGGATACAGCCCTGGATATAGAGTAGTCAAGGAGAGTTGATTGATTTTCAAGGATCATATCCTCCAGCCTCAAGGACAGTCCATCCCTGTATAGAGGAAGTCAAGTAAAGGTAGCAGGACACACCCGCTTGTATGGACAAGTAGCTCATAGCAAAACTGGGACATAAAATGGAAATAATCAAGAGCTGGAGGTGGGGTCAGCAAGCTCAATAGGAATAAAGACCATGTAGGAATGGGGTTAGAAATCTAAAGCCCACCTGCGGTTGAAACTGGAAGGGGATGCAAAAGGCATCGGAAGGATTTCTATGGACATACCAGCAGCAAAAAGATGACCTGCTG
Organism: Thinocorus orbignyianus; assembly: GCA_013400375.1. Lineage (NCBI taxonomy): Eukaryota > Metazoa > Chordata > Aves > Ciconiiformes > Thinocoridae > Thinocorus > Thinocorus orbignyianus. Next base: position 142,173 of record VXBW01007384.1, on the reverse strand, counting down.
ACAAAGGACATGCAAAAGGCCAAGGCACTCAGCGCTACCTTCACTTCAGGCTTTACTATTAAGACCAACCTTCAAGAATCCCAGGTACCTGAGATCTGTGGGAAAGTCTTGGGAATGGATTAGGGAACATGTAATTAGGCTGGACATACAGAAATCCATGTGACCTCATGGGATGCACAAATGAGTGCTGTGGAACCTGGACTTTTTCTTTTCTCTGGAAATGTTACAGTGTTAAAGCAACAACACACACGATAATGAATAGAGACCAAATTACATTATATATTTAAGATTATATTGAGTGGTGTGAATGGAATACCTAAAAAACATCTGATAAAGAAAGAACTCTAAGAAGAAACTAGTAAGGGTTTCTTTCATCAGACTGGCAACCAGACTTGTTCTCAGATGTCCCACTGACGTGAGCAGCCAGAAAGACAGCCTGCTCAAAGGGGAAATTTACGGAAAAGAAGAAAATGTCTGCTGAAAAAATACTGACAGAAAATGTCTGCCATCTTGGGAACTGTGAGTCTGGGAACTAAGCCTGTGAACCAGAAACATCCTTGAAAAGAGTAGCTGGCCTCTTGGATGTATAACTGTGGTGCTTAGAAAGCAGAGACATCCTGAGATACCATTTTATCTGCAAAAACAAGGGACTTAAACAATATCTTATCATCTGAAAAGGTGGAAAACAATCTAGAAAAATAACAATTGCTCTCAGAGAACAGAAAACTTCGTCCTCTGTTGGTTGCCACAACTGAAAAATTGAAATTAACACAGCATCTATTGGCTGCTGGAAGCAATAATGTCCTACACTCTCTTATGTATCTATGTTGAAAAAGAGCTTAATTTTTATCCAAAGTGCAGCTTCTCTCTCTCACAGCTTCCCTTGCTACATGTACTTTTTCTTTTCTAAATAGGTTGAATTCTCCACACAAACTTTCTACAAGGTCTTAGGCTCTCACTGGGGACACCTGAATGCCTCCAGACTCTGACATGGATCATCTTTGAGGTGACACTCTATAACCTCAGTAATGTCCATTTTGGGGCCCACTTTTGGGGTGAGTTCCATTTGACCTCTTACTTCTGGGATGGTTCCCTGGCTTTGGGATGATCTGTTCCCTTCTGAAATCTGTCTAATCCACTTGATACCAATATTATAAATCCACATAAATAATCTGTTCTACCTGTTATCATACTTTCAATGAATTGCTTTGTTGATGAAAAGTTCATAGTAGCCTGTAATAGGATATATCTAATTTGTGATGTTATTATTGATTGTTGTTTTACAATTGATCACTGCTATTATTGATTGCTGCCATACTATTGATTGATACTTCATTATTGATTGCTGATAGTAAATTGTAACAGCTGGATATATATGTTCACTCTATTAATCATATTTGCTAGAGGTAATTTTTTTAAATTATTATTTTAATTTTTGTGGTAGTTTGCTTGCCAGTGGTGATTTTTGTGGTATTTGTGGTAAGCCACAATAAAGCAGAGAAATTGTCTCTCTGTGTTTCTATTTCACAGTTCTGTTTCACAGTCCATTGAGGTTGTCTTTGGGTGTATCACCTGTCAATTTCAGGTGTTCCCAGGCAAAAACAACCGCCTTCACAAGGCATTTATTAATGGACATACCTTTCAATGATGAAAGAAAGATAAAAATTCTCCACATTGAGGAACATATCGGTAAAATAGAGTATTGCAGATCTTGGATATTCCCAGTCTGTTGAAGTTTAAACATACAAGGTAGGATTCATCCACCTTAGAATTAGCCATCTAATTTTGGCATCAAATGCAATATTACCTGACAAATTCCCTTAACAGTCAACAATGGGAAACATGTCCAGGGTGAGGATAGGTCAGATGTCACCTGCTCTGTTTTTGTCACTGAGTTATCTGAATGTCAAAGATTCTGCCTGTGGGATGCAAAGCACGTAGGTTAAGTCATCCAGCTAGTGTGCTGGAAAATCCAAGGCAACAGCCTTACAAATGGGCAGCCAGGCAGACTCTCTAAGTGTATTGCACAAAAAAAAAAGTTAAAAAAAAAAAAAACCAAAACAAAATAAAACCAAACCAAACAAAGAAAAAAAAAACCCAACCCCAAATCCAGACATTTTTCTCCACAAATGTCAAAGGGTTTCCACAGCTTCTCCAGAAAATCTTCCCTGAAACTTCAGCAAGAACAGAAAAAAAAAAATTTTTTACAGATCATTTAGATTCATTGGTATACGATTCTGGAAGAACCTTCTTGTGTAGTCCTAACTGCAAAATATTACTTTAGCAATACCTGTAAGTCTAATGTGCTGGAGACCTGAAACGGAGAACAGAATTTGCTTTGTTACTTTCCATGGTAATATTTCACAGACCGTCCCAATATTATAAAGTTGGGTTTTTTCCCCCTAAGGAATGATTAAACAATTTTGTATTCTAGTGTTTCACAGTAGTTCAGTGATAGTCAAAAGATTGTATCTTTTTGTGTGTGTACTTTCATCTTTACATGACTGGAACTTAATATTATCATGCCACATTTTCAATAAGTCATTATGGACAATTTTGCTGAATTAGCAAACTCTGAATTGACATGAAATTAATAAAAATCCCCAAAGGGATTCCTTTGCCACATCTGCACTCAATGTGTTCTTTTCCTAGTAAGGGATAAATATTGTGGTCTACCTCAAGGTCTAGATTTTGCCCACACAGTAACATTAGACAGGTAATTTCATGAAGTCAATGGAGCTGCCACTCTCATACCCACTATTAAAGGTCACGACAATCTAGCCACCACATATACCACCCACTACATTTTAGACTGCATTTTGGCTTTCATTATCATTTTTTCCATTTTCCTGTGAAGATGAGGGTTACACAGCCATGCCTGGCTGATCTGACTGTCAATCCAATCAACAATCTATTGAGCTCCTTTCTATAAGATGTCACATTTGAACCTAATATCTGGTTTCAGGCAAAATGATGTTGAAGTTCTGGGAAAACAACTGAGTTTTTAGTTAAATTTAGTAAGTAACTTTTTAAACTCAGTTTGTAGAACTCGTAATCATTTCAAATGCGGAAAAATACTTCACCATAAACTCAAATGTTACTAGGCACCTGAAAATCCACATTACAAGATCATACTTCCAGAACAATAGCAGTTAGAGTCTGCATCTTCCTAGAAGGGTAAAGCCTATCAGGCCTAAGACACAAAACCACAGGAATCTAGACTTACATTGTATTTGCTATTACTCACACATACATATGCTTTTTTGGCTGAAATTTTCCAAGAATATTTTTTTTTCTGCAGATGAAGTTTGGGGGAAAAATTTGAACTCCTTTGGAACATAAAGAAAGCTGGGGGGAAAAAAGTGAAGCACATTCCATTTAAGGAAGACAAAGTATGAAATTTCTTATCCCGCCACTGTCTTGAGCAGCAAAGAGCTTCCATATGACCGTCAATCCTTTGTTCATTAAAAATAAGTTATACTTATAAAAATGATACATCTTTTCCAATGTAAATCAACAGTTTTAAACCCAACAAGTAAGTGTTGGCAAAAGTGAAAGAATGCTAAAGTCAGTGGTAAGACAAAAAAAATACACTGCATTTTTTAATAATGAATTTGTTAGCAGCAAATATTTCTGGCATTACTAGAGGAGGTTGTGGATTCATTTGGATACTAGAATGTAACTATATATGCTTCATCTTCTAAAACAAAGATGTAACCTGATAGTACTCTTGTAACTGTTCTCTCTGCTTTACTACATTGCCGTTAGCCAATCAATCTCATTGGCATTGGAGCAAAATACTCCATTTTGAAAACTCAATCTTCACATGGTCAAGACCCTTGCTAATTTCACTGAGCAATTTTATGAACTGCAGCCCAGCAACAGTCAATTAAGGAAAAGCATTCCACACACTCTGAAAACACAAAATTCAAACGCAACCCATTTTCATTGTGACATAGATTTTTTAGGTTTGTCTCACAAGTCTGCCTCACAAAAACAGATTTTCAGGTTAAGAAGAAAGCTGTTTACATTTAGTATCCAAACTTTAAAGTTCACTAGTGTTGACTTTGTAAATTAATCTGAATATCTCTTAAACACTAGGGTTTTTTCACTTCTTTTCCTTTTGTTACTTGTAAAAACATTATCCTTTCCTTATTCAAGTAACATAGGGGCAAATCATGACCATATCTTTTAAAAATATGAATACACAAAGAAATTTTTAAAGTTACTTTTTGGGGTTTGGTCCCAAGTGATATAACATTGCGAGTGACATTTTGGTCAACCCTGTTGAATTCAGAAAGAATAAAATCTATTAGCATAAGTTCATCAGATGAAAACACAGTTTCTGCCTTCTTTTTATAACCTGTTGATGTAGTTAACATTTAGATGTTCCTATAACCTGAAGAAATAGAAATAATTTCCATCAGACAACAGCTGTTATTTCATCCTGCTATCTTTTCTTCTCTTTCATCTTTGCGATCTTTCAGTTTGAATGTGTCTAAGTAAATGCACATTATTCATTACTGTTTCCATTAGTCATAACACAGGTAGTCAATCGTTTGCAAAAAAAATCAAGATATTTAGGAAACTATACAGATGCATAAACACAGGATTTATTTCTGCCACCTACTTTTTTCTCAAAAAATCCATGTTCCTTCACATGATTTATTTCATATAACTTCCACTTACTCGGAATAACAGTATATATTTCAAATATCTATGTTGAAGATT
>VXBW01007384.1:116236-130383 GCA_013400375.1 Thinocorus orbignyianus | reverse complement strand
CATCCTCACAGGTAAGCTTAGGAAGTGTGGGTGAGATGAGGGAACACTGAGGTGGATTGAGAACTGGCTGAATGGCAGAACTCAGGGGGTCGTGATCAGTGGTACAGAGCCCATTGGAGGCCTGTAGCTACCAGTCTTACCCACGGGTCAGAATTGGGTCCAGTCTTGTCCATCATATTCTTCAACAACCTGGATGAGGGGACAGTTTACACTCAGCAAGTTTGCTGATGACACTAAACTGGGAAGAGTGGTTGACATACCAGAAGGCTATGCTGCCATTCAGTGAGACGTGGACAGGCTAGAGAGTTGGGCACTGAGGAACCTGATGAAATTCAACAAGGGTGAGTGTAGGGTCCTGCACCTTGAGAGAAACAAGCCCATGTACAGCTTAGGGGCAGACCTACTGGAAATCAGCTCTGGAGAGAGAAACCTTGAAGTCTTCGTGAACAAAAGGATGACCGTGAGTCAGCAATGTGCTCTTGTGGTCAAGAAGGTCAATGGTTTCCAGGACTGCATTAAAAAGAGTATGGCTAGCAGATTGAAGGAGGTCATTCTTCCTCTGTACTCTGCCCTGGTNGGCTGCCCAGAGAGGTGGTGGAGTGTCCTTCTCTAGAGATATTTAAAATTCCTAGATACATTCCTGTCCAGCCTGCTTTATGGAACCTGCTTTGTCAGGAGGGTTGAACTAGATGATCTCCAAAGGCCCCTTCTAAGACCTACAGTTCTGTGATTCTGCAAAACATAAAACAGAAATTCAGGCTAAGACTTTGATCAACAGTCAAGTGAGTTGCATTCAACCCTGAGTTTCCATAACAGGTTGCATTTTGTCCAGAAGTGCACAGTAGGTGAGGTTATGTTTGGCCTTCAGAGGAAGAACTCAGATCTTTCTCTTCACCATACATCCATACCAAATGAAGGCAGAAACACAAGAGAAGGCTCCTGAATCCAAAACTTATCGGCATTTCAGCCCAATTTGAAAATGAAATTGAGTAAACAAGGCCAACAACTATAAAAATTATCATGTATCCTCCTTGAACCTGTACCAATTAATAACTCACCTTATAAAAATTTATTTCATTCTGGGACCCTTTGGATCACTGGCAAACCATTTAGCACTTAAGGTCTCCATTAAGATTATCCCTTGATCTTGAGAGTGTTGACACTGCTTTCTACTGTGATATTTCTTTGTTGTCCCTTGTCAGGGAAGGAGGCAGAAGAAAAGGCCAGGATGGAGAGGTTTAATTTTTAATTTTGATATAGTTAAAGTGTAGTTTATGGGCATCATAGCAAGTGATTGAAGTATCAAAAGAGAAACACTGAAAACAAGTGCGAAGGTAGTTTGATGATCACGTAACAAGTAGCAAAAGAAATGCCCTCCCAAAGTAGTATTCTTTGTTTTAATGGTGAGCTCAGTAATTCAACATAATGTCTTGTGTGTTTAAGTACTTTGGCTCGGTTTGTATCATTGTCAGTTATAGTGAATAGAGATCATTTTAGCATGTATCACATCAATGAATTTCACAGAAAAACAAATTTTAAAAGGTGCTGCTTCTGTGGTTCCCACACAAAACAAATTTTCCAGAGAAGTAGAAGATACTACTTCTTTATTTAGATTCATCTACCAAATATATCTGTTCAAGTTAGTTTATGTTATTTCTAAAACATCTAAGCCCTGTCTAGGAAGAATAAGAGATTTTATTTTTCAAAGAGCTGCATCTGTGTTGGATTTAGGGAGCCTGTGAAAACCTAATGTCAAATGAAGCTGCATACTTTCAGTGCAGAATGATGAAGAAAAATGACTTAGAGTAATATATATTAGTTTAGAGTAATTTACGTCAGTGTATTACTATAAAACATTCAGACTATTTCCACTTGTTTAATTGACACACTAGATGAAAGAAGGACACAGGGTTAAGAGATAAGCTGTGACTACAGAAGAAAATTTTGTAAGGATACTAAAATATTAAATTAAATTGATGTTGCAATGTTTAAGTATAAAGATTTAAGATTTTCAGGAAAAAGCGTATGAGATGTTTGCAGCTCCATAGTTAGCTATCCATCTACAATCTATGTAGCCCAATTTTCAAAGCTATTAACTATTCAGTTGCTCTAGATGTTCTCATAGATTATGTCTAGATATTTAGAAAGCCTGCAAATTATACTAGCTTCTAATATTTCTACCCACACTGCAGAGAAGGAGTTCTAGTAGAAGCATTCTCAAAAACCTTAATAGTACAAATGGGATAAGTGTGTCATCTACTTAGTAATACCAAACTGCATTAATTGTTATATCAACACAGTCTGTTAATAGATGAATGCATTATGCAGATGAAGCAAGATACCAGAAACTGCACAGTGGACAACAGTCTCCAAAGCATAAATACTAAGAAGCCACATTTGTTGCTCTCATACCTTTACATCAGTCTGTTCTGCTGCTTTAGAGACTGTGTCATCAAGCAAGGTGAGGGCAGATGCTTTTCCTCTACCAAAAGACCAGTGTGGGATAGAAAACAAAAGAGCAAAATATTGTGAACAGAATGGAGCACGCACTACTGTGGAGCATACACAACTCTTTTGTGCCACACAGAAACTGAGCAGTTGCACTGTAAGTTCCCTCAGTTAACAGCTATAGGAAGAAAACCGGATGTAGAATAAAGGGAATGAACTTAGAGCAGGAAGGAAGGTCATCCCAGAGAGCAACGTTCATTGCTTTGTAGTTCTAGCAATGCTGCTGGCATAAGCATCGTGTTTGTACTGTAAATCCTCACGGTCTACTTTTATTTTACGGTCTTTTTTAACTTTCTACTTTCCGAGTGCTTAATTGCAGAGGGGATTATTTTCATGTTTTACCAACTATAAATGTATAAACTAATAGCTGGGAATGAGCTTGTTTTAAATGTTTCTGTTTAATGCAAGGAAGCAGATATCACTACTGGTTTAGATATGCTTCTTACAGATGCTTTGTTGCCTCACCTTTTTCTGTTGGAACATCCTTTATTTTCTGAAAATTTAGGGTTTTTTCACAAGAAAAGCACTTTTCTCCGTTGACGTGAATTCTCTACTCTTGCTATAGACTGCTATCTGATATGGTTCTCCATTTACTTCACTTTTATAATGATTTCAGTAGCCTTGGTGAAGATGCTAATGAAGATTTAGACCAGAAGGCTGTCACTACATTATTATTGTTCACATTGTCCACCCATGAATCTTTTATGATTCCTTAAGTATACACATGCACACACACACATGGTATTTCATAAAACAGACGACATTCACTGACCAGAAACAGGCTTTTGCACTTTCTGGACTTTGTCCTGCAACTACACACAATTCTTAGTCTTACCTGGTCTACTGACATCAGATGAGCAGGTAAAAAAGCATTAGTGAGTCATTATTCTATTCAAACCCAAACTGCAAGTAGCTGGGTGGAAATAGTCCCATTCAAACACCTGTCCTTGGGACCAGGCATCTCTCATGCTACCCCAGCCCCTGTAGTGGCATAGCCTCACCTGGGACTGAAACGGACCCCAGGTTACCCTGATCACACTGGCTAATCATAGAACTGGAAGGGACCTGGGTTGGAAGGGACCTTTGAGATCATTGAGTCCAGCCATCAACCTAACACTGCCAAAACCACCAATAAACCATGTCCCTAAGCACCACGTCTACTCATCTTTTAAATACCTCCAGTGATGGCAATTCCACCACTTCCCTGGGCAGCCTGTTCCAATGCTTCATAACGCTTTAAGTGTAAAAATTTTTCCTGATACCCGATCTGAATCTCCCCTGGCACAACTCAATGCCATTTCCTCTTGTCCTTTTACTTGGAGAAGAGACCAGCCCCCACCTCTCCACAACTTCTCTTCACATAGTTGTAGAGAGCAATAACGTTTCCCCTCAGCCTCCTTTTCTCCAGGCTAAATAACCCCAGTTCCCCCAGCCATTTTTCATAAGACTTGTGCTCTAGACCCCTCACCAGCTTCGTTGCCCTTCTCTGGACACCCAGCACCTCAATGTCCTTCCTGTAGTGAGGCGCCCAGAACTGAATACAGTACTCAAAGCGCAGCCTCATCAGTGCCACATACAGAGGAACAATCACTTCCCTAGCCCTGCTGGCCACACTGCTCCTAATACAGGCCAATATGCTGCCGGCTGCCTTGGTATGCTGCTGGCACTGGATTATGGCTGTTGTGGTGCCCGCATCCACCCACTGCCTTTGCCTACAAACTGATGCTGGAAAAGAAGCAAGAGCAGCTCATGAGTGGCAGCACAAGACAGATCACCTAATTGCTAATAAAACAGGTTGCTCAAAACAGATCCAAAGTAGCACACCATCATTTCAAAAGAAATGGAAAAAAGTGTATGAAATTGACAATTACTGATATGGTGAGATAAGATATGTATTTATTATGGAAGAGGAGGGGTATTCACTCAGACCATTAACAATATAGAATTTTGTTCAGGGAAAATTCCAGTATTTTTTCTACTCATTTTAATTCAGCTAACACCAAGAACAATTGTTTGTCCTGGTGTTACTTGTCTCTACACCTGTCACCATCCTTTCCCCCCCCAAAAAAAACCCCATTTTTTTTAACTAAATCATTAAGTAATTGATTTCCTTTTTTTTAAAGCTACCTGTAAGAAGCTTTTCTGTGGCAATGAACAAAGATACCGCTATTTAGCCACATCTATATTCTCTAAAAGTAACTCTGTATGGAAAACACACATATTCAACAGGGGACATGGATGAAATTATTTACCGTACTACATAAAAATAAAGCACAAAACTAGAGGCTAAGACTGAAAGAAAGGCAGAAAAATTCTTAAGAAATTTACAAGCCCTTAGAATTAGGGTTTAATTACAATTTTAAAAGATTTGTGATGAGAACAAGGCAGATAAGGGAAGTGTTCTACATTCTAGTAGCCCTTTCTTTTTCACTTCAATAAAAAGTTAACCCATAGATCAGACCAGACCCCCACAACAGTTTGTGAGATGGCTGTTGCTGAATATCGGTCACCCTGATGGTGCCACGATCTCCCATGGAAAAATTCCTTGCATGAAGAGCAGTTGAAGGTCTTAAAGCAACATAATCCATTCCGGATTCCTCTGGGTTCTGAAGTATGCAACTGACTTCACAGACCCTAAATCTATACGTCGGCTGGTGTTTTTACAAATACTCCTATATCTTTGTGGTTCAAACTGAAACATAAACATTCTTACAGTTCCAAATAAGCTAACAACCTCTTCCCTGTCAGGACACAGAAATGACCCTAGTGCTTGACTAGGAGAAAGAAAAGCCAGCTAAGGTACTGGAACTGAAGGGATGATCTGGCATTTTCAGTACTGAAAGAAATCATGTTTATTGGATATTCAAACTGTTCAAATTCTATACCATTTTCGTAAGTAAAGAACCGGAAGAATTTATAAAATTTATCCATTTAAAGCAAACTATGCACAGTTTAGAAGACAAATGATTTACCTGCACTCGTCAAAACTTCATAAAAGATCATTTAAAATGTTTCAAAAAAAAAAGTCCCAGTTGTAGGCAAAAGTAAAAGTGTGAATTCATGAGAATTTAAATCATCTCTTGCTGATATAAATTTTCCAATTTACTAGGCTTCTCCAACTCTATAGGGCACTCTGGTGCTACCTAAGAGTGGTACAGCTTTGTCAAAAAATGGAAATCTAGATTTAATCTAAATATTAATGTCAAGCGTTTTCTAATAATCACATAAACACATTTGATCCTAAGCATTCAAGTGGAGGAAATTAATTGCTTCACAATGCAGAAAGATAAAAGTTAGCTGCCAGAAATTAAAAGGATGATTGAGTACCATCAGTAATTGTAACATACACACTGAGGCAGATTCTTCTGGTCAACAGTGAGAACAGTAGCCTCTTATGAAGACCCTATACTGATATTTTATAATTGCTTTAGTAATTCCACTGATACCAAAAATTACATCAATAATGCACCCTTCCTAAATATAAGCTGCCAAACTTCCCCTGCCTCATGATTTAAGACTATTCTCAGGGTTACATGTGCTTTCCCAGAGTTCTGCCCTCAATTCAGCCCTCCTTGGCTGGCAGTCAAAACATTAATAAGTCACCTGTGCAATTGATGTGGTGAGCTGTAAACCAACTACACTAATTTATCTGATTGCCTTCCAAGGATGATGTAAGGAAAAGCAGCTGACATTAACCCATTGTCTAACTGGGATATAGAGAACCAGTCTGGCATGCAAATACTCAATTAGCAAAAAGGCCTTGGGAAAGGAGAGAGTCCTGTTTTCTGAATCCCCCTAAGGGTTAAGAAAATACTGAATATATCCAATATTGTACACAACAGAGCACCACTAGTGAGAGTTTGGTGGTGGCAGCACAATGGGATGGGAATTGACTTACTGCTAGGAAGGGTGACACACACCCTGAAGCCAAACAAGGAATGGAACCACAGCTCGGATGGAAACATAGTAGGTCGAAAAAAAATCTTAGCTTGTCCCTTATGTGACATATAATGACAGTAAGTTCTGTCCATGCCAACCTGCACAGAGGTGTGGGTCCTGGCAAGCGCTGACCTAGCCAGGCTGGGCTGGAAGCAGTTTGAAAAAAATTGGCTCTTAAAACATGACTTGGAAACTCAGAATTTAGAAACCTCCTCCTGTCCCTGCGACTGCTACTGGCTAATAGCAACTCAGTGGACCTCCTGAAATGGCTATGAAGCTTTTTGCTGATTTGTTCGTAGATAATACTATGAGAGCAAGATCTTCAAGGCCAATTGATTATAGCAATGATGCCAGGACAGTCAGCCTGATGCAGTTTAAGGTTTATACTTGGCAGTTAATAAAAACAATTGACCATCTCTGACAGCAGATGTTTCCTTAAGGGTATATAAAAAACCTTTTAGCAGAGTCATGCAGTTCAGCCCTGATAGATTTCCTGTACGTGACAAAACCAGATGTGACAATAATAGCATAGCCAATCACTGACTCAGGATCACACTTTACAGAACTATGTAGAGCAGAGATTTGAATTCCTGTATGTAAAGTTAGAAAAAGGTCAGTATGGTGTAAGTATCTATTAAATGCAATTAACCATAAAATGACAAGGGTCTCATCTGTGATGCAATGTGAGGTTTTGGTATTTCTTGGAAAAGCCTGTCAAAGGGCTTTTAGGTAGCTATCATCCACACAAATGGATTTCCAACTTAAGCAGATGACATCTAGAAAACATTTATCCCCACCTTTCCTATTAATGCCTCCATGAATTTTCTCTGAAATAATTAGGTTTAGTGGTGTTTCAAGAATGAACTGTTTCTTTACACATTGATTCTCTTGTCAACACATTGACTTTACAGAACTCACATGAATTAAAATCTAAACAGCCTGAGGCTTTTGCTTTAGAAAACAACAACAACAACAAAAGCTTACCAAACTTGTATGAGACCTTAATGGCTGTGATTTGAATAATGAGGCACTTACTGCAATCAACTGAAAATAAAACTTGCTTAGAATTCCTAATAAGTGACTTCCAGTTCTAAACCAAAACTATCTTTCCATACTCTGTCTCCAAGAGAATTTGTCAGAGAAAGCTCCTCTTTTGATTTACATTATGCTTATAATAGACTAAAATATCTTTTTCTGTACTCTGCAGTTAATAATTAGTACCTTTTATTTTGCTTTTTGACACTTGAAGTGAAAAGTCTTTTGATTAATAGACTCTAGGAGCTCCATAGGATCTCAGGATAACTTTTCAGGAAGACTTTAACAAGGTGTCTTCCTAGCCTGTCACACAAATGTCTTGCAGCTCCCTGATAGTTATGCATGATTGTACTAGAAGAACTTAGATTTCCGTTGCCAATGATCTTTAATTACGAAAGTATTTTGACAAACCCACCTTTTTAACAATTAGTGTAGAAAAATACATTAAAGCCCTAAGACCTTAATGGTTTTTTTAATTTTCACTTAAAAAAAAAAAAAAACAACAAAAAAACACCAAACAAAAACCTAGAACTGCCAAGAACATGTAACGTTTCATCCAGAAGGTTTTGACGTCAGAACCATAAGCTCGTAAAAAAAACCACCCAATTGTTTGTTGATAAGATCTCAAACATTGCTAAAACGCATTCCATTCATTTTCAGCATTTGTCAGTGGCATTTCAATTGCATGCGTATGAATGCTTCTCAAACATGTTTAAGAAACATATCTAATCCGTGCTAAATTCTTTGGAATGGAAACTGCTCCACTGCAAACACGAAGTTTGCAGACCTAAGGTCTACAGTTGTGTGTAGACCTACAGTTGCTTTACAGTAGTGAAAAAGGGTGGAATTACTCATATGACTCTTTGGTGTCATTTGTTATACACATAACCATCGTATTATCTATTATCTGCCTTAAAAACATGACCTTATTGCTGCTGAGAGAAATGCTATCATACTGAATTTGATAACGTCAAACTCCCCTTTCACCATTTACCTTGATTTCTTCCTACTCCCTTGCCAAAATGAAAGATAAGCTTTATGCCGAGTACATACTTACTGAATATGTTTGGGTATATGGTATCCTCTGCCATAACACAATGAATCCTGGTTTTGTCTTCTAGTGTAATTCCTATACATTAAAGTATATATGTTCTGCATGCTATTACCCCAGTGATGATGTGTGAATAAATCCATGAGTTTAAATCCCTGGGTATTTCTGCAGCTTTTAAAATTATTGGGTAAGTGAAAGGTTTGTTTTCAAGAAGGCTAAGTGATTTTCTAAAGAGACACTGGGATCTTTGAATCATAGAATCATAGAATGGTTAGAGTTGGAAGGGACCTTAAAGACCATCAACTTCCAACCCCCCTGCCGTGGGCAGGGACATCTCTCACTAGACCAGGTTGCTCAAAGCTCCATCCAGCCTGGCCTTAAACACTTCCAGGGATGGGGCACCCACAACTTCTCTGGGCAACCTGTTCCAGTGCTCACCACCCTCACAGGAAATAATTTCTTCCTAATATCTCATCTAAATCTCCCCTCTTTCAATTTAAAACCGTTACCCCTTGTCCTATCACCACACTTCCTGACAAAGAGTCCCTCCGCAGCACTCCTGGAGGCTCCCTTCAGATACTGAAAGGCTGCTATCAGGTCTTCCCAGAGCCTTCTCCAGGCTGAACAGCCCAAGCNTGGATGGCATCCCTTCCCTCCAGCGTGTCGACCACACCACCAAGCTTGGTGTCATCAGCAAACTTGCTGAGGGTGAATTCTATCCCACTGTCCATGACTCCAACAAAGATGTTAAATAGTACTGTTCCCAGTACTGACCCTTGCGGGACAGCACTCGTCACTGGCTGCCACTTGGACACCCATTGATCACAACCCTTTGAGTGCGGCCAACCAAGCAGTTCCTTATCCACCGAGTGGTCCAATCTTGCTGAATATTCTGCACTCAACAGTGAAGACACAACTAAACCGTTTTGACTGCTATTGATAGAAACCCCATGTCTACCACAGATGCAAGTAGACCCAAGCATAGCTTTTGGTAACCTCTTTGACCAGGTATACAGGTGACCTGGTAGACTGGATCAAATGGCTCCAAATGTCTCAATGGGGTTCATGTTATCAGCAGTTTGTTGTTTAATTTCCTTTGTCCTCCACTCCTATACAAAGACATCTCCAACTACATTATCTATCACCAAGGAAGAATTTGGATCTTTCACCACTTGTAAGCAGAGGGACCTCTGGGATGTTTAGGGCAGTAAATAAATACTGCTGCAGCAAACCAAATGGAGACATCCTGATACACGGTGACTAGGTCACTGAGTGTCATACACTGACATAGTCACAAGAACCAGTGAGAAAACAGCTCCCACCTCTCTGGTGGTTCCTAAGTCTGCTATCTTTTTGGTGTTCCCCAAATTGAAAACATTTCCTCTCCAACAACAAGAACAAAAATGTTATGTAAATATTTAACTATGAAATTTTACCTCTTAAAGAAAACAAATCATCTGCTTCTAACTTTGAACAGGGATACAGTTGCTCTGTAGATCTAATGGATTTACCTTTTGACTCTGGTGAGTTGTGCAGCACAGAAAGATGTTGAACAGAGGATATGCCTTCCTTGTAACATAGTCTCAGGTACATGATTGAATTCAGAATAACAAATAAATTGCCTTTCCCAAAACTGCTTTTAAGCACAGAGCTGTTGCCTATAAAATATTCATCAGCAAAATTAAAGGGCAATTCTTCAATTGCACAAAAGCAGAAAAAGCAAGCAATAGCGGGGGTTTGGTATGTTCTGTGGGTGCGGTTTGCAGGTAAGCCTCTGCAGCGTGGGGTGGGTGTACTTAATTGTACTGGCTGCAGTAGTCTTCTATGGCAATATCTCGGAGATCCCCAAGTCCATCTGACTAATGAGCTTTCATATCCTACTCGACTCAGAGCACAAAGTGGATTAAGCAGCCCTATGGAAATGGCTTCGTTTCCATTAAACTCTTATTTCATAATCTTAAAATCACTTCCTATATCTTCATACAGCTCTAGATAGTACAGTTTTGAGTCTGGTTTACTTTCTGAGCTAAACTTAGGGTTTCATATGCTTTTTCATGAAGATATAACTCATGGGTATTTTTATTCACTCTCATGGAAACTGATGGAATTGAGCACTGGCTCTTGTACTTAACAATGGACTGAATTACTGCAATAAAACTGTACAAAAATGGAGCAAAATTAGACATACCAATCATGTTTTGATAATAAAAAATTAGGTTCCTCATTCTTTAAAAATAATACATGAAAATAAAAATGTGTCAAAAGTAAAACCTGAATTCAGTTTTGAAGTGCAAAATGTCACTATTATTTCAATGTTGCTTAGAAAGATTTTGGTGCATGAATAAATGTGATAACTGAAGTTAAATATACTTCTGTAGTTACTATATTGCAGCTTATTGGTGATTCATGATGTCTTCATTTTATTTCATGTTCTGTCTTTAATTAGATATCTCCCTAATGATTCCTTCATAGGTGAGTATGGGGACCTTTGGTTTGCCACATTACCAGCCTCAAGATCCCTGTCACGGTGTCATCACCTACTCAGTTTCCCAAACTGGAAGTGTCCAAGCATATTTCTGATTCATATGTTTCCTGACAAAAAGGAAAAACCCTGGTGGTTGGTGTACATATATACAACTTGGTCTGGTAAAACAGGGGCATGCTGTCACTATGTTTTTGTGTTATTCTCTACTGTAGTACTGGAGCACTTTTTAAATGCACCAGTCCACCTGGAACTTGCAGCACCTGGAACAAGTCCACCTGGAACTTTCAGCAAAACTTGGAAATAAGGTTCAAGAAACTTCCCTTAATTCTTAGCTTAATTAATAAAAATAAATTAATTCCTTGCAAAGGAGGACAAGCTTTCAAATCACAGCTCCCTTCATCCCCCAAAAAGATTACTTGACGTATCCTTAGACATAGAGCTGGAACATATCTCACATGAACAAATATGTTTCCTTCTGCAGAAAGAGGATGAGAACTGTTGCAAAGGCTTCACATTTTCCTAAGCTTACTTATGAGCCATAATTAGTCATCTCTTCAGTAGATTTTTTCAGAAAATTCCCTATAGGCTCTCTTTGATAGAATGAAGATCTACTCAGCCCCTTCAGGACCCTTCCTAGTTACTGTCCATCCAGAGAAGAGAAACAGTGTATTGCAATTTAGGTAATCAATCAGAGAATTAATTTTGCAGGATGGGACATTTTATGCAGGACAAAGTGCTTCTAATTATTAATACCTTTTTTTTTCAACTACAAAAGTACATTTCAGGAGAAGACAAAGGTTTACTAATGACGAATGAGTTATGGCAGACTGATAATAGTAGATGATTATTCCAGTTCAGACATCAAGGGATCACAACAGGATTTCTCGATTCAAAACAATACCATCTTTTACATCTTCTAGAGGATCAAGGAGAAACTGCAGCTATGCCAGCTACATAGAAAATGCTGGCAAATTCATGTTATGACATAATTTACTCCTGAAATCTAAGGGGAAAAAACTTGAGAACTACACTTTTTGCCATTAGGCTAGCAAAAAGATTTTATGATTCTGTCATGACAGCAAGTTCATATCTGGGCCCAAGGCATGACATCAAGCTTCCCAGCTACCTGAGCACACGTGAATAGATGTTTGCTTAGAAAATCAACAAAATAAATTTCCTATGCAAACGTTCATAAGATCTAAGCTAAAGGTATATCTGGGGAAGGCCTGAGAACAAAGAAGAGGAACCTGTCTGACAGTGCAATGTCCAATAGAACAACTTTCCTCTACCACACACATCACCACCTTCCTTACTAATTTCTAAGGGTTTAAGCCTGAGGGGGGATATCCCATGGGCACAATTCCCTCCTGGTCTGGAGGGGAGAGAAGAATCTCTGAAGTATGTCATTGCTTCAAGAGGCATTTAAGGGGTTCAGCTGTAGCATTTCTTATGAAAACCCTGGAATGCAGATGTAATAGCTAATGGATTAGTGAACCCCTGAGCATCTGGTAATCTAATGCTGGGGTTAGGCCTTTACGGATTGCTGGGAGCACAACTGCATCACAGAGGTGCTCTGCATTTCCTCTCTTTTCATAAAGTCACAGCATTTATCTAAACAAGGCAAATCACCCTGTGGGCTGATTTGCAAGTTTACTCTTACTTAATTCTGTAAGGCCTTTTTGCTTGTCTGTCGGGATGCTTTGCACCAGCTGTAGCTTCCATACAATCTTCCAGGCTAACTCCATGTGGAGGATATTACAATAATCCCATCGGGAAGTAGGTGCTCCAAGCCTGGAGCATCAGCCTAGAGTACTAATTTTGTTTTGCTTCTTCCTGTAGAATTGCAGATTGGAGTCTTTGTTCTTATGAGCTGACCTCTCACCGCAGCTGGCCTGGACAATGCCCTTCTTCCAGCGTGTAAACCTGAAAGCTGCTGAAATTATTGGTTTTTATCCCTTGGGTCAGCGATGAGGTTAGGCATGCCAGATCCAGACACTGTCACTGGCCTTCCATCCAACACCATTATGAGGCCTGGCAGGCAGGGATAAGTTAACAGTGCTGGCATTTCAAGTGGCACTTGCTTTCTGCTCCCTGGGGACCAAGGGCCAGGGGAGGTCCCTTGTGAGGGCAGGGCAGGGCCAGCAGCCAGGGCTGTCCCATCATCCCAGCCAGGGAGCCCGGGCAGCCAAGGAGCAGAAGAGTAGTCCCAGCCCTGGACATTGGCTTAGAATCAGCTCTGAGAGGACAAAGATGTGTTTTGGCCACTGCTTCCCCACAGGGATACCCTTTTGACTGCACTAGCAGGACAGGGCTGCCCTTTGAGCTCATCCTGAGCCCCAGCAGCCAAAATTACTGGAGAGGCATGATGTCTCCAGGCCCTGACATTAAGTATAAGAAGAATAAAACACACAGGCCAAATCTTTGCACTGAACACAATGAAACAGTGACATCCCAATGCTCAGTTCAGATATCCTTTAAAAATCCAGTTCTCTTTTGAAAATTTTTCTGTGTGCTCATATGAAGATTTTAAGTATCATGACATTACAAATTAGACTTTAGACTTGGGAAGGGCTTTGCGGGTTTAGATATTAACCAGAACGTGCTTTGTGTTTGGCAAAGATACAAAATTAATAACACAAATTTTTTTCTAAATTTTTAGGTAATTTTGAAAGTTCCTAGAAAAAAATACGTGCTTTTGAACCCCCAGCCTCCTTCGCTTTCTTTTAATCATTTCTCAGAAACACAATAAGCAGCAAAGGGAACAAAGAATACTTTTCTAAGGCTTTAAGCTTTCAGAAACAGAACTTTCCTTACCGTGTCCTGCCCACTGCAAAGAGACTGAAAGAGAAATTCCCCCCATTGGCTTCAGTGTAGTTAAGCCAAGATTAAATCAGTGAAGACAGGAGAGAATCAGGCCTATGTTCTCACAGTCACATGCAATCACACACAAAGCCTGCCAGTAGAGAAGTACAAAAACTGCCTGAAGAAAGTACATCCAGGTCTTGATCTTGAGCATTCGGAACACAAACAGGATTCCAAATACTGTGGTGTGTGTCAACAGGATGCTGTCATGAAACTCAAGTAGTTTGCAGTCCATGAGGGTCCATATTTACACAAAGTTCATACATT
>VXBW01007384.1:95863-115237 GCA_013400375.1 Thinocorus orbignyianus | reverse complement strand
AATAACACAAATTTTTTTCTAAATTTTTAGGTAATTTTGAAAGTTCCTAGAAAAAAATACGTGCTTTTGAACCCCCAGCCTCCTTCGCTTTCTTTTAATCATTTCTCAGAAACACAATAAGCAGCAAAGGGAACAAAGAATACTTTTCTAAGGCTTTAAGCTTTCAGAAACAGAACTTTCCTTACCGTGTCCTGCCCACTGCAAAGAGACTGAAAGAGAAATTCCCCCCATTGGCTTCAGTGTAGTTAAGCCAAGATTAAATCAGTGAAGACAGGAGAGAATCAGGCCTATGTTCTCACAGTCACATGCAATCACACACAAAGCCTGCCAGTAGAGAAGTACAAAAACTGCCTGAAGAAAGTACATCCAGGTCTTGATCTTGAGCATTCGGAACACAAACAGGATTCCAAATACTGTGGTGTGTGTCAACAGGATGCTGTCATGAAACTCAAGTAGTTTGCAGTCCATGAGGGTCCATATTTACACAAAGTTCATACATTACTGTAAGATTTCTGGTGCACAGGATGTAGCTTCAGTCAGCTACAGGAAGATACACCTAAATCTCCAGAGTCTTACTCAATACCTTCTCAATGAAGGTGAGGAATCATAATAGAAGGAAAATTAGGTTAGAAGCAAGATTCAGCAATGCTGATATGAAAGTGACTCCTGACTACTTGTGTAAATACGAGCTTCCCGTGGATTGCACTGCAGAGCTTTAAACC
Organism: Thinocorus orbignyianus; assembly: GCA_013400375.1. Lineage (NCBI taxonomy): Eukaryota > Metazoa > Chordata > Aves > Ciconiiformes > Thinocoridae > Thinocorus > Thinocorus orbignyianus. The sequence continues at coordinate 114,515 of VXBW01007384.1, read as the reverse complement.
TTGTTGCACTGTGACCTGAAGATGGTGTTCAGGCACTTTGATACTTTGCATCTGTTATACATTTATTTCTCAAGGATCCCCAGGAAAATAAAAATGTCAGTTTTCATCTTGTGCACCATATGGTTCAGGCATTTTAGATCTGGCAGCTTAATCTCACAGATCTGCCAGTTTAGTCTCATTGTGTTGTTTTTCACTTTTAAAACAAGAACCTCCTCTTTGATACATAGGACGGTAACAAATGAAAGCATCCATGCAACATCTAGTATGTTCTCAATTATAAATGTTGGCACAGGGGTGTGTGCTGAAGAAACGAACTTCTGGGTTCTTAGACGGAAGACAACCATAATTCATATATGGAGATCATATCATAAGGGATGCACATCAACATAGTCCTATATCATTCTCCTCAATCAGCAGCATCCCCTCTTAGCATGTAAACTCCTGGGAGCTCAGATGTTTTTGTATTACACATTCAGATATAGCTTTGCATGGTAGGGCCCTGATCTACAGTGGGCGCCATGAAGGCAAAAATGGCAATAATCTTAGATTTTCAGCTCAAACAGCTTCAGCTGCTTTCCCTTAGATGTTGCACACTATGCTAAGGGGCAACTTTGCTATTTTANCTCCAGCTCTCCTGTAGGTGCCCTTCAGATACTGGAAGGCTGCAATAATGTTGCCCCAGAGCCTTCCATTCTCCAGGATGAACAGAACCAGGTCTCTCAGCCTGTCCTCATAGGAGAAGTGTTCCATTCCTCTGATTATCTTCATGGCCCTCCACTAGACCCGTTCCAACGGGTATGTATGCTTAGATGCCCTTTCTCATCTGCTTATTATAACATAGCTTTTCTCTGACTCATCAAAATAACAAAGGCCACACATATCCTACCTGTGTCTCCTCATTACAAGCCTATAGGTAAATGAAAATACAAAGCTGCAGTTTTTGTCTAACATTTGTTATGTGATGTGGTATTTGTTGCCTTTGTGATATGGTAAATCTTCTGACTATTTTATGATTCATAGAGTCATAGAATAGTTTGGGTTGGAAGGAATATTTGAAGGTCATCTAATCTAACAACCCCTGCAATGAGCAGGGACATCTTCAACCAGATCAGGTTGCTCAAAGCCCTGTCCAACCTGACCTTAAATGTTTCCAGGGATGGGACATGTATCACCACTCTGGGCAACCTGTTCCAGTGTTTTACCTTCCTCATTGTAAAAAATTTCTTCATTATATCTAGTCTAAATCTACCCTTTTTCAGCTTTAAACCATTATTCCTTGTCCTGTTGCAACAGGCCCTGCTGAAATGTCTGTCCTCATCTTTTCTGCTGGTCCACTTTAAGGACTTTGAAGCCACAGTAAGGTCTCCCTGAAGCCTTCTCTTCTCCAGGCTGAACAACCCCAGCTCTCTCAGCCTGTCTTCATAGGAGAGGTGCTCAGGCCCTCTGACCATCTTTGTGTTCCTCCTCTCAACATGGTCAGCAGATCCATTTCCTTCTTACACAGAAGACTCCAGGGTTGAACATGGTACTCTGGATGAGGTCTCACCAGAGAAGAGTAGAGGGGTAGAATCACCTCCTTCTCTGTGTTAGTATTATCATTGTTATTGTCTGCTTTCTATTACTCAGAAATACAAAATTCTGTTTATCACAATTGCAGAACAAATTACAATCCACCGTGTACTAGACAATATAATATGGAGTTTGTTTCCCATGTACAAACTACTTTCACTCATAATGAAATTATTTTTATTTTACAAAGCAACAAATAAAATAACTTCAAACCTAAAAGCACAGTAGGGAAGGTGTGGGAAGGAGGCGATCTAAATTGCTCTTGCAATAGATTAGACCGGTGTATTTACATGAGGACAGGGAGCTGGATTATCATCCTAAAAAGTACGAATTGTTTTACAATGAGTTCTTCAGTCTCTCTAAGCCATGTTTCCATTCCTCAGTCTGATCAGTATTGAATGCTTCAGAGGAACACCTAAGAATGCTGTAGGAGGGACAACAGAGTAAATCCTAGTATTCATCTAAGCTCTAATACTTCAAATTCAGCTTAAATGCTAGACCCTGTTTAACAAATCTCCTTTTTAAGTAGGTACAGGTGTGACAACTTCAGAGTTTGCAGAGTTTTACAATTTTGAGACTGAAACCAATTAGTCTAATTTTTAAACTTGCTAAACTATCATCCTTGATTACTTGCTGTAATGATGAATTCCATGAGCTTAATATACTGCATCTCTGGAAAAATGGTCTTTATCAGTTAGGAATTTTTTACTTTCTCATAAAATTGAATAGTTCTAGTTTTGCTAGAGAAGGACAAAGTCTTAATCTCTGATCTAATTGACTTTCTGATAAGTTTGTACACACAGACATTAAAATAGCACTTCTCATTTAGGTCTTTCTACAGTAAGATATTTTTTCTACATCTCTTCAGGAAAAAAAATAAAAAAGAAAAAAAAAGTCGTGTCTTAACCATCTGCGGGTTTTCGTAACACCTGACCAAGACTGTTGGTAGAAAGTGGATAAATTACTGTTACACAGAGTTTAAGGTATGCCACTATACACATCAGTACTATAGTGCTTTCCATACTGATCCTCATTGTTTTTTTTCCTCTGGATCTTGCTTTTTTCCTTTATGGTTTTTTGGTTATTTGCCTTTTTTGCTATAGATCCATATTAAATTGTCCATACAGATGCCCTGGTCATTGTTCCACAGCTATGAAAAACTCAGTGAAATATGGAATTTAATTTTATTTCAGTGAGAAACAGATGGTGCTCTTGTTAGCACTGGATTCTTTCTGCCACCTGCTCGTTATGAAGACAGACCCTCAGCATGTGAGTCCTTGTTTGACAGTCTCAGTTCAAAGATGGATCAGGATTCAACATAGGAAATAGGTTCAGGGAAGCAAAACTGGTATCCTCTTCTGCTTGCCTGTACTTCTGCTGCCTTAGAAAAAAGATGGATAGCTTGCTTTCTGCTGATCTCCCATTTCAGAAACCTCCACTGTCTTCCAACCTATCTGAAACCATCCCTACTGGTAGTTCTGCCAGTGCTGTCAACAGAAACACCTTATATTTTTTTCTGCATGGTCTGTAAGAGGGGATCACATCGGCACACTTCTGCAGCAACTTGGTTCTTACTCTTCCGCAAAATGGTAGCATGTATTTATGTTGCGTTACAAAGCAGATGTTTAAGACAACTCTGGCAAGGCAATTTAAGCTTTTGTTTAACTGTTGTTGTATTTTTCGGCTTTTTTAAATCAGGAACTCTATAAACCTTCTCAAACTGCCATATTAAAAAAGAAATTACAGAGCTACACAGCCCCTTAGTTTAAAAGCCTTGTCAATTTGTCATCTTGGGATTTCATGTCCATCAATCTTATCACTGAAACATGTTATGTTCAGAACAATCAATGAAGTGTCCTGTCTATAAGAGAGTAATAGCTTCTAGAAATCTGAGACAGCTATTATAGATAGTGGTTGCTATAAAGTAATAGAAAATAAATGGAAGGGGAACAAGAAGCCCAGGAAAACCCATAGGAAAAGGCTAAAATAAGACAAAAAAAAATCTCATCAGGTAAAAAGTAGAAATTACATAGTATGAATACACTATATAATTTCTGTTTTATGTAAATTATATAGTATGAATATAATCTCGCAGGTGCTCACACTTAACAATTTAGGCTTTTTTGTCTTGGAAATTAATCAAGTTTGCAACACAACCACAAAAGAAATCATCCCCCCTTCCATCCTATTTCTCAGACAGTTCTTAGGGCAGTGAAATTAACAAAACACCTGGAAAAAGAGAAATTAATAGTATTCTGTGAAAGCTTTTGCTATTTCTTTACCATACTATTCTGACCAACATTAATATTCTATTAAACCTTGTGCTTATTAATTACAGTGGATGGACAGCACTGAAAACTGAAGTTATCTTTACTAATGAGATGATGTGAGATTTTTCCCATATGAATTTATCTCAGATTTGCTCTAGAAGCAGAACTGCCACGGGTGACACAAGCCAGTGATGAAAGATAATCTGTCCTTCCATTTTTGTGACTATTTGTTAAAGAAACACTTAATTAGTACAAATTACAGCTAGCTAACAGCTACTAATTCTAAAAAAGTACTGCAGATGGTCACAAGCATTAATACCTTCAGTCTTTCCTCATTTAACAAGCACAGCTGGCATTCAGTTTGCAGGGAGCAGTTCCACAATTTTGAACTTGCTTTTCATCAGCGAGATCAAATAAGAGAAGTCCTGTCCCCATCAGTTGCTTATTTCTGCAGTTACAGAAAAGGATTCCTACCAACACACACAGTATTTAGAGGCCTAGTTGCTGCTCATCTTCAGTAGGAATTAAATTTCTAATAAGCATCTGTGGCTCAGAAGTTTAATTTCTATCAAAAATCTAAGTATGATTGGCCTCCTAATTCCCACCAGTGTCCTTGCAGAGTCTCATTTGGAGCCTGAAAATAATACTTACAATATTGTGTATAAATTGCAAAGGATTACACAGTGATGCATTTACTTCATCTCATGTATTATCATCAGACAAAAACAGATGTTATTGCACACTCTGTTTGCTAGGATCCCTTTCAACAGAAATGCTGTAATATGGGAATCCCCTTTGGCTTTCATTAACTCAATACAAATCTGAAACTTGCAGATTCAGCAAGGTTGCCTGTGGTAATTTAACTGGCCTTGCAGGGCCAGAGCATTGATCTGTTTCACTTGGATAAAGACAGGAACACCACAAGAGCAGGTTTTGTGTTTGGAGGTCACAGACATCCAGTCAAAGGCTAGCGTGCAAAGAGATACTATTCCCGTCATGTCTGGGGGGAAAAAAAAAAAGCAGTTGACCAATATGCACAAAATGATCTATCTGACTGTTATGCACTTGCCAGGAGATATTACAGAGTCATCAAAGGCATTCATGACCACTTGAAAACAGTGGAACAGGCAGACTGTGCAAATAACACACATAAATAGTACACCAAATAAAAATAAATTTCCAGCAGTGGCAAGCATTTTCAGCCAGTAAAGACAGCATCTTGATAACTCACAATATGAATAATTATATCAGGTGCAGCCAGCTCTGTAAAAAACACACATAAAGAGCCTTCATGTTCAGCCTGGAGGAGGTTGAGCGGAGACCTCATCACCCTCTACAACTACCTGAAAGGAGATTGTAGATAGGAGGAAGCCCATCTCTTCTCCCAGGTCACAAGCAATAAGACAAGACGAAATGGCCTCAAGTTGTGCCAGGGAAGGTTCAGACTGGATATCAGAAAAAATTTTTTACACTGAAACAGTTATCAGCATTGGAACTGGCTGCCCAGGGAGGTGGTTGAGGTACCATCCTTGGAGATATTCAAAAGACATGTTGACGTAGTGCTTAGTGACACCGTTTAGCGATGGGTTGTTGTTTTTTATCAGAGTTAGGCTGATGGTTAGACTAGATGACATTAAAGGTCCCTTCCAACCTAAACAATTCTATGATTCTATGATTTAGATTAGACGTTAGGAAGAATTTTTTTACTGCCAGGGTGGTTCTCCTGATACATATATGTGACTGTGTTGTCCAACTGCTAAAATGACAGAATGTTTTTAATGTAAAACATACAAATTAGAACTTATTTTTAATTATGCTACACAATAACCTAGGGACTGGTTGTAGGACCTGTTTATGCAACTTTGAAGGGTTTAGGACTCACCTAAGAAATATATGTTGGAAACTTCCAAAAAGACAACCTGAGAAGAATTGCCTATTTTTTCATTTGTAAACTAAAAACTTCCAAAACTCTAAATCAAAGGATATCTTGTACTGCCAGGTTGGGCTGTGCATACATCTCTACACAGACCAGAAACAAAAGAACAACAGGAATCCAAAAAAATAGACCAGGATAAAAGCAAAGGAAGAGAGTTTTGAGTTTAAGTATATTCTGTAAAGCACAAGAATTAAATTGGCTGGCCTCAGCTGTTTCAACATACCTACTTCCATATGGTAAAAAAATGCATTGCAGAAACCTCACGATTTCTTCAACTGACTCATCTCTGCATTTACCCAAAAAGGAATTTCCTACTCAAATGGAAGGATTGTTGTACCACTGCCTTTGCTGGCTGGGAACAGTAGCAAACCTTGTTCCTTAGTTTCTCTCAAGATAGGGTGAGGGAAGGAGAGAGAAAAGAAAAAGAGAACAAAAAGGAGAAAAAAAGGAAAAGAAAAAGGAAAAGAAAAAGAAAAAAAAAGAAAAGAAAAAGAAAAAGAAAAAGAAAAAGAAAAAGAAAAAGAAAAAGAAAAAGAAAAAGGAAAAGGAAAAGGAAAAGGAAAAGGAAAAGGAAAAGGAAAAGGAAAAGGAAAAGGAAAAGGAAAAGGAAAAGGAAAAGGAAAAGGAAAAGAAAAAGAAAGAAAAAGAAAAAGAAAAAGAAAAAGAAAAAGAAAAAGAAAAAGAAAAAGAAAAAGAAAAAGAAAAAGAAAAAGAAAAAGAAAAAGAAAAAGAAAAAGAAAAAGAAAAAGAAAAAGAAAAAGAAAAAAAGAAAAAAAAAGAGGGGAAAAAGTGGATTTTATTTTTTTAAGACCTTTGTCTACTTAGTGCGAGAAAATTGCAGCTCAGAAGACCCCATCCCCACACTTCCTACCTGAGATTTAGAGGCTACTGTTGCACATTTTAAAGAAAAGCGCAGAAGAGCCCTTTGTTGGGAGCAGTCATTTAACATACAGTTAAAGAACTAGATTTACTCTAGGTAAGTATGCTTCCTTTAGCTGTATGGAAACAGCTTTTCTTTTCCAATTTCCAGATCTCAAGAGCTAGAACAGGACAATAAGGAGACAGTAGGCACAAATAGTTCATTCTCCTCTCATTCACACCGGGGTAATGGAGCTTTATGGACTGACAGTTTCTCCTCACTTAGAACCTAACTCTCCTACTTGTTACAGAAGTGTGTATGTTAGATTCCCAGCTGATGCAAATCTCAGTGATCTGATGGCTTTATTGTAGGTGCATCAATCTGCACTCTTCAAGAGTCAAGCTACTCTGTTCTCTATTTTCTAAATGCCAAAATTGCAAACCAGTGAAATCTATATTTTTTGCCATTGACCACACTAGGGCCACACCGTTCCCACACTTGAGAAATAGAGACCTTGAGCTGCCTAATTCCCAAATAATTTTATAGCATGTGAGATTATATCTAAAAATAACTTCCATGTATTAGATATAATTTTGACTTTTATGGAAAATTAATGACTGTGAGGAAAGTTAATGTCTGCTTTCAGTATTATTCAGTCCTTTTTTTCACTGGTAGATAATTTCCTCCCAGTGATGATGTGCTGAATATTTGCAGATTACTTTATAAATTAAAACCAAATAATTCTCCACTTATAATATTATCGTTTTATATTTTCTTTAAAATGTTTTACTACCCTACCATTTTTCTTATTGATTGAAAGGTAGTAAAAATTAAACTGAGTATTGCTTTTATTGGTGTATGAGGTTCAGTTTCTAACGTGGTTGTTAAGGAAATGCTTTGTTAAAGAGCTTGCATTATTTATCTGAAAGAATAATGAAACCATAATTAATGTACACTCGTGGTACCAGACGAATTTCAAACTGAGAAATCCTTGTGTTCCTTCCTTAGATAACAGGATATTGCAGGTTTGGTGAGTTAAGTGACCGGCATTATTGCATTCGTAAGTTACCCTCCAATTAATGAAACTGGACACAGACAAAATTTCGGGAAATATAGCTATGTATTGCACAAAATATATCTGCAAGGCTTGTTGCCTTTGACTGACATTTCAGCCATTTCACTCTGACCATAAGTGAGCTCACATGCTCATGTGTTCACATGGTCCCACTACACGTAATTCCAGAAGATCCTAATACCCAAAGTCCATCTTCCTCAAGCCAGACAGAGGCAATGCAATACAGCATTAAGACTACTATCTTAAAAGCCTTTGAAATCCAACCATGAAACCTTTGCCAGATGAGGGAAGTCAATTATTTAGCTAGAGCATTATCCTCAGAGAACATTAGGGACACTGATCAGGTCCATTTCTCGTTTGATGAGCATACTTCTAGCTTCCTACCTGATCTGAAGCTCAGTTCTGTTTTAAATTAATCTGCTGGTGGTGATTATAGTTAAATCTTTTCTGAATGGATACAACAATCATGCCGTGTATTAAAGTTGCCTTTTGATGAGATATTCTGATGCTGGCAAAGGGTGAAGATGTCAGAATCACTTCTTATTTAATTACGTTTCAGATTAGATCTATCCCTTTCTACTCCTTCCCTGTGATATTACAGTGGATGGAAAAAGAGCTCAAGACTTTGCTCTGCCAGTCCAAGAAACATCATATGATTACAAAGTCTAAGAAGATTTTACTGCTCAGTTTCAAGGTACACCACAAAACTGGGAGGGGTGGCTGACACATCAGAGGGCTGTGCTACCATACAGTGAGACCTGGAAAGGCTGGAGAGTTGGGGAGAGAGGAACCTGAAGAAATTCAACAAGGCAAATTGTAGGGTGCTGACCTGATGGAGAGTCACAGCTCTTACTGCAGAGATGATCTCAGCTTCTCATGGAGCATCAACTAACTCACTGGAAAAAACAGTAACTAAAAAATGAATCAGCAATAGTAATTTCCTTTACGGTGTTGGGCCACGAACTGTAAAGGTTCAGCAGTGGGAACCACTGTAATTTGCCAAACCCACCCTACTCAAATACTGGACCCTTTAATAGGTATAGTTTTGAAGTGTTGTTTTTCCTTTGTTTATTGCAGTAGATCAAAATCAGACAAGGGACATTACTTTATTCAGAGTGCTTTATGTAGAGATCTCTGTTGTCTCTTTGTCTTCTGAAGTTCTAACAGGAATTTCCCCTTCTAAAAGTAAAACATTTAGGACATTTTGGCCCTGACTCAATGAAGTCCTCCTTAAAAATTTAAATGGTATAATAGTTAACATACTGAAAGTACTTTGCAGAATTAACGCTTGAGTGAAATCTACGTGCCAAATATAGAAACTAGTTTTCTCAAAAGCAGAAAGAGATTTTTACACAGGTGTGCAATACAAAACCAGTTTATAATGAGTTAAAATGACAACTGCTGTGTGTAAACACAGGCTAAGAATTTCTAGACCTTCCTGTCTTCTTTCATTTAATTTAGTTGTCATGATTCATAATGCAATGTGTAACCAAATTTTTAGCTCTTTTGACATAAATGAAACTATGTAGTTTGACACATTCTACTCTAGGCATTCTAAGAAGATAGCTACACCTATCCATATTTCATATTGAACTCCTAAAGGGAAAGTGTTTTATCATACATGATTCCTAAAACATTCTGTTAAGCTCTTGCTTTACAGATTACAGGCTATTCATATCCTGTTAGCTTTTTTAGATCAAATTAAACTGATATTATGGAATGTAATGTGATAACTGCAAAGATACAAGTGTAATTTATCTGCACCTTGTGACAGCAGACTGTTGGGATTCCTATGCAAGCAGAGGCTTGATGCTCTTCCTTTCACACAGGTTCTACAGTACTAAAATTTCTCCAGTTTCAGTATTTTCTCCTGGTGCTCGTTCACAGAGGTAACATGACAGTGAGCAGTATTTTCCATCTTCAACGCATAAGAAATCAGTCCTTGTCATACTGATTCCAAAATGGTAACATTGTGACAGCCAAAATCAGAAATGGTTAAAATTTTACCCCACTTAAAAATTAAATGATTGCTCATACCTCTTTCACTTTTGAGCCTCTATAAATGGGGGAGATGGGGAGGGAAATTCATAGAAAATATGAAAATCTGCTGGTATTTTGATTCTTTAAAAAAAATTGCCTCCTCCTAAAACTAACATTATTACCATCCAAAACTGCATTAACAGACTTCATGGACCTTAACTGTCCCCCATTTCCCATTATAACGGGTCCCACTCCCTATATTCTATTTTAGTTAGCATAGGTCGGTGCTAGTTTCTGATGAAACAGAATTTCCAATTCCCAATTTCATGTTCCACATGGTGAGCATTTAGTCCTCTGTGCTATGCCAATAATATACACCACTCGATCTGGGTTAGTTTGCTTACAGTCTTTTCAGAGGCAGACCTACATATAGGTTCAGAGGCGGACCTGTGGAAATAATATACAGTACTCAATCTGGATTAATTTGCTTCCAATCTTTTTTGGCGAAGTGGACCAATTAGGGTCATGTTTGTTTGTTTGTTTCTCTCTCTCTTTCTTTCTCTCTTTCTCTCTTTCTCTCTTTCTTTCTCTCTTTCTCTCTTTCTCTCTTTCTTTCTTTCTTTCTCTCTTTCTTTCTTTCTTTCTTTCTTTCTTTCTTTCTTTCTTTCTTTCTTTCTTTCTTTCTTTCTTTCTTTCTTTCTTTCTTTCTTTCTTTCAGCATTTAATTAGCTATGTCCTACTAATAACCACTAATGTGAATATTCTCAGGTATGTATTTCTTCTGCGAGACTTCAATAATACCAACATTCCCATTAACTTCCATGGCATTCTACCACTTTGTTTGGCTGAATGGAATCGTAAGCCTTTATTAGGACTATTTTGGAGAAATTCTTTAGTCTCATGTAGGTAACCCATTTGTAATCACAGGTTAGAAGTGAAGGTGTATAGGGGAGCAACAAGCAATGTGATACTGTAAAAAATAATCAGAACAAAAGTAATCTTACATGGCATTGATGTATTTCATGGATTTACACAAGACAGACAAAAACATGTAAGCCCCTGAAGGGATCCAGCATCATCAAACTTTTATCACCGCTGAGATATGATCCAGAGGTTAAATGGTCAATTATGTGCCTACAACAGCCCACTGGGCAATTTTCCAGTCAGATACATCATACCATTGCTGATGCTCAGTGGTATCTGAAATTTGCACCATGTTCATAGAATATAAAATGATTGCAAGAAATCTTGTAGCTCAGGGAAATGAAAACAAGCTATCTGACCATGATTGGCCATGGCTTTTTCTGCAAAGCCATGTGTCATTTATGTTATCCAAATCTGCAGCTGAATTATATCATTTGCTTAATATGAACATAAACAGTTGCTGAAGGAACTAGTGAATGGGACCACTGGGAACCCTTCCTCAGGGACAAAGGAGCTGAACAGAGCTGGCAGCTCATAAAGGACACTTTTCTTGTTGCGCAAGAACTCTTAATTCCCACATGTAAGAAATTGGACAGGGAAGGTAGGTGACAGTAAGCACCTCCTAGTCAAACTAAAGAGTAAGAAGGAAACACAGATAGTGGAACAAGGGACATGTATCCTGGAAAGAATATAGGAACACTACCTGTTTGTGCAGGGATGGGATCAGAAATGCACAGTGGGAGCTGAATTTGTCAGGGGATGTGAAGAATATTAAGAAGGGTTTATATAGGAATATTGGACAGAAAAGGAAGGTTAAAGAAAATGTACCCTCCCTGACAAATATGGCAGGAGACCTAGTGACAAATGGCATGGCAAAAGCTATGCAGTAGAAATTCTCCCCTCCCTCAGCCATTGGAGTTTCAGGGACCCCATATGAATGCTCTACCTAGCCCTTGGGGGATGCTGGCTGAGTGTTGAGGGGACTTTGCAAGTCCTGCTCTCCCAGCAGATTAACATAGAAGAAAAACCACTTCCTGTAAACTTTAGTGTGATTTGTACTCAAAATATTTTTTCCTCCATTTTCAATGGTAATCTCTTTTACCAGACCTCTCAAGCCCTGAAACCTCAAGGCAGGAAGTGGGGGCATGAAGTCCCTCCCATTGCAGGAGAAGATCTGGTTTAACACTACATAAGGAGCATGAACATATGTAAGTCCATGGGACCCAATGAGATGCATCCCAGGCTCCTGACGGAATTGGCTGGTGTAGCTGCCACCAAGTCTCTCCATCATATCTGAAAAGTCATGGCAATCAGGTGAAGTTCCCAGTGATTGGAGAAAATCAATCAATGATTTGGATGAGAGGATTGAGTGCACCCTCAGTAAGTTTGCAGATGACACCAAACTAGCTGGGAGTGTTGATCTGCTTGAGGGTGGGAAGGCTCTACAGAGGGATCTGGACAGGTTGGATTGATGGCCCAAGGCCAACTGTATGAGGCTCAATAAGGCCAAGTGCTGGGTCCTGCATTTCAGTCACAACAATCCCAGGCAACACTGCAGGCTTGGGGAAAAGTGGCTGGAAAGCTGCCCAGCAGAAAAGGACCTGGAGGTATTGGTGGACAGCTGATNTTGTGGCAGGGGAGGTTTGGATTAGATACAAGAAAGAATCACTTTGCTGCAGGAGTGGTCAGGCACTGGAACAGCCTGCCCAGGGAGGGGGTGGAGTCACCATCCCTGGAGGCATTTAAGAGACTGTGCAGATGTGCACTTTCAGGTCATGCTCTAGCGGTCAAGATTGTAGGGTTTGGGGTTTTTTTTGTGTAGTTGGACTCAATCTCAGAGTTCCGTTCCAACCATGATGATTTTGTGATTCTGTGAAAATGGAAACATTATGCACATTTTTTATAAGGGTAAAAAGCAGAACCCTCGGAAATACCAATCAGTCAGCTTGACCTCTGTGCCTGGTAAGACCATGAAACAAATGTTCTTTGAAGACATGTTGAAACATATGGAAGACAGAAAGGTGATTAGAGACAGCTAACATAGCTTCCCCAAAGACAAATAATGTTTGGCTACTCTCATGGTCTTCTACAATAAAGTTACTGCATAAGTGGACAACGGAAGAGCTATGGATGTAATTTACCTACACTTCTGTGCGAGCTTTAACATTGTCCCCCATAATGTTCTTGAAACTGAATTAGAGAGCTATGGGTTTGATGGACAGGTTGTTAGATGGACAAGGAAGTGGTTGGGTGGCCATGTCCAAAGAGTTAGTCAGTGTCTTAATGTCCCTGCAGAAACCAGTATTAAGTTTTGCCCCTTGGGGGTCCGCACTGAGAAAATATTGTTTAATATATTCATCGATGACATTGGCAGTGTGATTGAGTGCAGCCTCAACAAGCTTGCAGATGACACCAAGCAGAGTGGTGCTGTTGATATACTAGAGGGAAGGGATGCCACCCAGAGGGCATTTGTAGGGTTGAAAAGAGCACTCACGTGACCCTCATGAAATTCAACAAGGCCAAGGGCAAGTTCAGGGTAATCCCTATTATCAGTGCAGGCTGGGAGATGAACAGATTGATCTGCAGATTGCAGGACTTGGGGATACTGGTAAATGAAAAATTAGATATTAGTGGGCAACATGTGCTTGCAACCCAGAAAGTCAGTAATATCCTGGGCTGCACCAAAAGAAGCACAGCCAGCAGGCTGACAAAGGAGATGTTCACCATCTACTCTGACTTTGTGAGACCCTAGCTAGAGTACTGCATCAAGCTCTGCAGTCACCAGTACAAAAAAGACATGGACGTGTTATCGCAGGTCCAGAGAAGAGCCACAAAAATGGTCAGAGGGTTGGAGTAGCACTCATCTTTCCTTTGAAGAAAGGAGAAGAGAATTAGAATTGTTCAGCCTGGAGAAGGTTTGTGACCTTTCAGTAAAGGGGCTTATAAGAAAGTCAGAGGGACACTTTTTACCAGTGCTGGTAGTAATAGGACAAGGGGCAATGGTTTTAAACTGAAGAGGGTAAGCTCTAGACTGGATATAAAGAAGATACTGTTTGCAATCAGGGTCGTGAGATGCTGAAAAGGATTGTTTATAGAATCTGTGGATGCCCCAGTGCTGGAAGTGCTCATGGTCAAGTTGAATAGGGCTTTGAGCAATCTGATCTGGTGAAATATGTTGTGGTGGGACTAGATGATCATTAAAGTTCTCTTGCAACCCAAACCATTCTATGATCCTATGATACAAACTTTTTCCTTAGCAGCATTGTATTTTGTGTATGGTTAACATGACAAAAAGGACCTGGAAATATCCCATCTAGGGCCATTACAAAATTATCAGAGGGTCAAATGGAATATTAGTTCCCTGGTAGCACTGCCTGGCATTGTGGCCCAGTGCTTTAATCAGGATATACTCAGCCGAAGTGGATAAACCAATTTAGTTGGCTGCTTTCCTGCCTTTTCCGCACTCCAGACACTTGCCTTCTCATTTTTGTGCCGACGCTACCCCATGAACTTTTGCAGCACAAGCAAAAATACAGCAAATCAGACTAGGGAACACACCTGGTAGAAAAATAAACTCTTATTTTAACAGAATTATGTTTCAGTTCGCCACACAGTCAAGTGCAACACTGAGATGGTAACAAGGGGCTATGAAAGCTGTCACAAAGTTCCCAAAAAACTCCTGAACGTCTCTCAGTGGGAGTTTTACATTAAATTATGTCCTTGCTGGAATGTTACTGCCCTGGGAAGCAAAACACTGGATTTAATATTCACATACACTAGTAAGGAAGCACACAATTAGTATGTATTTCTTATCTGTTGCACATTAAAGCAGTCAAAGAAGGCTTTTACTGCATAGACCTACATAAAGAAAGGGACTGTTTAGAAAATCCACCATGTTTTCCATAAGTACTAGAATGTCATGCTCTGCACTACTCACTTCCTAACTCCCCTTGCTGTGTTGCAGGTAACATATCTTTCAGTCACATTTACACCACAAGTGTACCAATTTCTAGTACTAACACACAACACACATGCTCACCAAGCATTTACAGCTATCAGCTTATGCTCCAGTAATAAGGTGGAATCTATATCCAGTCTTGGTTTGGCCCTTCTATACCAGCGATCAGTACACAGTAAAATAACTCCAAAGGAAAAGGGAAACTTAATATGCTGTGATTTGGGATCTGTATTTTCTTAAGGTGACATTTCTATATTTTTCTTATTTTGGGGGAAAAAGCTTCTGAGAGAGTCAGGATTCTCTTGGAGACCGGTGAGATATGTGAATCCAGAAACTCAGTTAATTTCTCAGTTTGGATAGAAGAATATGGTGGTGTCGTCTCTGAGCTTGCAAGTGTTTTTACTTTGATGTTTTATGTTTTGGTCTCCTGAGCCTCCATAAATAAGATTCTAGAAGCCCATTTGCTTCATTTGAGACATTTTAACAGAATATTGAACAAAGCATTAGCTCCTCAAAGAGGACTACTACATAATATATTTATGTATTTAAAAACTGGTATATGCTCAGATTGTATGGATTTATGTGCTTGAGGAAAGAAAGATCTAATGGATGTAATTTATAGTAAGCAAGTGAGATTGATACCCCTGTTTATTGATGGCAATAATCTATTAATAATTGAAATACTGTTCCATCCCTATTATTTATACATGCTCTGCAACATTATTCATATTTATTCTGTGATGGCTTATCAGTGTCATCTGCACATTTCTACTAATTATGTTTTTACAATGATATATTTTTAGGGCTGTACTGGATTTGCCTCTAGCTTTGAAATCCATGGGCATAAAATCAGAAGTTTAATGCAGTGCTTCTGTTTTTCTTAAGGCAGCAGAGCAGGCGTCGGCATTGAAATCCTCCAAGTCAAAAAGGCAAATAACTGTGAAGTGAAGAATCAAAGGATTAGAGAATCACATCAAACAGTTCATAGAGAATAATAATAAAAAAAAAAAACATTCTAGATACACATATGTCTTTGAGACAAGATACTATACTTACACAACTTGGCCCATCTTGCTTAGTTCAAACTGCATGAAACTAGCATAAAATTACATCAAACTTCTTGGTGAAGTATCTGTCTTACAGATATACTTAAGCAGGAGTTATACCTTGGATCTGGAACCTATGTACTCAAATCTGAATTTCCATTCTGATAGAAAAATGAGGCAAGGAAAGGTATATTAGCTAACTATGCTGTCTGACCTAAAACTTTGCAAGACGTGAGCAGTTCTGTTTTTAAACTTGACTGCAACTACTTTAAACTGAATAGCTAGGTGTCTAACTGCCATAAAAGCATACAAGAAAAAGTGTAGGAATTTCAAAAACCAAAGAAGTTCTTTGATAAGCTCCATTCAGTTGGATGCCGCAAATACATTTCCTACACACAGACTGTGACCAATATTTGTTTGCTGCTTTCTCTAAAAATGCAGCCAAAAGAGGCCCCCTCACTTTATGTAACACCCCAAAAAATAAAGGAGTCACATGGCGATCCAGAATGAGCTTCTAGCCCTCCTCTGACAAGGTTCAAACCATAAAAACACTCTAACCACTAGGTTACAGGTCGTCAGAAAACACACAGAAGAAAGCTAGGAGTATGGACTTTCTCCTACCAACTTAACCAGTAAGTTACTTCTTTCTGGCCCAAGAAATTTTATACTTTTCTGCCTGTGAGATGGGCTCCCCTGATTCATGTAAATATGGAACAGTGCTAGGGGCGTCTTGCGAGTTGTGACCCTCCTCATATGTATAATCTTTAACCATCTTATTTGTTCTTGTATAGCCGAGGGTTTAGAGGAAACAGGAAGATATGTATCTAGTTAATGGGCGTTCTAGTATCTAGTTAATGGGCATTCTAGTATAAACGAGTTTTGCTACTAACCTCGAAGTGTTGAGCAAGAAGAAAGGAAGAGACCAAGGGGCAGGCCCATGTGTGAAGTACAGGTTCACCAAAAGAACACAGCGAGGAAGACTACTAACTTCATCACTGAGACCCCTAACGACCACTACCAAGAAGTACGGCGCAGGCACAGAGCGGTGGAGAACTAATTTTAATATGAAGCGGGGATAGTGACTGAATACGTATAGGCGTATTATGCAATCTCATGAATATATATTAGCAAAGGAAATGTAAACAGAAAACGGGAACTGTGGGGTGCCCGTCTTGGTCGAGCAGAGACTCCAAGCGCACCCAGCGCTGTTTGCTTGCCTCTATTCGTTTAATAAATTGTAGACTAAAACTGGAATCCTCTTTGGAACTAAATCGTTTGTCTCATACCAGACCATAACATGTGCATAGGAGACAAGAATTCGCTGGAGACAAGTGGAAGGTTAAGGGGCTCATGTTGAGAGCTGTGCAGCTCGGACTGTCTATATTGAAGATTCCTTTAACAGCATTGAGGAAACTCTAACATATTTAGATGGCCCCTACCAATACCTCAACACCTCCATAAAGGGATAAGATTTCACCACATCCCTGCTTTCAGGTATTTCCTATTGACTTGCTCACGATACAGACTTTATGGAGCACTGCTCTGAAATACACCCTGTCCTCACAGACTATAAAAAGAAAAAAGGGCCTTCAGCTCTAGGTTTCATATTCTGTTCCTGCCCCACACCTTTGACTTCCAGGTGTTCACGTTTATTGCTTTGAATTCTCAATCTTAAGTTACATCAATTCAATTCTTCAACATACCCCTATAATATATGTCCGAGGAGTGCTAAAGCACTGAAAAGCCTATCTGTCAAGAACAATCCAATGCCAATATTACGGTAATTACTTTACTACCTCATTTCATACTGATTCAGTTTTTAACTCACTTACAACTTGCCTTTCATGAGGTGCTAAGCCTCCCAATTAAAGACAAAAGCTGCAGAGAGACCTTCGCCCTTCATAGATGTGCTACTTAAAATTTCCACTTCTCCACTCCCCAGCTGTTAACAACTGCTTGCTGTCTGGAGGCCACTACCATTGCAGAACAGTATGTGTGAATGATTCCTAATCCATTGCCGCCAAACCATCTACAGTAATTTAAACAGTTCATCTAGTGGTTTAGTTTGAATTGACTTGGTTTATTTTGCCCGATCTGGGCTAGGGAGTATTCCAGGATCACTTTAACCACCCATGATTGTGGGAGGTGGCAATTTCAAACCAGTCAAGAAAGAAACCTAGAGGGAGTGGGCAATAATGTCTTCAGCTGGTGCTGGTGCACTCAAAATAGAACATCTGTCCATAAAATAAAATGTAGTTTCAGGGGCAATAATAATGGAGCTTCTCACTACCGAATTACCAGATATTATGAATTTGATCTGAATCAGGTGTGAACCTATAATTGCATTTTTACCCAATTAGCTGTAGTAAGCAATCTCTGGTCCAATAGAAAGTTAGAGGAGTATGAAAAATTACGTTTGATTCAAAACAAAACTGTTCAGGAAAGCCACAAACAAGATATATTAAAACCACTTAGATGGGGAAAGTCAATTCGTATTGCTTTGGTGATTTTTGTCTTAGTAATGCAGATTTTTTGATCCCTATACTAATAACGCCAAATCAAACTTACCATTTTACAGAACCACTTGACAGAAGCTAATTCTAGTGCATTTTGGGGCTGGGGGTTTTTGCTTGTATTTTTAGTGTATTATAAAAGAATTCATGCTTGCTGCCTTTTTGAGGAGTTCCCCTTCTATAGAAGCAAGGCCAACTTCACAGAATAAACAGGGTAGAGGCTGCCCCTGTTTGTTGATGAAGCTGTGGAGTCAATAGGACTAATTGTAGGGTCCTAATTGTAGGAAAATCTGCAACAGCCTTGTTTATATGAAATGCTGTCTTATTTCGTAAGTAAACCCATGATTATTAAACACATTGAGATCACTGGGACCACAACCAAACTAAAAAGTGTCTCATAACAGGCAAAAGGACCACTGCCTGACACAACATTCGCATCTCAACATAGGTATTGATTTAATCTGTATGGAAATCTTTGTGCACTACTTTAACTTATATATTCTTTTGAACTATTCGGACTCA
>VXBW01007384.1:51419-87810 GCA_013400375.1 Thinocorus orbignyianus | reverse complement strand
CAGGTGCAGGACCCTACACTCACCCCAGGTTCTTCTCTGCCCAGCTCTCCAGCCTGTCCAAGTCATGCTGGATGGAAGCACAGCCCTCTGGAGTATCAGCCAGACCTCACAGTTTGCTATCACCAATGAACTTGCTCAGGATACGCTCTGTCCCCTTGTCTAGGTCATTGATGAAGATGTTGAACAAGACTGGACTGAGTATTGACCCCCAGGGACAACACTGGTTACAGGCCTCCAACTTGAGTCTGCTCCATTAATTACAACCCTCTGAGTTCTGTCACACAGCCAGTTCTCAATCCACCTCACTGCCCTCTCATCTAGCCCACACTTCCTCAGTTTCCTAATGCAGATGTTATGCGAGACAGTGTCAAAAACCTTGCTGATGTCAAGGTAGATGACATCTGCTGCTCTCCCCTCATCCAGCCATCCAGTTATAAGATCATAGAAGGCTATCAGATTGGTCAAGCATTGTTTTCCTGCTGTACAAAGACTTCTCTATCTAGAATTTTTGTGCAAAATCTATTGGCAAATTACAAAAGTGCTTCCATGCTTCCAGTGTAAGCTAGACCAACAAGGAGTAGCTAATTCTGCAGTAACATTGTGAGTCATCAATCCGTGGACCTAGGCTGCATAAATCAGCTAGAGGGAGCTCTGTCGTTGAAAAAGCTGGGAGAAAAATTACACTTGCACTAAAGTGGGATAGATGGTGGTTTTGTCTGTCAGAAACATACAGAAAAATTGTCTTCAGGTTGCATTCTGTCAGTTTTATGATTAGGTTGCTCTGTCTAGCAGCACATTTAAGAAAACCAAAAGGTTCACTAGGTCCGCAAATATTTAGTTGAAAGAGTACTGATGAATCATTAAACACCCTCCATCACAGAACCATTGTAATAAACACGCAAGGTAGGAGGTTGGGAATTTTTTTATTTTTTTTTGAATCATTGTAAAACAAGATCTGCAAAAAAAGAGACTGTAAATACAAATTCCTCACTAACAAGTGGTTGTGTGAACACAGGATCTGTTGGCCAGCAGAGGAATTCTTTGGATCATTACAGTCCTGTTTGTCCAAATCCACTTACATCCTGTTAAATCCTTTGCTTTGACAGACAAGCTGTAGTTTTGTGTCTCTTGGACCTTAAGGATGTATACCTTGAATTCCTTTAGGGATGGCAGTGGAGCAAGTGGGGCTGCAGCTCCTTATACTAAACTGTACTTGGAACATGTATTTTTAATCCTAGACATAATTTCAAACTTGGTGTCTTGCAAGATGGGTTTAACTGTTTCCCAGACAAAATTCAGTGCAGAAGATGGGTGAAATGATCCTGTTGGAATGACACCAGGTGCAAACTTTTCCAAGCATGGAATTCATTTCAGCTAGGACACCTGGCTTGGGCAACATCACCGTGACGCTGGGGCAACCTAGAGCTGCTCCAAATTGTGCTCTAGGCCAAGCCCTCCCTGAAACACTGTCAGCATGATAACAGCTTTAGCTGTGTTAACAGCAGTATGTTAAGGGTGGTGTCTAGCTACCATTGACCTCATCATCTCCTCAGCTGTGACGGAGGCATGAACTTCTGAATACTCATTAGAAATTCAAAAGAGCATTTTAAATGGTGCCTCTCCCTCCCCAGGCGGGAGTAGCTTTAAAAATGCCCTGGAGTTCAAACTGAGTGCATATGTTGCCCTTGACTGGTGTAGTATTTCACAACCGAAGGAGTTTTCTCTTCTGAAGCGTATTTTCCTTCAGCTGCTGTATCTGGTCAGTAAATGTAAAATATGGAAAATACCAAAGGGTGCTTAATCATGCTTAAGTATTTCAATGAATTAATTTCCCAATATTCAAAAGGGAGGGTTCTTTGTTTCTTTTGAAAGGTTCTGATGTTCCTACTTCTTTAAAATTGCTTTCAGCACTCGAGAGACGACCTTTAATAGAATCACACTGGGTGATCCCATCACATCCAGCAGTGAGATGCTATATCATCTCTAGTAATCCAAAGGAACCAGCATGGGGGAGAGATTTAGCCCACTCACATCAAGTATAATAAGTTTTATTCAACCTCATTTTTCTTCAAGACTTTATCTTCCATAATAGGCTTGGTTTTGAAGTTTTGTTTATGCTGTAGACCTATGGAATATTTATTCAAAGCCACAGTATGTGTTTGCCCTTCTTCAGAGTCATTCATTCCACCAAACTTGTGATATGTAATTAAAATAATGTTGCTTAGTGAAGGTGTATGAATAGTGTGTTTTCCACCCTTCAGAGGAACTATCAGTCTCTAAAAAAATACATACACACATACATACACAAATAAAAAAAAAAAAAAAAAAAAAAAAAAAAAAAAAAAAAAACCAAAAAACCCACAACCAAAAAAACCAAAAAAAAAAAAAAAAAAAAAAAAAAAAAAAAAGAAAAAGAAAAAGAAACCGAAACACCCACAACCAAAAAAACCCAAAGCAAACAAACTAAAAGACAAACCAAACCACATCCAAACACACGAACAGAAAGACAAAGCTAATAGGTAAGAAATTTGCCTAAAGAGAGGTTACATTAGAATAGTTGTTTAGCCTGATGAATTCCAAATTCTTTCTCTACTTCCTCTTCAAAGCATACAGATAGTTCAACCCACAGACAGACCTTGTTATCTCTACCAGATGAAAAGTACTTCTAGTACTAATATACTAGAGGAAAGGTACTTAGGGTAGCATGAACCCCAACTTTCTTCTTCCTCCCACATTTCTTGTGTTAGTAAGAAGGCTCTGAGGCTGGAGAAATTAAAACCAGGGGTTCCCATTAGGGCAGTAAATTAGGGCACAATCCTTAAATCTGCTGTTTTGAAAATAAAAGCCTACTGAATTAACAGTAAGCAAAAATAGGTCAACCAGCAGAAGGATAAAAAGGAAAAGTTAGCATCTTTTGGTGGCAGTTAAGACAGTCTTACAGAGATGTCAAGGCTAAATCTTTACCGGTGCTGCTGGTTTTCAAACTCAGGTAATATGGACTACAGGCAAATTTGCAGCTCTGCGTAAAAATATATTCACTCTGTTTCTAAATTACCTTGGTTTCCAATAATATCAACGAGTGATTTACTAAATGTAAGGAGTGTAAGCAAAGAGTTTTTTGTGATGTCCTCTTCTTTCTCTCGTAAGTGAGGATTGCCACTGACTGGTTTAAGCTCCTGCCAGTGTTCTCCTGTAGTTCCAAGCTCCAGAAACACTGTTAAGTGCATCAAGGAAGCCATAATCACAGCAGAGTAAGTGTTGTGTCATATTACAACTTCTTTTGTAGATAGGCATCTAAATGCCACAGTTCGGAGCAGGACTCCTCTATCTACTTATGTCAAAAACACTTCAGGAAGCAACTAAGTATCATTGTTTGCATCATTACAGGAACAGTCAGTCATACGATGAATACTGAAATATTCAGAACTTGCCAGATTCTGACCTGGCTTATAAACAAGCAGAAAAAATTTACATTATTTTATAGCAGAAAATTTTATTTCAGGAGAAAGACTGCCTGAGCTGTACAGACAGTCACAGATGGAGTGTTAGTTAAAAAAAAAATAATTTATTGTGAACTTTTTACATAGATGGGTTAATGCTTACAGGGGGAACTGAATCTCTCAAGCATGACTGTCAGTCACTATGCACTATGCAGATAGTGCAAGACCTGCAATGGCATCTTCGCTGGATGAGGTGAGACTCCCCAAACTGTAGCTATGAATTCTTACAGCCCTTGTGACTCTACTACAATTATATGTGTCCTGATCAATCCTATCAGCAGGACAACTATTCCAGCAATCGTATAATCCATTGATATGGGATATCTTTTTAAGAATCTACAAAACGTATTCTATCTATCTTAGGTGTGGGCAAAAGACCATCCTACCTTTATAGCATTCCTTTGTATGCCTCAACAGTTTCTACTGGCTATTCAAATTCTCTTATCTATGCACATTTTCTCTGCAGTAGTCATTGCACAGGGGAGCCCCCTGGATTAGTTAGTTTCTCCACCCGGGATGTTAATAAACACATCTCAGCATGCCCCTAGTGCCTGTCCACTGGTAACCACCCTGCAGGGGCTGCCAGGGGAAGCCCCGGCACTGCTGGGAGCGTATTTACATGAAGAGACTCAGTACCAACCAGCCAGTCGCCTTATGACAAAGCAAGCTTTCAGTGAAGTAATTTACCACAAATTAATTCACTCTCTCATCTGTACAGAGACAAGCTGGAGAGCTCCTGTAGCTAAGCACTCCAGGTATGTGCATGGCGCAGTCTTTGTATACACAGCCCTTGCACCTGCCAGCCACACCACAACTGTAACTACAGGAAGAACCTGAATTTCCTCTTTATACCACAATTATAAATTAATTTCCCTTGGTTTTGCCACATCTACCTTCACAGAAAGTGCAATATGCATGTTAACTTTAATTCACTTTCTACTTCAGAGGTATAATTTTCACAACAGCAGTGATTTGCTATCCTGTTGACTTTCTGCAGCACTTCATCCCACTTAACTGAAACACAGAATTACTACAAAGCAAAAATCAACTAATGATTTTGCACAAATACCCAAAGCCTAACTGGACCCTGTGTGAAACATGTCAACACAACTGTCCCACCAAAATCAGGCGCCTTTACACCATCTATAGGCTCTATTTATGTGTCTAAGTAATGACCAGAAGTTGTGTTGGAAACCAGCAAAATTTAAAACAAACAAACAAAAGCCCACTGCCCAAAGGAAACATGGTATGCTAACATTTCAGCTCATCTTTGCACGTAACAACATTCACAGATTGATGCCAGTTATATTTCTGTGGATAAAGGTTAGAAGAAAGAGTCCAAGTGACAGCCAACAGATAGTTTCTCCTCAGTTAGATTAAGAGAATTATATCCAAGTACCATCTGTGAAGAGGACATTTTAGATTACTAAAATACTGAAAGACATCCTTTTAAGCCTAATTTCATTTCTTTGTCTTTCAGTTTATATTCACACAGAGGTTCCAACCTGCAGATAGCCAAACCCCTTCTGAAACATAGTCAGTGAACCTAGATAAGTTTTCTATCCTAATATAAGGGTATATCTTACTTCTTTTATTTGGGTTTTGTTTGTTTTCATTCTATATTCATGTGAATTAGCTACAGAAGTACCTGTGCAGTGTCATCTTCTTTTGCTTAGTGTGTGTCACATAATAAAGCTATCACATAAAATCCTTTTCCTCTGTTTCCCACAAATCCGTCTCCCTTTGGGATGGTCTCTTTGACCTCTCCTGAAGTTGATGCTAATGACCGAGAATCAGTAGCTGTAGGATACCTGCGGTTTAGCCTTGCACAAGTATTCGTCACAACATGAAACAAAATAGCCCTCAAAGGCCCTTGACTTTCCTCTGAAAAGTCTTTCCTCTCCAATTAATTGTATTTGTTAAACATCAAGTTCTTTTACATTAAGGGTTCCCTCCTGTCAAGGGGCAACTTCAGGACATCTTCGGGAAGCATAAAAATATTCAGTTT
Organism: Thinocorus orbignyianus; assembly: GCA_013400375.1. Taxonomy (NCBI): domain Eukaryota; kingdom Metazoa; phylum Chordata; class Aves; order Ciconiiformes; family Thinocoridae; genus Thinocorus; species Thinocorus orbignyianus. Next base: position 82,302 of record VXBW01007384.1, on the reverse strand, counting down.
CTACTGCCACAGGAAACTGGGAAAATGAATAATTTTCTCAGCAGATGGTCTGCTCAAATACTCACACAGATTTCAAAAGCATCTCAGAGGGAGATCTGGGAGTCAAAGGTGGAGACTGAGACTTAATAGGCAACGGGCTGCGACTAGTGTGGACAAAAGACTGAACTCACAGCAGAATCTGGCAGAGGAGAACACAGCACCTGCACACTCAGCCACTTCATTACTGTGGGAGTAATATGTTTTCATATTGTTCATCTGGCAAAAAGTTATTCTGAAAATGCTGATGGTTTTTCCCGCCATTTATCAATGTAGCAAAGAAATTCTCCAAACAAGGGTTATGAAAAAAATTAAAGTACTCCAAACAGACTAGATGTCGTTTTTCAAATGTTAGATACTCTAGACTGTCCAGCCTTTTTTTTTTCTACCACACTCCCATTAGATTATTAATTTTCAAAAAAAAATTATCATTTCTTTCTTAGCATAAGACTTCTGATGAAGGAACTGAACAGTTCAGTCAATATCAATGCTTTATGAACTGTACAAAACATATGTTTGGACAAAAATGGCTGCAACCCACCTAATGTTTCTTTAATAGCCTTTACTGTCACTTTGTACAGGTGTAATAGACTTAAAAATGGAGATTCAGAGTTTTGTGTCCCCATTTCATCAAACTTGGAATCATTCCGATTTTTTTCAAAAAAGTTTGTATCTTGGTAAGAACTTTTTACTTCCTGCTTTTCCCCTAAGAATGCAGGACCAGTAGGTAAGAATTCTAAAAAGAAATGTTCCTCTTTGGTATAAATTAGTCCTAAAGTCATATTTTCCAATAAAAGTGTGTATTAAGTTACAATTTTTCACATGTAAAATTGTGTTTCTTTTCCAGAAGACACTCATTTCTTCCCTTATCCTTTATTCTCATGATACTGAGGTGTTTAAGAGTTTATCTTTTATTTTGGTAACCTAATGAATGTGTTTCTGAAAGCTGAATAGGTCATACTGCAAACATTTGTAGCTTGGAGATTACAGATGTTAACAAATACTGTGCTTTTGGTCCTAGTTTTTTCAAATATGGAAGGATCTTTTTCACTCATAGAAGTCAGTAAAATGATATGCATGGCTGGCTAAACAAATATTAGGATATGTAACAAAAAGTAAGCAACTCATCTTCTGCTTGTCAACCATTTATGGATTATAACCATGCTTTTCTTTCACATACCTTTCCTTTGAGAAACGAAATCTAAGAAGTAATATGGAATAGTCACAAAAACGTGTGTTCATGTATGGTGTCAGTCTGACTCTTCCCACAACTCTCCAGTTGGTTTTTTTGTTGTTGTTTTCTATTTGTTTGTAGTGGGTTTTTGTTTTTGTTATTGTTGTTCCTTTGTTTGGTTTTTGTGTGGGGGGTTTGTTTGTCTGTTTGTTTTTTCTGGCTTTGAGATCTCAGCAGCTTTGGCAAAAAATTGCATAGAAAAATGTGGCCAATGATTTCCAGAAGAACAGCATCTCTGGAAAATCTACCTGCATTTTGTCATTAGATTGGGATTGAAGCTGCTCCAGCCTAGCCCATTTTTTGCCCATGGCACATCAGAGAGATGGTTCAATATTTGGTTGTCTTATAGCATTTGAAATTTTTGTGAATATGCTCTAGAAACCACAGCTGAGTAAAATTGATACAACTATAAATAGTGAATAGGATCAATTAAGTACGTAAAAAAATTATTTTTTTAACAACTGCACAAGTTCTAACTACGAATTTGCTTCCCACAGTTCAGTAATGGAAAAAATAGGATTACTTTACTCTTTTTTAGATGCCTCATCTGTTTCTTCAAAGTCCTGTTCATCTTTGCTATGTCCCTAGAAAATTAATATGAATCATATTACTATGTATTTGCCTTCTGTGTATACATTAAGCAGTGCTGTTGATTAATGTTTTTGTAGTACCCAGAAAACCTTATCTGGCCTAGCCAGTCTGCAGGACAATTTCTGAGCAGATTGAGCATTGCTGTGTTGTTATTTCAAGCATAGAAAGACTTTAAATGCTATTCCTTGTGTCTAGGATTTCATATCAAATTTATTTAGCACTGGTGTAGTAAATCTTTGTTTGCCAACCAAAAGTTTTATTTATATGCCACAGTACTCCACTTTTTTACCACTCAGACTTCAGCGTATATTCCACAGGATATACTGATGTCTGGTGTCGGCACAAAACTACTACTGCCTGTACGATATCCATTTATAACAACCCTTATTACTTTATGCAACAGATAGGAACAGTTTTCTACATCACAAAGCATAAAACATGGCTGAAAGCCTCTTCTGCTAGCAAGACCTCTGGTTCCCTTTACCTGCATTAAATCCAAGGAAGATACTTTGAGTGGGTGATGTCTAAGCTTTCTGCTTTCTGAATTAGTTTCTAGGGCATGACTGAAAACATCTCTTGTGTTTCAAGGAAAAGATCCAAGAAAATAATCATTATAAATTATTTTTTTAAAAAAAAGTTATTTTCTCAAGTTTATACACATTCTAGGTTTCAGTCATATATGTAATAAAATAACAGCTGCCTGCAAAGTTGTAAAGACTCATAATACATTGAAATGAAGTTTTCCTTGGTCTGTATCAAAAAATTAATTGTGCATACTTATTGTGCTATTGAGCTCCTTTTCCAAATCGCTTTCATTTCCTAGTTTCATCAACATTCTTTCAATTAATCAATACATTTCTGGCATTAAAAAACAAGCGAGAAGCACCCAGGAAAATTATATTTATGTCTTCAAATGAGAACGAACCACCTCCATGTATTATTCACATCAAAAAATAAAAAAATATATCTCATTTATATGCGTAATTCCGTGAAAGAATTAGCCTTTTCAATTGGTCTTCCAATAACTAAAAGAAAAAAAGTCATGTAGAAATACTGTGATGGAATATAAAGTTCCTCAGTGCTATTCTTAGGAAGCAGTTCTTAGCTTATTGTAAAGACAGATACGGTTATGTCAGACACATAACATTTCTTAAGAAATCCATGTCTTCATCGAAGTATTTCAGCTGACTGGAAATGGGAAGGGGTTTGCTGTAAATCAAATAAAAAGTAGACTGGTGTCTGATCCTGACAAAAACGGATAGTGAGTACCCATCTTTTGTCAAACTACATGGTCCTTCATCCACAGGGAAATGGTGTATTTCATGTTTTCTATAGTGGGTTCAGGATTTGTCTTGGATGTGTGTGGGTTTTTGCTTTCAGCATCCTGTGAATTTACTAACATGAAATGTAATCCAGAGGAGGAAACTTTGCACTGAAATCATCAAGTCAGTGTTATTCTGACATTCTTCTATGAGAATACTGGTTTTACAATGAGTAAGAAGAGGAACAATAGCAGGAAATACTTGTGTCTTGGCATAGCTACCAGGATAGAACTTTCATGCAAGTACAGGCTAGAGGTTCTAGGATTGCAGGGGCTGCATTTGAAAATTATTCACTGTCTTGTTTCCTTTACCCTCTTCCCTCTGATAACACGTCCAAAACTGTCAGGAGGAGAGATGGAAGAAAGGAAGAGAAAACATCTGAGGTATGCAGTAATTAGCAGGCAATTATATCAAACTTGTTAAAGATATTTGCAGTATTTCTGCTGGCAAGTGGTGGGCAGAGACAAGCAATTAGTCACAGAAATTGCTCTACTCACAGGGCAAATACAAATAGCAACAAACATGTTGATTTCAAAAGCTGGGGCATCAAAAAAGATTCTAAACTCTGAAAAATAGAATATATCATTGAAAGTCATGCAGTCTTCACTGAAAAAAAAACCCAATGAATAAGTCCTTTTTAAGCGATAGTTATGTGGTTAAAGAGCACATATTGCAAGTGTATGATTTATAATACAATTAACAGTTGGAAGATTCCTCATAAAGAAACCTCATCTTATTTTTCATGTAACTATTCTTTATTTACTATAATATATTCAGTCAGGCTAGTATATTCTGTCCTTGTTCCTAAATCAGGACATCACTTTTTGCTGTTTTACAGGATGAGGCAAAACTCATGACATTTTTAGTCCCCGTGTAGAAAGTTAGAAATTTAGGTACCTAATGAGTGCATAAATTTACGTTGCTGTATTTCAAAGAAACAGAACGATGTCTCATTTTTGTTTTCCTTAAAGATAAAAATTACAGTCATTCAAATCCTGTCTGACATTAGTGTCTGTAGTAGTGCTACTATTTTTAGTGAACTTACATAGAGCAAATGTTAAATACAAAGTCCATAGGCAACCAAAACATGGGGAAGAGATCCAACTGATACTTCTAAGGATATAACTTTCCTATATTGCAAATAGCAAGCCTGAAAACCAGCATTAGAACACTCTTCAGTTAAAGGTGAGTAATTTGAGGACAGATAACCAAGTGGCCCTATACCATAATATTTCGCATGCCAACTGAAAATGCATAACCAGAATTTGTTGGAGGTTTGGGATTTGTTCCTTTTCCCTTCTTTTTTCTCTTGCTAACTGAAGTCCTTAACCACTATGAAAATAGAGCCATGGTAACATTCTAGAAATAGTGACTTGAGAATAGTTGCAAAACAGACAAAAACTGTGTTGACCTCTCAAAGATCTGGGTGGGGAAGATTTCCCCTCAAGCAAGGGAGGAAAGCCAGAAGTCATATAAAGTACATTTGCCTCAGGGATCACTGAGAGATGTGTTTGCCTCTTGGGGCCCTCAGGAATCCTCCCTTCTTGTCTCAATAAGCACTGAATGCAATTTCCCACGCTGGCCAAAAGGGGCTGTGCCAGGGTAGCAAAAAGGTGGAGCCACGGGTGAGCAAGAGCAGCTTGCTCACTTGAGGGTGCACTTGAGGGTGTCTGTAACTAACTAGATTTCAAGTGATACCCACTGACCCTGTGGGTGGATTAACCAGGTGTTGGTCGCTGTTGCCCTGCACTGCAAGTAGCTTTCGACATTCACCCAAAATTCTCCTGCACATGCTAGGCATATGGAGCTGAAGGAGACCACCTGTGACCACTCGGGAGTGCAAAATTTGGCCTTCCAGGTAAGCATGGTTTTCTTCACTTTGTGGGGAAGAGGAAGGGCTTAAAAACAATGAACAAAGCTTACTTCAGACCCTGAACTGCAGATATTTTACAACACCCCACATGCTGTGCACTGATGCCCCGATGAAGTACAATGCTCTTGTGTAAAAAACTGGAGCATTATCAACACATTCAGAAGCAGGTTCTGCTTATTGACTTTGTCTGCTGCCTGGTATACTGGTGTCTTTGAAAAGTCTGATTTAGGAATATTTTATAAAATGATGGGTCTCACAACTAGCTCATCCAGCTGTCCCATCTGCTGTATCAGTTGCTGCTTTTTCCTGAGGACAGGTAATTCACAATTCTGTTGAAGAAGAGCTCATTTATTATGCAGCAAACATAGATCTCACCAAAGCAATGTATGTTAATACTATGAGAAAAAGAATCATGTCATCACAGTGGTGCATACAAACACGTTGCACACCTGGGCAGTGTGCAGGGAACACAGGTGCTTCCTTTCCTGGCCACTGCAGAGGTTTGCAAGAGCCTGTAAATCCACTCTGATTTAAATAATTCAAATGACAAATCACAGGGAATATCCAACAATGAAACCTGTGGCCCGATTCACGTTTTCTTGTTATTTTTTGTCTTAGAAAACCAGAAAGTGCTTACATTTACATTTACACTGTCTCTGACTCAACGTGTAAGTCACACCCTAGATAAAATAAAACACAGAAGGAAATAGACAAACTTCTGCATATAGAAAAATAAATAATTTCACAGTAGAAGCCACTGAGAAGAAAATATCATAATTTTTTCCTCTTTTCTTCTATTTGAGGTTTCTTGTACAAAGTGAATGCTTTTCTTCCTCCAGTATATAGGTCCTCTGGTATTAAGCAATGAGTATCTTCCCTAAACCACAAAATAAAAAACTGTTCCAGGAAGGGATAAATCCAAGTCATTTTAAGTATCAGCGTGGGATTGCACTCCAAAGGTACCTTCAGATGTACCTGAACCCTCTAATGATTAACCCACAACGGGATACTAAGAATAAGAGAGGAACACAGTAAACACAGGTTAGGTAGTTTGTTTTATAAAGTAAATACATTAAGAAAACAGCTCTCAATGTAATACAAAGCAGTCAAGTATCAAGGTCAACAAGTGATGGATAAAGGATCATACCATAGCTTTATTATGTCAAGAATGAGAGGCATTGTGTCTTCTGCTGTGGAGGAACTTTAATGGAATGAAGAGGTTGTAATATAATCTGCCTTTTGACTAGTCATACAAATGGTCGAAGGGGGATAACTACTTGAACTTTCCTTAATCTCACATTGGCTATTGGTATTTAAACACACACATGCTTTTGTATTAGGGTAGGATTTTCACTGCATCTCAGAAGCATAAAACTTTTTCAGCCATACTGCAGCAGACCCTCAGGAATCAGTTAACCAATGTTAACTTTCGGAGAGAGCATGCATCCATGTAGCATGAAGTTCTATTAACACCATCAATTACATTTTTTAAAACGCATGATCTTGCGAAATATCAACTGCTTCTTTTGTACACTATACAGATGCCACTTGAACTATTTATAGGCAGATCTTCCAAACCTGCAGGTCAGGCGTTATTACCTTGTTATAATGCCGCTACCTGGGAGAACCAGCACCAACTTTTTACCTCATTAGCAGCTCAAAATTTGCTCTATCTCAAAAGCAAACAGACAACAAAACCCAAATGTACAGCTCTGCTGTATCACTTTCTCTCTCTTTCTCTTTGATGTTAGGAACATCACAATTACTAATCATACCAGCCATCTGGGTGTGTACAGTGAGTAAGCTTCTTGTATTGAAGATATTGAAGAAGATGCATAGGTTAAGCTTAAAGGTACACAACCAACCTAGCACACTCCTACCCTTCAGTGCAATATATTCATAATAAAACCCCAATGTAATTGTTAAGACCTACATGCTAAACTTACGTGCTCTTACCTCCTAGCTAGAATCAACAGATTGTTGCACTATTTATACTGAGGCATTCAGGTTTTTAACATTTTTTCATCTTAAATATGCCCATGTGATTTAAGGAACCTAAAACATTATGCTCATAGTCTCATCACTATTCAGAAGATTGTCCGTGTTAAGTGTCTAAATGCCAATGTAATACATTCTACAGTCATATCATACATAATGCATAGGAACGCTACTATGTCTCTTGAACTCCATCTGGTTCTGTTATCTCCTCTCTGATGGCAGTGGCTGGGGATTGCTATATTTGCCCACACAATTTTCTAGTCAGAAACTCCTTAACATTAAGAGTAACCCTAAAACTGAGATTAGATTTACATAGCTTCTGTTTAGCCCTCATCTAAGAGGCAAAGATGTTACCTAATCAGTTCTGATGATTCAGATCTCTGCAAATCATGTAATCAAACAAGTCATACTTACTCCCCAAGGAATAAGAGCCGGCTCATAAAAAGGAATGGTAGGTGTGACAAAAAATTCCCTGACATTTAAAAGTAACTCAGAGGAAAACATAAAATAAAGACAATGCAAAGGGAATATAACAGCTAATAAATATATATTGTTCACTGGCCTCCCATTGTCATTTTATGATGCATTAAGAAGTCCATACATGCTTCTGTAGCAGAAGAGCATCATGCTCTTATAAAACTGATTTGAGAAAGAATCCCCTTTGAAGTCCGCCTTTTACTCCTGCTACATAGAGATGTTGATACTGCCATAACATATGCAGCTTCTGTACTCCATTATATTCAAACAAACATATAACATATCCTAAAAATGCTGGTTATTTCTACGTTTATCATCATTGTCCAGAGCTTCCTAGATACTCTTGTCAGGTTGGTAAATTAAGACTATAGATACTATTAAGAATTTATATTTCATGAGCACGCTTGTTGTAATTTCCCTTGGAAATTATCAAGGCGTTGCACTGCTTTAACTCCACTGGCAGGAAATTATGAGGCCTTTTCCACAATTTCAATACTTGCTTTCCAAAGCCATGTTTGTTTTAAAGAATTTTAACTGTGACATACTACTCCGTCTCTTAGAGGAAATAGTGAAAGTCAGTTATACCTTTAGGTCTCTTTTTTTCTCAAGCTAAGTAAATAATCCTGGCAAAAAACATTTTTAGGATTCTTGTTCACGTCATCCTCATTGTGTTCCTGTTTGCCATCCACAGATGTTTTGAATGCCACGTTGGCAAGGGTAATATACACCTTGCTATCTTCTCAGGAATGTTTAGATTTTTTTCCAGTTTCAGTTCTTCTGGATTTTGCTTTCTCCCTCTCCTACTTTTTCCTTGGTCTGAGAGCAAACGGATTTCCAATTTCTTTTTTTGTGTTTCACTTTGGTTGGGTTTTTTGGTTGTTTTTGGTTGCTTTTTTTTATGGCCAGCTTGTGCCAGTCTATTATTGTAACTTGCTTATCCTGCATTTCAGGATGCTATTCAACTATCCTACTCAAGACTGATAACTCAAGCTTTTAAGGAAAACCACTAACGTGCTCAGAGGTGTATTAGCCTAATTTAGAACCTATTTCAAAACACCTTGGGAAGATTTAGCCAGCTGGATTTAAATCTGGCAGTGCATATTTCTTACCTGTTGTCTCCACAGCTAATTTACTGTAGTTTAGCACATGGCTAATGAATATTCACACCTCCTGCCCCATACACTGAATTTTATCATTTGACAGGAATGTATGAATGTTTACTTATATGATTATTGTTCAAAAAAATTCTTCCTCAATATTTAAAATGTATTTTAAGTCCTTCAAAAATAATGACACTGTGGCTAGCAAAAAGCAGCACCTGAGGAAAAATTTAGATTAATACTCTTCAATTACACTGAATATTCAAAGGATAAGGGAGTTTTGAACTGTAAATCAGATGGCTTAATTTCAGCTGACTGAATGCAATCTGAAATCCAGTGAAATCCAGCATAATACCATAAACATTTGCTTTTGAAGTATCTGTTTTCCACAGAGTACCTTAAGTACTCTGATTCTAATCTCCAAAACGAATGTAATAATACACCATTAACCCATAAACAGCTTAAGCAGCTGCCTGGATGCTCTGATATCCAATCTGTTTTCATCACTAACCAGCAGGCTTGGAAAACCATCTGCTATAGAGCGTGTAGTGTTGTTAAAAGCAAAACAGATAGAAGTTATGAACTCTTTGCAAAACCTATTCTCCCTCGCAAGGCACGCAGGAGGTAAGAGGGAAAGTTAGGACATGTAGTTATGCAAAAAGACTTGGTGAATTAACTGCTCATCTAGAGGGAACTAAACAAATATTGAAAGAGCACTTAACTTAGTGTAAGATAGCTCCATGCCCTTGCTGTTTAATTAAACATTTTGCAAGCAGGAAATTCCAATCGGTAAAAGCACAGTGTGAAAGTGTACAAGCAGAAGCATAACAGAAGCCTAACACTTTCCATGTTGTCAACATTCAAAATAGATGGATCAACTCTGTAATCCTTCAAGTATGGCTTATCGGGAAGAGTATTTTCCTACCCAACCTTCTCTAATTTGTTTTAGACTTCCTGCTTCCTTATGCCATTGTGTTGTCCCTAAATGAGAATTCTTCAAACCAGTGTCCAAGAGCTAATCGACACACTGAGTAGAGGCATTTGTTTTCAATTCTGCAGAATCAGAACAGTCAGCACATCACACATTTCCAGTCGCCGAGTATTTATAACAATAAATTACTGCTCCTTGGTTAATAACGATTCATTCAGCACTCCTAATCATACATGTGTGTCTAAGCTCATGTTTAAAACATTTAGGGAGGTTACCTGGTTAGAACGGTTATTATTCACGTAGCGGTGTGTATTTTACCAGTATAATTACCCAAGGGTTACCCTCTTGGCTGGAACTTCTTGGTCCAGAAGTTGTATTTTTTTGCAATTTTATGTCTAAGTCATCAGCTGCAAAAGAACACCTAGGACACAGGTTTTCATTTCACAGAACTTTTAACTTTGCTCTTTCAACGTGAACAACAGATTAAGCAGGTGTAGAAGTGATTTGGCATGCTGCCCGCCCTGACCTGTGCTCGTAGGAAGGTTCTGCTGGCTTGAACATGCTGAAGACTTCAACTACCTCAGACATTTCCAGAGGAGGAAGGGGCCGGGGAGAGAAGATACTAAGCAAATGAGGCAGATGGTTTTCTGCCGACATTTTTGGCCCTGCTGGGTAAGGAGGTAGCAATCTGCAACAGTAGCTGATAAACACGGGCAGATTGATGTATTGATGAGGAGTCCATTCAGCAAATTCAGAAAGGCTCTAAGCAAACAGGAAAAGGGAATAGGCAGTTTTATTTGTCACTTGGATATTGCTATGCTCATGAGAAATTAAAAAGAACTATTTTTCTTCAAGGGCTAGGTTTAAACAGCGTATGTTTTCACCAAACAACATTTTTTAAGGTTTATAAAGGAGAGAATGAAGAAATTGTACTTGAAAAATCAGCTTTAAAATATATGAGAATTACTCAACTTTGTGCCACTTTTTCAAAGGCTGTTTTAATCAACAGTGGTCTCTTTCTTTGAAGTAAACTTGTTATCAGTAGCAATTAAGCAGTTTCTACTGAATTTGGAACATGCCAGAAATGCGGTGTCATCAGTTGAAATGAGTGCCTTTTTATGCTTAGAGAAAATAACACATTCACATTCAAAATATCATTTCTGCAGTCTGGGCAATTTAGAGTTCCAGCAATCGTGTGATGCTCTTACTAGCTTTCCGATACATTACTCATAAATTCATATATTTTAATTATGCTATAAATGAAGCTGTTATATAATTATTGCAGGTAAACAGTGGGTTGGACAAAGAGAGTACTAGGGGTTTCTTCCAACGCAAATTGTTCTGTACTTCTGTAGCTTGTAGGCAGCAGCTTGCATGCTTACTGTTTTTCACATTTTTCACATTTGCTGACAAAAGTCCTACGAAATCTCAGGTTTTTCCTGCTCAGCAACAATCACACAAATCTTCATAGGAACTATCCCTGGGGCAGATGGGGTGTGTCAATTACAGAACTGTACCACTTTAACTTCACTGTGCTGCCATGTATAGTATTTTTGTAGTGCCACAGCTAAGCACTGCTTCTCGTGACAAAGTGGGGGGGGTTTTTGCACTCTGTGGAGTGTTCAGTAGAGGCTTTAACTGTTAACTGCAGGGACAGCTGTGGTAAACTCCTAAGCCAGCATGTTTAGAAGGCAAATGAGTAACAGGTATGTTTTTATAAAAGAAATATCTCCCTCTCAAGGGAATGCAAAGATACTCATCTCTTAGGAGGAGGGTAACTGGTGTATTGGCATCTGGTTTATCAGGGTCACAAGCAGATCAATCAGCTTTTTGCAAGTCCCTCCTCTTCCCTCCAGCCACACAACGTTTCAGAAACACTTTCACTGAAATGGATTTTTTGTGAAGTTTAGAAGCAGAGTATCTTTAAGGAAAACACAATACTGGAAAGTGTTCTGTTTGCTTCTAAGGTCATGTGTCCTCAAAATTTACTTTATGTCTGGTAGTACTGGTCATTTCTGCCTTTACAATAATTTACTGTTATTAAGCTTATTTTGTAGTGTTAATTTGGAAATCATCAGTTTCTTGGAAGGCCAGATGTAAACACTAATTTACTGGTGTTATTAACACGTAAATAATGAGATACTTCATGCAATAAACCACGATGCAATGACCATACCATAACTGCTGCCATGAGAAACCACTGAAATCTAAAACATTTATATCAATTGCAGATATAAGATATCTGACATTCTGGTTAAGCTGCTTTCTTACAAAACTGAAATAAGAATTAGCCTTTTAAAGATCATTAAAAAGAACGTACCCTTCAAAACATTAAGAAACAAGAAAATTCAACCTTAGAAAAAAAATAAAAAAAAATAGAAATAGTGTAGCTAGTTATGGGTGTTTTCAACTCTCAGTACACTCTGATAAAAGGTATACTGCAGAGAATTATTGTAGTAAAGCTAACTGCCCTCTTTAAAGATACTGTTTTATTCCAAGAGCCATCAAAGCAAGTATTTTTAAAAAATGTGCATTTATGCATATGCATCACTGGATGGAGCAAAGGTACTTGCAATCCAGGAAAGGCCTAAATAAGCCATTTTGTGCTTGGTAGGGAGAAGTGCTGGATCTTTGTAAACTTTAGGCAACATTTGGTTTAGTGATACAGTCTTTCAGTCAGACAAAGCATATATATTATTATATAGCTGTTCATCCCAAACAGGAAATTTCAGACAAACACAGGCTGGAGGCAACAGCTCTGACATATGACTGACCAGAGAAAGAAGAGGAGAATATAATGCATATGACTTCATAATAAACACATCCATTTTGGCTTCTTTTGACTGTACATTTGTTTTAGCCCACATACTGAGTAGCTCACTAAAGACTTGAGAGTAAGGTTAAAAATACCCCACAGATACTTTACTAGTGTCATGTATTAATATTTTTATACCCACGCTCCAGAAATAATCTACTACTCTGAAAATTTAATTATAAACTTGTAGTACTTTTCTGTGTTGTAATCATACCTACTTAGCAAGTTTGGTGATTATACTTGAAGCATCATGTAAGAAACAGAGGTTTCCTGATGCTGTGGATATTATTTTCTATCTTCCAATATCTTTTTGGATATGATCAGAGGCAGCAAAGGCATGCTGTCAAAGAAATGCATCTGCTCTCAAAGTTGAGTTGATTCTGGATTTATAGGGATGGAAAGGATCACTCAGACTGTTCTGATAGGCACTCCTGTGAACTAGTCAGGAATCTGAGATTGTAAGAAATTAAGGTGGTAGACAGTGCCATACCTGCCTACACCTTCCTCTTCAAAAAAGCCACCAAAAAGGAAAATATCAAAACAGAGTAAAAGGATTTTCAGAACTGATGGAAACTGTTTAAAAATGGAGAAAATTAGTGGCAGTCAATGAAAGCTTGATTTTAATCAAAGAAATCAATTTCACATTGAGAAGGTTCAACTGAAAGTCTTCAGCCACTACTTTGTGCAAGTGTAGTAGAGGTATCTATATTCAAACCGTCAATTTCTCAGGCACACTGTAACCGAAGTAGAAGAGTTTATTTAGAGGCTCTGCAGAATAAGGACTTTTCTGTGCTTTGCTGGAAGCAGTCAATACTATCCATGCAGCCCTTGGGTTAGCCACAGGGAGGGCCAACACTCCCCAAAAGCCCGATCTGTTATCATGTCTGGCCATGAAAAAAAGAAAAGAGGTTTGGACTCATTCTCCCTTTTCCTTGTGTATCTGCACAGTTAGACAAAGCGATTTTTGATTTCTGATTCTATTAATACTTTTTAATGCAGATGTAGGAAAGCATTTGTGACAATCAAATAGTGACACAGTACTATTCTGAGCACATTGAAATACATTGTAGACAATGTGAAAAGATGTGGGTTGATGCTTTTTATATTCAAACACTCAGAAGAAAAAAATAGGTTATATTTTCAAGACAAACACAATTTCACAAATTTTTAAAAGCCAGAGTCCAGGCTGTGTGTGATTCAGGCGTGGTTCTGGACTGCAAAGGATGCTGTGGCATGGCGGAAAGTGATGGAGAAGCACAGTCTGGCCTGGGCAGCACATGAAGCAGGGATGCTGGGGATCGTAGTGGGAGTGGAGTCAGGAGATATGGGCCATGGGCTTTAAACTGTGACCAGGAGAGAGGACACTGGTGCACCAGGGAGAGCAGCTGCTTGCAAATGTGGAAACATGGCTCTGTGACCCAGAGGGCTGGACTCTCTTGAGTTATAGTGTAGGATTGCAAATCTGTGAAAAGCACTGGCATGCAATATACCCCAATTTTAAGCCCAGGAATAAATGATATTTCAATAGTTTCAGCACTTATTGTCCCTCAGGTGAGAAACCCATCTCCTACAGCCACTGTGAAGAATGCTTCCTGTTATCAAAAATAATAGCAACATAGTAGGCGGCAGCGTTTGCATTTTTCAGGTTTATTTCACAGTCAAGACCAAAGACAGAAAGAAATGGAGCTTAGCAAAACTGATGCCTTAAGTTCCAATGCAGGTCCACAGAGCAACACAACTCCAACAACCCTCACCCCTCCCTTTCCAAAAACTGCAATGAAAAGGACAAAGAGAATCCTGTCCATACCATGCTGACCTTCCTCCTAGGGGCTTCTATGCACATACTCCTCCATGCCATTTTAATTTTGGCTTTGAGCTGGTTCAGGTCTCTCACTGGGACTAACCAGCCCTTCCCGGGACTTTTGGCAGCACCTGCAGCAAGAAAGCTGGACTGAAGGCCGGGGCCAGGACAAGGCCCATGGTGGGCCTTGCCTCACAGAGCAGCTTGGGGAAACCAGTTAGCACAAGTAATAGCGGCAAGAAAAGAGGAGGAAAATTCGCCTGCAGCCTGCCACTGGTCCAAGTGGCTGGGCAGGGCGGGCTGCCTCCTCTTGAGAGGGTAGGATACCACCACCAGCTCAGGAGGGCACTGCCTTTGCCATGGCCCTGGCCCGGACACCTAAGGGCAGGCCACACACCTCTGGCATGGTGTTACAAGAAGGAGGCTCCAGTATGGCGCCTAGGCCTTCTGCCGTTATGCTGCTGCCGTTGAACACAACGGCCACCGGCAGCTGCCACCATGGAACCCACCATGGAACCCACCATGGAACCCACCATGGTGATAGAGGTACGTACTCCCGGGACAGGGGCTCTTCTACTGCCCCTCCAGACAGGGCTGAGGTGGGCACAGCAGTCCTCCATGGGTGCAGCTCCAGGAGCCTGTCCTGCCCCCAGCTGCCTCAAGAACGGTCCTTGAACATGGCAGAGGTCCGACAGCTGTTGCTGGGAAGCTTTAGTGCCGCTGGGTTTATGTGGATTCGGGTAGCAAAAAGATGCTTTTCTGTGGAAAGTGTGCCGCCAGGCAAAATTTCAAGTTGCTGTGACAAAGCCCATGGATGCTAGTTCTCTTTAGAGTATTGTTATCTGTACATTTTTCTGAGCAGCTATTTGTAGAAATAAATTTATTGGCTGTGTTGGATTTTTAGAACAATATACCCCACCCCACCCAAATTTAACCATTTTCCATACATAAAATTTCCATCATTTTGAAGTTCTACAAAAAAGCAAGAACAGGGGTTGTCAACAGGGGGTGCTGGTCAAGCTGGTTAATTAGCAGCTCTACCATCCCTACCTGGTGCTCTCACTTTTCAGAGCATATGCAACACTAATCTGTACCGGGCCTTCTTAAATTCTCAAATAACACTGGTATTTCCCCCTTCGAAATGATGCGACTTGGCAAAGTCCACAGCCACACTCTAACCACTGGGTTTTCCTGATACGATCACAGCATTGGTGGCAGACAGAAGTGCTGGAGCCATGTGATCCCTGCAGATGGGAAAGTCCTGAGACTGCTTCCACCATCTGGTAGCAGAGATCTGCTTTTTTTGCACCTACTGAACAAGTCATGAACCCCTCTCACAGCCTGGGCACTCAATCTGTTTTCCAGGGGGAAGAACGCATCAATATCGAGAGTGATCTGCAGGAAAGCAAACTTGACTTGAGCGATGTGCATGAAAACAAACACGATGATGAACAACCACGCTTGAAAGGGTAATATCTTTTGGATAAGTACGTTTTCCACTCGCTTTGTCCTGGCCTAAGTGATAAACTGCCAATGCTTACGCTTCTGGAGCAACAGCTCTAAATTTCAGTGGCATACCCCTATGGCTGCACAGACCTTAGTCTGGCTGCCTAGCAAATTGCGTAATATTGAAACACATTGTATTTAAAATCATTGTATATTTCAACTGACGTGTGTGATCATGGAATTATTCTTCTAAAGCCTTGCTACAAAGCAGTATTTTTGTGCATAACTACTTTTCCAGTATTTCCAACAACAGTTTTTAAAGAGAGGTCTTCAACAGTGATCTCTTGTAGTAGTTAAAGATTCACTATTGTCCTTTAGTTTGTATAGCTATTTACTGCAGTGCAAAATAACAGAATAGCTGTAAAGAAGCCCATTTTGAATGAGCAAAATTTTTACACTTTGTTAGCACTGGTGGCAAGTGACCACACAGTGAAAACATACATCTACATTTTGTTTGAGGATTAGTTTATTTTGGCAAAAGCTATAAGCTCTGTATAAAACATTTTAAAAAAAATTAAGAAACAATACTTAAAATTATATTTCATGTCTTAATATTTTTCTTTCATGTTGAATCTTCATCTAAACCCTCACAGAAATCATGCTATACTTTTTCCCTTTATTTCTATGGCTGCATTCTGCTATACAGCGCACCATTTCAGCTTTGAACCTGTCTTCCTATCAGTTGATTCTAGGAACTCACTGTTTATCTCAGATAAGAGTTTGTCTCACTTTTATGTGCGTAACATTCAGTGCAAACACTTCCTTGTTTAAAACATTTAGAGTCTTGTCTGGCAAAAACAAAAGCTGGGATCTGATAGATAGAACATCTAAGTTTGCCACTCTCCAGTGGCAGGTAACCAGCTTTTCCTAGCTTTAAGCTAACCAGTTGCACAGGCAAGTATTGGCATGCAAATGGCTGCAAAATCTTAGCAGGGTCTCTCAAAACTGGGTCCACAGGGGTCAGTGGGGCAAGAGGTACCTCTGGATAGAGGTGGGCCGAATTGCCACAGAGGCGAAGCTCTTATGTTTTTTGGTCATTCTTATTTATTTGTATTCCCATGGAGATCCAAGGGATAAATAAGGTTTAACTCACAGGGCTATCTGTTCCCAAGGTCCCCTTGTTCTTCCACCAGCAGTAGATAACATTGCCTTAAGCAGTGAAAGCTTCTCATAGGCTGGAAGCTGAAGAGCATTTAGCTCTCTTCTGATTGCATTTAGGATACAGCTTGTTCTGTGCTCTCCGATTTTGCATTTTGCCCAGGTTTCACATTTACCTATGCCAAGTTGGGGTTTTTTTGTAAATTAGCTCCTAGAAGCAGGCACTAATGTGATCTAATGTCTTCCTTGTATCTGCTCAAAAGAGGCATTCACAAAGCGTGCCTTAATTTTGAATGCGTCATCGATTTCTTTCAACAGATAGTACTGAATATCCTTGGACTGAGACACAAACCCTTTGAAAGATCAGTCTGTCAATAACAAGGATTCACTACATGTGCAGGATGTTAACATTTTCTTATAGAGTATGTGCAGACCAGAAAAAAGGATTTCCAAGTTGAAAAATGCAAGCAAGAGTAGTTTTGGCATATACAAATGTTTTATATTAAAGTTACCTTTTAAATGTGTGTAAGTGATACCTCCTTTTTCAACATCTTTAGTTAAGAAAAAGCCATCAGTAACATGCTGCGCTTTAAGCCTACAGGGTTAGCTTTTAGAAAATATTTTTTCCTTAGCAAATTAATCAGATTTCATAAGAAAGATGGGGGTTTCTGCCACCTTTCAGAACAGAGCTGCATATTTATGACATATGTGCCTAAACATTTAAGACATCCTGATACCAAAGTGATAATCACCAAAATTAATAAATTAACAAAGGAGAGATGTTAGAGCAAAGAAGAGATCACAAGGAATTGTAATCTTAAAATAACGTTTTTAGATCCCAAAGAACACAGAAGAAGCAGTAAGAGATAGTAGATAATATTTTTTCCCTTTTTTTTTTTTATTGATGGATGAACTGTAAATCTGATGAAGTGACTCCGGCTTATTCATGCATCTGTCTCTCATTGCTCCTTTTCTGTCTTTTCATGTTGTATCTAATCTCTCTGCTGGGACTGGATAGACAGCTGTTGCTCTAACAAGGTGGTGGGAAGAGCTATGATTTTTTAAACAACAGGAATTATCAAAACTAAAACTGAAGTATCAAAAGCAATCGCAGTTTCTCAGAGACCTTGTCACCTTTTTTACTGGTGAAGGAACATGTTCCTGCTCTGCAGTTCTCAATGCTGACAGGAATTAAATTAGTATTCCTTGTTTCTCTCCATTCTGTTTTAAATTAAATTATTATAATTTTTTTAAGTGCAGAAAAGAAGGGTATTCATGCTAAATTTCAGTGTGCATCTGACTCCAGATGCATCTAGTTTTGAAACAAGTGCAGTCTGGTTAATTGGTATCTCTAAATATAACAATGCTGTTTTAGATGGTAGAGTGTGAGGCACCGCTTTAGAGAAACAGAGCTATAGCTGTGATTTCTTGTTCAGCTTGCACAATACAAGGGTGTTTGTGCACTTACAGCTTTTGTGACTGAAATGCATCCCCATCACCAGCACACGTAACTTTGGAAATCTATGTTGAATTAACTCTCTTAACTGTCATTTCCCTGCATTTCAGCTTCCCTCATGAAATCATTCTGTGTTACCTCTATGAGATAAGAATGAATGTGAAGTATGTAATGATTGGAAGAACAGGTGCTAGTACAGGACATTAAAATATAACAGATTGCTTCAGCTTCCATGAACGGATGAATCTTAAATTGAAAACTAATGTAATTAGCAGCCAGATTTTCAAATCGTAGAATCATTTGGGTTGGACCTTTAAGGTTACTGAGTCCAACCATTAACCTAACACTGCCAAGTCCACCACTAAACCATGTCACTAAGTACCACTTCTACACGTCTTTTAAATACTTCCAGGAATGGTGACTCAGCCATTTCCGTGTTCCAACACTTAACAATACAATCTAAATCTCCCCTGGTGCAACTTGAGGCCATTTCCTCTTGTCCTAGTGCTTTTTCTTTGGGAAAAGACATCAACACCACACTCCTTACAACCTCCTTTCAGGAGTTTATTCACAATAGCCAAAAAACATCTAAGCACACTGTAATAAGGCTTTAGATGGGAATTGGTTATTTTGCACACACAAATGCAGTTTTAGCCCTTCACAACTGTAGCAACACTACACCTCCACCTAGCAATGCCGGGCTGGCTGTCTTAACAATCTGCGGGTCTAGTAACGGGCACTGAATCTTTAACTACTTACTCAGTTTTCACTAATCCCATTTACAGACCTCCTCATGGAAGAGGTGTGCTTCAGAGGCAAGTAGAAGTAGCCTGCTAACTGTGGTATATTAGATGGTTATCGATTGGCGTGTTAGCCGCCAGATTTTTTTCTGGCTTATCCGACATCACAGCAAAGAAGTTCCTCTGCCTCCACTTCCTCTCCTCCACCAAAGCTTTGTAGATGTCAGATGTCTTTGGCACTTTGAGATCCGGATTTGACCCTTACCAAGTACAGCATGCTCCAGTGGAGAAATTTTGTTCAGTTTAACTTGATTTTCCTGTGCAAATTGCTTGTCCTTTTTATCTACAGCTAAAGTTTCTCTTCTGTGTGTTTTTTGTTTTTTGTTTTTGTGTGTGTGTGTGTGTGTGTGTGTGTGTGTTTTCCTAGGTATTTAGTAAAGAAATATGATGAAGTTTGTGACTTTTACATGAAACATAAGACCAGAATTCACTATGTGATCTATGGAATTTTAATAACAGGTACAGTATATTGCAGCCAGGTTGCTAGAGCCATATTTATTTACTTGTATAAGATTAGAGACTGTCCCTGTCTTGTATCTGGCAGAAAAACTCTTACCTGTCTTAAAGAATGCATTTGAAGGGAGATTAAAGTGAATTTAGTCCCAGAGAAAGCTCTAGATCACAAAACTTCCACGCTTTCCCAGACATAACATAAGCACAGATCTTGCTACACTGCTTCTCCAGTATGTTTCCACTCTGATTAGCAATTACATTTGGGATAAAAGGGTATTACATTTGGGATAAAAGGGTAGGTCAATCCTCGTGTCTGCTCTGTTATCAATCCCAGTGAAGAGGCCTACTAAATTACAGTTTTAGAAACTTGCCCAAAATCATGCAATCACATTAAAAGGCGTCAGGCACCAACATGGGCTGAACTTAAGTCAGCGGGCTAGAAAAGAAAATCTTCTGTTCTGACCCATATCACTTGATATTCACAGTGAATGAGTTTTGCTAGAGGAAATGTGGTTTATTTCAGCATGCACTGTGAAGTTATTCAGATATTCTTCTCTGTCCCTTTGCTAATTATACAGTAGGTTGGTTTGTTTCCTTCTGCTTCACCGAGTTTCTTTTTGATATCCTCCTACCTGAACACCAGGAACACGTAGACCTAAAATATGTCTGTGTAACAGGCATCAGCATACCATAAAATGGTTATAAAAGGGCTGCTTAAATGATGACTATCCTGCCGTCCTGGTATCAGCTTG
The DNA here is from genome assembly GCA_013400375.1 of Thinocorus orbignyianus. Lineage (NCBI taxonomy): Eukaryota > Metazoa > Chordata > Aves > Ciconiiformes > Thinocoridae > Thinocorus > Thinocorus orbignyianus. The sequence continues at coordinate 62,059 of VXBW01007384.1, read as the reverse complement.
TCTTGCTTTGTCATAGAACAGACATATCCTGGCTCAAGAAAACTACTGACTTCTAAGCATGTGTTAGGGTCTCATATGTTAATTCCATATAAAGCAATTTGTCTTACACTGAACAGTACTTCTTCCATATTTGACACAGAAAAAAATCAGATTATTGTTTACAAGAACGGAATGTTTTATTGACCAGAGTGTGTTAGCAATGAACCTGCCAAATGACTAATCATTTCATAACTGCTTTGCAAAATGAGCTACTTCTAAGCTTCCTAATTACTTTAGAGGGCCATCAAATCAGGCAATTGACAAATGTTTCTAAGTGTTTCTTCTGGTTTTATTGCATAAACTCATTGTCTGGTAAAGGAAGAACCAAGACCCACAGTACACAGTTTTTACACAGGAAAAAGTAGTTCTGTACATGTGTTTAATTTTCTCAAGTAATTAACATATGAACTTGGCTTGGCCAAAGCATATACCCTGCTTTGACAGGATGAAAGTCACCCTTCATATCAGTAAGCATAAGTAACAACAATATGAAAGAAAAATTTTTCAGGATTTAGGCCAAGTCAGAAAAGCCCTTAAAAGATAAACACAGTCCTGACTCTACCTACGTCCTTCAAATTTAAGATTTGATTCTGTTTTTAAAAAGACCAATCTAACTGACACATATATTCTTGTTTCTGTGACAGCATACCTGGTATTAGTTATTGCAGCCTGCATCTTGAATTTTCAGAGAGTCTTGCCACTCTTTATCATCACTGTCCTAGGCATCTTGTTCATCTGCTGGGATTTTTTAATAGTTAAGTATGAAGACAGAATTTCTGCAGTCTTTTCCCTTAGGACAAGATACCTGGAGAAACATTGTTTTTGGATCAAACGGTGAGTATGGATTACTTCCTATTTATGCAGAACGACAAAGCATTTGTTGAGTTACCTCTCTAGTTTTATTTCAGCTTATACCTCCATAAGCACAGGGAGATGGATCAGTCACACAAATTGCAGTAAAATCAAAGAATACATACAGAATAATTCAGTATTTTTCAGTGCTAGACACATTTTTAAGATTGCAATACAGTAGCTAGGTATCGAAAATCTTGACAAAAAGTGTACAAAAAATTCCTCAAATTGAGACAGGACAAGTTTTTGCTAGCAAGAGAGTATGTCTACAGAGTTCAGGTATGTTGTAGCTTTCTGCATTCATACTGCAAGCCAGAAAGTGTCTCATTGTCAGCTTTTCAGAAAGCCATGAGATTCATAAAAACCTGAACACTGACATATGCAAACTGTTAAAGACTGAATTGTGTTGTCTGGACACTACTTGTTCAAGCATACCCATAGCAATTTTCACTTGACTTTTGGGAATCAAAACATACCACCCACATTTAGTGTCATCATAAGATCCTACAACCTTATTTGGAATGGTAGACATTCATCTGATAGATAAATGGTAGATACTTAGATCTGGTGGATACTTATTCCAAATATTTTTGAGTAGTTATCAGGAATATTTAAGTTATTCCTGGGAAATGTAGGGATCCAAAGGAGGCTCATAGACCAAATAAAAGACAAAATGAAATCTCATTAGAAAGGAAAAGGAAATTGACCAGCTGCCTTTTAGCTATCTCACCTTCTATCTGAGAGAGAAGTAGGTCTAAGGAGGAGTCATTCTGGGTTCAGGAAAGTGTCCTTATTCTTAATATTTTAGTTTAGTTTTACCACAGGAGCAGAAATTTCTAACAAAGATGCTACAAAGGTTGTGGTCCTTCTGCTCAGGAGCCACGTTAGAGAGCAGTCACACACAGGCACCTCCATTAGACAATCTGGCAGCCTTTGGGGGAAGGAGCAAACAAAACAGGGAAGCCCTGATGAAGAGATGAAACCAGCCAGAGGCAGTAAGTGCTGTATTACCTGGGCTGCAATCATTAAACTGTACATACCACAGATTAAGTGCTTAAGTGTAGATCACAGCTTGCTCCAAGAAACGGGAGGTCTCTTACATGTAGACACTGTTATTCGGCACTGCAATTGCCAAGCCATTTTGTGTAGCTGGCCTGCAATATTTTTGATATAGGTCTAAAGCCATAATTTAGGTATCTAGATGCCACTGAAATCAGTGAAAGCTAAACAACTGTTAGACACAAGTAACAGCAAAGAACAGGGACTATGTTTTTCCTCTCTGTAAATGGCATGATTATTTCCTTGCCTCTCAGGCTGCTGTTGTTATAATTGCCTTCAATATGCAAACTGAGCACGGTTCTGCAATAGTAGAGACACTGAACACAGACATACACATGGCTCTTGTCATTGATTCTGAGATAAAATTGTTGTGATTAAAATTTATTTTTCTAGACAGACTACAGCTGATGATAAAGGAGTAAACAGCTTGTAATGTGCTTCTCAGTAGCGTGTGTTTCATAGGCCCACCAGTTAAACACCACAACGCAGTTCTCAGAAAACCACAGGCTGTCTTGCCCAGGGCTAAGGAAAGATTCAAAAAAGAAGACAGGAAAGGAAAAGGAGGATGGAGTGAGGAAGGACAGTATCTTCTCACACTTCACTTAACAGAAAAAATGCCCAGACAAGAGTCACTCACGCTTTACTGGGTTTCCCTCATATTCTGACTTTGGGAACATGATTGGAGGACGTTTCTTCTGGATGCCACCAAAAGATCTTGCTGTCAGAGTTGCATCAGCAAAGGCAGGTTCCTGCTTGTGTAGAGCTAAATGGTTCAGTTTAATATGTTGCTCAGGGAGTTCATTTACACACAAAGATATAAATGTTATGGGGAGGGGATGGAGTGTCTCCTCTTCTTCAGGATGTCATACCTGACACGTTTTTTTCCTAGGGTGTTGTATGCGGCTCTTGTTATAACTATCATCTGCTGGCTCATCTTTGACACAGCAAAACAGGGATACCAACAGCTGATCTCCTTTTGTGGGCTTGTGTTGTACGTTCTCCTGATGTTTATCTTTTCCAAATATCCAGCCAAAGTGAGTATTTAGTCCATGTTAGATCTTTTGCAAGTTTTTTGCTCAATGTCTCAAAAGCTATTCCCCTATCCTAGCACCAAGTTCAGTAAGAGTAACAAAAACTCCATGAACATTAAAAATTAGGCTTTCCAAAAAGTAATTTTCCTCTGACATCCTGGGGAGCGTGTATAGAGTGGTACCCTCATCTGGTTCTCACTATTCTGAGTAGCAGCTGACCTTCCTTTGTTCCAGCCCTGATGCAGATTGGAATACATTTGCTCCTAGAGCATTAGCGCAAGCTGAGGCAGGCCTGCTCCACGCTTTCCATCAACAGGAGGCTTGCTGCATTCCATAGGACATTGTAGGCACTTTTTTGAAGACACTGCCATCACATCAACACAAAGTGGATGGAACTGGAGATGTGCTTTCCTCATGTAACTTTTAATCTCTCTCAAGTTTGATTCTTACTGCAAATGCAGCCGCTGAGGACAAGATGAGGTCCTCACTTTTCACTGATCCACTCCCATGGACTTATCAATGCCATTTATTTTAATATTCCAGCTGAGATGTCCACTCCGTACTGCTGTGATATTACAAAGGGGTTACTTCAACCGTCATAACTTCCACCTCATCTTTTACCATTGTGGGCCTGCAGAGCATTCAGAGCATGCTTTCATCAGTCATATATTAATCCATTGTCCAGGTGACCAAATTTCACCAACACTTTTCCAACACTCTTGCGTAAGTGCTGAGAGTTTTTTAACAGGAGAAAGTTCCCTCAACGGGGACTAAGGGACCTGCCATTCTCCATCTTTTGAAACTGCTGTCTCCAACTGAAGTGAAAACTCATGTACTCCAAATGCTTTGTGCTTTCCCATGGGTCCTCATTGCACCTAATTGGCTTGTGTTATTCAAATATCATCTGAATAAATTGGAGAGTGCCATCTCAGATTTTTGCTTTGTAAATAGGCAGATTCCATTTTCACAAAACACAGATGTATTCTGAGGCAGCAGAGCCAAAAACTGCAGTGTAGTGAAGAGGGACGGGTCTCAGGCAGTCACAGTTTTTCCTACTACTGGTTTATGTCATATGAATCACAATAACTGCATAGTTCTCAAGTTCTTGAAGCTCTTTAAAGCTGGCAAACAGACACAGAGTTGAAGTTACCCAACCATGCAGAAAAAGCTGTAGCAAATATCCTTATTCCCAATACAGACGTGAAGAATTTGATGCTCAGTTGCTTCTTTATGTTCCCATTTCAGTTTAAAAAAAAATTGTCTTTTCCACTACCCTCATGTACGTCTATTCCAACTGTAGCACAGAAATAACTGCCTCTCCTTTTCCTACTACTTGGTTGTATGCAGTCTGTGGTGGCGAAAGAGGCATGTCCATACTTACCTAGCCAGGCTTTCAACAGCTAGCTCAGATGGAGAGACCCACATATCAGACCTCTCATATTATGAGGGGTGACTCGTGCTCCAAGTCACCTACGACCTGTTTTGGCCGCTGTTCCTATCCTGCAGTGTAATCAGACAATCCCCATACATTATTTTAACAAATATCTAAATTAAGCTATAATTTATTGAAATAATAAGTGATTTCTTTGTTTTTATTTTTCTATCCACCTAGGTTGCTTGGAGAACAGTATTTTCAGGAATAGGAATGCAATTTATTTTTGGGCTTCTTATTCTGAGGACAAAAATAGGATTTGATATGTTTAACTGGCTAGGCAATCAGGTCCAGGTAAGTTACTGGGCAAAAAAATTAATTTTTTTAAAAATTATTTTCTGTCTTGAGGCAGCCAGGCAGTTCAAGGGTCTATTTTCCCTGGATCTTTTCCCCCATTGAGAAAAACTGGGTTCTCAGAAAAGCAATTGAATAACTGAATTCAATCTTCTCGTTTCTTTTTTGTCCAGTTAATACAAGACCATGTAGGACAAGCTAATGAGCAATGACCAGAGTGACCCTGTTTCTCAGTGGCTTAACCGTCCTTGGGCTGAAATTATAACTGCACCCTCCAAACATGAGACTGCTATTGTGCTAGGGTACTCAGAAATTCTTAGGCCTGGCTCAACTCCAAAGGATCCTTGCAATAAACCTGAAATCCTTGCTGAAAAACCTTGGGATTTGGCAAGACAGAACAATTGTTACCTTCAGAGTAGTCACAGCTCTGCCTCCAGGAGCATTTCGTAGTTCTCACAACATACAAGAAACTGAATTCAACTACAGGTGAAGGGTCTAGAGCACAAGTCTTATGAGGAGAGGCTGAGGAAACTGAGGTTGTTCAGCCTGGAGAAAAGGAGGCTGAGGGGAGACCTTATCGCTCTCTGTAACTACCTGAAAGGAGGCTGTAGTGACGTGGGGGTCGATCTCTTCTCCCAGGTAACAGTTGATAAGACAAGAGGAAATGGTCTCAAGTTGTGCCGGGGGAGATTTAGATTGGATATTGGGAAAAATTTCTACACCAAAGGGGTTACCAAACACTGCAACAGGCTGCCCAGGGAAGTAATGGAGTCATGACCACTGGAGGTATTTAAAAGTTGTGTAGATCTGGCACTTAGAGACATGGTTTAGTGGTGGACTTGACAGTGCTAGGTTAATGGTTGGACTCAATGACTTTAAAGATCCTTGCCAACCAAAATGATTATATGATTCTCTTGTACCGGTGGCAGAATCTGCAGCAGGGAGCTGAAAAAAACAGCTCTTTGCAAGCACCAAAGGATCTGTAGAGAGGGGCCAGGATCCCCTGCAGGCAGTCTCCAGGCACAAAGTTTTATTAAAAAGGCCATTACTGGAAGTTAATAGGTAAGAAAAATACAAAAAGTAGATCAGCAAGTACCCACTGAATGACATTCAGTCTTTTCACCCCAGGGATACAATTCACACAGCTGTTCTTCACAGTAGCGATAATTAAGCACATTGAAAACAAGATAGTGCAGAATGTTCTGTCTCTGTGTGGGAGCAAAGGCACAGGTCTGACTTCTGTTGCTGCTAATCTGCCAGCAGTGGGAATCACCTGGGTTTTGTCACAGATTTCTCAGTCTCACCTTTCATCTCCGACTGAAGCAGGTCTGGTGCCCCCTTTTGTTAGCTTTGTATGCCTTATGTTCACATTACATCTCCATTTTAAATTGTATCATTAATTGCATATGTTGGCATCAGGAGAATAAAAATTCTCCACCACATCACAATCAAAAAGCAGATTTTTTTAGATTAGCTTTTGGCTACTCTTCTCAAATTCATTACTTTAGCCAGTAAAACTGTTTAAACTATATCTCTAATTGCACTTATTTGCATGAGAAGGAGTGCAGAAATGCACCACAGTACTAGGATTAAAAAATATATATCTTCTTTTAGTATAGTTTTCAGCCTTTACCTTGTTGGGTACAGCAGGAAATTGTACCCTATGTCCTTGCTGGTTATGTACATACTCTGAAGCAGCCTACAGCCTTGACAGAGCAGAGCAACCAGTTCAACCAGACATAGCTCAACCAGAGCAACCCTCAGTTCAACCAGACATAGTCAGTGAAGCCTGGAGCCATACGAAGCGCAGCACACTCTGTGTCCAAGCTCCTTGGACCTCACCAGACCTCTAGCAAGACAACTAGCACTGTTTGTTTAGTTTTGGGGCAGGAAAAGAGAGTTTATGGCTAACTTTCTTTGCTTTCTGTCCCTAGACTTTTCTGCAGTACTCTGATGCAGGTGCTAAGTTTGTGTTTGGTGAGACATACACAGATCATTTCTTCGCTTTTAAGGTAAGACAGGTTTTATGTATACTGTATGTGTCAGATAGACCACAGAAAAAGGAACAGTATGGCTTGGAAATGCATTAGTTGTATGTGTTTTGATAACAGTGCAGTCACCAGAGAAATTAGCTAAGTAAACTATTCCTTACTGTGTGACACTGAATAGAAAATTTGGGAACTTCACATAAAGCCCTTCATTTATTGCCTTACACTGAGTTAGATTACAGTTACTTAGTCTATTATCACAGGAATTTTGGGTGTGTTTCTGCACAGAATAGGCTAGAAAGCTCCTACGTGGTCACTGAAAGATGTATTTTCTCCAGCCTATTTTCTCCATCTATCCACAAGTAAAGGTGCTCTACCATGCTATGCTGTTCTATCCCGCGGTGCTGTGCAGACCACTGCCTCACAGGCATTGCCCCTTTAGAAGTGGAAATCCTAGGTGTACGCTTATCCAGGTAGAATGTGTAGAAGCTGCCCATGCACAAGGAGAAAGAATTACACTACATTATTATTACATTTACAAGAACCCAGGGAGATTTCCCAGCTTTCCCTTGGGAGATCTTGTTGGGAAGCTGCTAGAACACAGCTTATGTCCTCTGTGCTCTGTAACTCACAGCAGCATCCTGTTTGATTTTGTTCCCTCATGGCACCCATGCCACAGTACCTGTTTAGTCTGGAATCAAGAATGCAGAAAGCAAAAAATCCCACCTGACTGTAAGAAATGTATCAGGACTTTCTTATAGACCGTTATTCTGTCTGGTATTTCAGGAATCCAGCCATGGCCTTACACACCTTTTATCTTCTTTTTTTTTTTTTTTTTCTGGAGATGATAATCCAAACTGGATATTCTTCACGCTTAGGTCTATCACTATGTAAGAAAGAAGACGATGCCTATAAAATATGCTGGTTTTAAGAACAGTCAGAACATTTTAGAGGGGAAAACAATGAAGCATTTCAATGAGAAGTATAAATTATATTTTAATTGCAGTATTTTTGTACCTTTTGTTTTGCTATCCAGTCTCATCTCACCTTTACTCTACTGAGCTCTCAAATGGCAATTTTAATGCACAGTTACACATTCTGGGGTTGAAATGGTTTAATCCCACTTGTAATGTTACTTTTACTATGTTTTTCCAGAATGCCTTATGACTATGACTTTTTCAAGGTGGTTTTTTTAATGGCTCACTGGTAATGTAAAATCCTTTGTGACTAAAGCTATAATTAGGGACCAGACAGTCAAAATTTTGCTTCTGTGTGTGTGTCCATCAGTCGTATCCTATGGTATGAGCCAGAAAAAGATATGTAAAATTTTTAGAAGAGGATAACAAGGACAAGTAGGTCATTTTCACACTGAAAAACAAGAAAACAAAACCCATAAGATGATTTTCAGAGTTGCATATGTCTTGCTACCAGACTATATACGGTAAACAGAATGACAGAGGCACATATCAACACCAAAACATACTCCATCTGTTTCTCCTGTAGAAAGAGATTTTGCTCTTACAACATCAGTGACAGTTAGCCTATTCTCTCTTGAAACACTTCTCATTTATTTAGAGAATAAGATGGTCAAAAGTGCTTTTTTTCCCCTTTCTGATAATTTATGGTTGTATGTAGCACTGAGCTGTCTAGTTCTTGCCCCAAAATGTTTCAGAGCTCCCTCCAGAAAAGAAATGTCTCAATCTCAGCTGAGCTCTTGAGAGAGAATAGGCAAGTGTTAAGGTATATCTTTAGAGAAAACTGTCAGAGCCCAATTGTACCCATATGCGCCCGTAGCAGTATGCAGGGACACCTCAGTTTTCTGCTAACTTAGATGGACGCAGTTATCAGAGCAGACACATCGGTTGTGTGTCACCCACTGGGTGTTCAGACCAGTGCCACTACAGCCTTTGAGCACTTTGTCTTGGAAACACTAATTAGTCATAAATACATGCATTTGCATGCATAAACTGCATTATTTTAAATACATGTTTGTGTATGCAGGTGCAGTTTCAGAGTTCTGAAAAAAAAAACTTACCCACATAAACAAGTTAAATCGTGTTGTTCTCTTGTAAAAATACACACTTAAAACTAACAGCAATACTATTTTACCTGCATTACTAACTCAACTTAACACAAAACTTTCTTTTGTCTTTAGCACATCCAAGTACTTAAGTAGTTGGAAAAAAACGCTTAGTACTAAGCCATCTATCCTGTTGACTACAAAAGGCAAAAGTTTGCTTCATGCAAGCAGTGAATTGGAGTTCTGTTACATCAGTAGTTTCCTTTCTGTGCCAGGAGGGTTATGGCTTCCTGGAAAGGCTTCAGTTTAGGAGTGTCTGAAACCAGGATGTTCCTTAAACATTAATAGCAATTCCTCCTTTAAAGGAACAGAAGGAAAAAGCTCCACATCAAGCCACAAATGGGAGAGGAGTTGTGAGCGGCAAACGATTTGAACTCTTTGCCCTCCGTGTAGCGTAGGCAATAACCATGATCCAGAAAGTAGTTTTGTAGTAAGATCAATATTGCACAATTGATAATAAATACGAAATAATCTGGTTTATAAAAAAATGCCAATTAAATCATTTATTTTCTTAGAGGTTGTATTATGGGAAGAGTTAACTGAATCATTTGTAGGCCACATAAATATAATTCTAAAGAGCTCTTTGATACCAATTCTCCATTGAAATATTGTGGGATTTTTCAGATGGCTCATTAAATTTATTAATCAGTTAAAACTTGACTATTTAAAGGTACGCAGAGGGAATCAGGAGCTATACATATTGGAGACTAAACTTCCATGCAAGTTTGTCCACAGAGAGAAATACAATTCTGATAGTTTAACCATGTAGGTATAATTACACTGCAGGAGCCATCCACTCCTCCCAAATGGAAACACACCAGCCCTTTTTGAGGAGTAGGTTTCTGCTACAGTTGAGGTCCATCTGACTCCCCTGTAATATTTCCTTTTGCAGTTCTCTCCCCACTTTTCTGAGTTGACAACTGTCTCCACCTACAGGCTGTTATGGGGTGTGTACATCCAAATAAACTGATGGCTTTTTTAATGGCAGAAGCAAGTTGGAGACAGTCTCTTTGTCACCCTCTGTTCAGAGTACCCACATCTTTGAGGCAGACTCTCCGGCCAGACTCAGAGAATAGGGGCACTACAGCAAAAAGAGGGAAATGGGAGTTCATGAGACAGAAGGATGAGTTTTAACTCTAAAAGCAATTTCATGCAATGAGTGCGTATTTTTTAAAAAAGCAAAGGGGACTCTTGACCTTTTATTTCCAAATGTGTTTCACATTTAACCAACAAAGGGAACACTGCCAATTAAGGCTGATGTTCCATCATGACCTCTCCCCACTGCACAGATAATCTTACACACACAGGGTGTGCAACAGCCCCATAGTAACAGAAGGAAGCTGTCCTGACTCCTTGAATCATCCCATGTTTCCTCTTTTCTTAAGCCCTGCCTCCACATACACATGCCTATCGCCCCCAATACCCCCCAATACCCTAGGCCTCTCAAGTACAAAGGCTCCTGTCAGGCTCCCCAGACCTGCTTCCAGCCTGGGCTACCTTTGCCCTCTGGGTGCTTCACCGGCTGCTTGACCCTGGACCACCACCAGAGCTTCTCCATCCCTCTCCCGTGCCCCTGCACAGCTCTTCAGCATCAAGTTGTTGCCTGGAGGTGCATGCCCTTCTGCCCTGAAGGGGTTCTGGTTTTGGCCCTGCAAAGAGGTGAAGGGAGAGGATGAGGAGAGAAGACATTCCTTTTCTATCAGTTTTCACACTCTTAGAATCATCGAGTGTTAGAGTTGGAGGGACCTTAAAGATCATCAAGTTCCAACCCCCCTGCCATGGGCAGGGACACCTCCTACTACAGCACATTGCTCAAAGCCCCATCCAGCCTGGCCTTGAACACTCCCAGGGACGGGGCATCCACA
>VXBW01007384.1:38347-51251 GCA_013400375.1 Thinocorus orbignyianus | reverse complement strand
CTCATGTTGAGCTTCTCATCCATGAGCACTCCCAAGTGCTTCTCCTCAGGGCTGCTCTCCAGCCATTATCTGCCTAGCCTGTGTTTGTGCCTGGGATTGCAACGTCCCAGGTGTAGGACCCTGTACTTGGTTGAACTTCATGGCATTTGCACTAGCCCACCTCTCATGCCTGTCCAGGTCCCTCTTGTCCTACCCACAACATGCAACCCCACATGAGCACAAAGGTGAAGCTCCTCCTGGTGCTGGTGGAGAGGAGGTGGCTGGTCCATATAGATTTGGAACAGAATTAGTTTTCCTGAGGCTGTTATCTGCTCTTTCCCAAATTTCAAATCCACCGACCTAACACTGTGTGGAGCCTTTTGGTAGAAGGGTTCTATTTTTTTTTCCCAGTTGAACTAGTTGTTTCATGCTTTTGCCTCTGCAGACAAGGCAACTGAAAATCTAAAGTAATAATTTGCCAGTGCTCTCTGTATTATTTTGTTATCATGTAGATAACAATAGATAAAAGCTATCCTGGACATGAAAAATCACTACAACTACTTGCCTATTAAATGGTCAGCATGCTTTTCTGATGAAGACATAACATAATAGTTACCACATTAAGTCACCAGCAAATCAGGCAGGAGGATTTAGTTATAAAGTAGTCCTCAACTTCTTCATGCACTCAAGGCACAAACGATCACTACTGGAAAACAAACTCCCTGTTTTGTAAAGATGAATGTGTTATCCAGAAATGCCTATTACCACAAAAAATTGGAAAAGCATATTTTAAATGTTTCCTACCGTACTTTCAGAGGAATGTGCACAAGAAACAGTCCAAAGGGTGCCAGCTGTCACCCAGCATAGGCAGAACATGGTCTCTTCACTCCTTCAGCTAAAACCAAACCAGAGTAACACCTGAGAACTCTTCTGATCCACTGGGAGTGAAAGATGGGAGCATATTTACTTACGGTTTTTACCATGCAGTACGGAGAGTTCACCTTTGCCTGTTTGCCCAATGCCTCTCCAGACCCATCTCCCTGCAGGCATCACAGCAGATCCTGCTTGTACCAGGGTATGGAGTTAGCTGGGAACCAGTTGTCTTTACAGCTAGCGTACTCTTAGGAGCAAGGAAGGGAAATGTCAGGAGAGAAAAGGCAGGGGAGAAAGGTGTTAGTAAACTTTCTGCTATTACCGTGTGGAAAACTACCCTGAGAGGGTGGCCAAAAAGATCAGAGAATCAAGCTGGAGGAAGCAGCCTCATATGAACTTGAAGATCACAACAATATCTGTGAATTGCACTCTCTCTTTTCAGTAAAAGGTTCTGATCATCTAAATTGAGTTTCCAGACTTTTATGGAAATTGCTGATCGTACTAACTCTGCTCTCCAAAAGCACAGCTTCTATTTACTGAAAAGGTCTGAACTAACAAATTGGTTTTTCTTTTTCATTCTGTTCCTTGCTTTTATTTATGATGCATTATGCCCTTGGTTGAACACACATAAAGGCTAGTGACACTCATGCTAGTGGTACAATTTCAACTGTAGCTTATCTTTTTGCCTAATTTTGGACTTTTGGCAGGGATTTTACTTCCTGTTGCATACTAGCATGGAAGTGCTGAGATCCTGTGTATTTAATATACTTGAGAATCAAGTGATAGTAATTTTACTCAGGATGCAGAAACAACACATCTAATAATCCATCAGGTACTTGGTTAGGCATTCATGCAGTTCTTTTAAATTGTATGCTTAAGGAAAACATTTTTCCTTCAGTTTCCACTGAAAGAGACATATATTCACTTCTCATATTTATAAATATACACCCATGAATTTGTCTTTAAGGAGACTCTGACTCTGAATGTAGTTGCAGAGCCCTTGAGTGCTCCACATTGGTATTATAATCAGTGCTATAAATAGCACAGAGTAGAATAGGATTTTACTATAGTGTGTTATTAAAAGGCAGCTACACAGTATGGGCTTTCTAAGGAAGTTGTCCTTGATCCTGTGAAATGAAGTCAGCTACAATCCCAATCAAAATCTTCAACTTCTGCTTATATAGCAGTCTGAACTGTGTTTTTTAAACACAGACACGGAGAAGTTGAGCTCTGAATTCTACATCACAGTCCCATTGTATATATTTCTGTTCATGGTTTTCAAAATCTACAGATGTATGTATCAAAGCCTTTGTAGATACCATTGCCCAGTAAGTGAGCTGACCTACACATGCTTGGCTATAAACTGATGTGTATCATGCTAAGCCACGCAATTTCAAAACTATTGCAGTCCTGTTAGAAAGCTATGTAGATATGTAAAAATTGGTTAATTCCAGCACAAACACCACCACCAAATCTAGAAGGTTAAGAATTTTACAGCATAAATCTAAACTTAATGATGAGTTTTCATTACCTTTAAGTGTATTTCCAATAATATGAGCCTCTTTTTCAAAAACTAAATGGCCTACAGAATCAAGAAAAGAAAAGCCACTCAAGAAGTGTTAATGATTTTGTGTCTCCAAATCAGGTCCTGCCAATTGTGGTTTTCTTCAGCACCGTAATGTCTATGCTTTATCACATTGGATTCATGCAGTGGGTTGTTGGAAAGGTATGAATTTTTGCCAGTAGGCACTCATTTGCCTAGTACGGGACCCTTCTTGGACACATGCAGCAGAACTGTAGTATTAGCCCTGACCAAGCTGCTCAGATGAAAATTAGTTGTTTGTTTTTAATCTGGAAATAGCTCATATCACACTTTCCTCCCCCCAGCCTGGTTTACTGTAAAGTTCACCACAGTTGTTAGATTTGCCTGGCTAGCTTAACATTCCCTAGGTGCCGTATTTCCTTAAATCTCCTTTGTGCCTGCCTTTTCCCAGCCTCTGAAATGCAGGAGGGAAGTTAAATCACTGGTGATGGATTTCTGCTTCCTACTAAAGACTGCAGTAGCACTTGCATATACTCTCCAGTCACAAGTCCCCAGAACAAGGTCAGAGGGTGGTTCCTCACCTCACGCTCTAAGTGTTCATTTCTGTCAGGTCCTAGATCTGGTGCTAGAGTTCACTAAGCTAAAAGCACTTTCACAGAAATTCCACTTTCTACCCAGTCCTCCCAATGAATTTATATGATAGAAAAGGTCTTCCTACATGGTGGTAGTTAAACCTTATTTGAACATACCCTTAAAAAATCCTTTGTCCTTCTCATTCACAATGTTGTTATATAAGCACGACAAACCTCACCAAGCTGAAAGAGCATGCTAAGATTTCTACAAGACACAATCTATATGTCACATTTTTTTGCCTTCATATGATCCAAATTCCTTTGGACAGGTACGTAAGTAACAAGGACACATCAAAATATCTGCTTTGATTAATTTAGTTAAACAATTAAGTACCCAGAAAGAGCCTGGGGGTACTCTCAGTTCTGGTAAATTATTCCTCCTCTGACACATTTCAACATGCTACTATTAAACCAATGTGCCATATTTTGAAACTGAAATCATTAACTCAGGAAATACTGTGTTTCAGAACTCTTACACTGATGTGATTAATTCAAAAAGTTTATTGAATAGGTAGACCTATGTGGTTTGGTTCTTTTTCTTTCTTAATTCATTTCAGGTTGGTTGGGTAATGCAAATTTTCATGGCAACAACTCCTGCTGAGTCTGTCGTAGCTGCGGGTAACATATTTGTGGGACAGGTGAGTTGGAGCATAGAAAAATATGCTAGCACAGGATTGCTGAATATTGTGAAAAATTGCTGTTCAGTGATCATCTGTTTATAAAAAAAAAAAATATAAATCATCACTTCATACGAAGCTAGGACTCCAGTACAGTGAGACTACTGACTGATTTTTGGAATTTCACTACTTTCATATATAAACAGTGGTGCACAACGGGGTGGGTTTTGGGAACCATATGTTTTCCCAATGGAAAGTAAGGCGTAAATGTAGGTGGTAGATCTTCCTTAAATTCACCCTACAGCTATGAAGAAACAGCAGCTTCAGGTATTTTTTCAATTCAAAAGGCAAGTAGGATGAAAACAGGGCACATGAGGCAGGCAAGAACAGGAGACATAGTGCAGGAAATTAAGATCCAGGGCTGGTTGTGCAAGGCCTTATACAAAAAATCATGGGACAGAGTCTAACAGATCACTTTAATGGGAAATCCATTAAACCAAGGCTTCAAAGCAGCGTGGGAGATCATCAAGTAACATCTAAGCCCATAAGTGACATTAACATATCTATTCTTTAGCAGTGGTGAATCACTGTATCATACTGCTTCAAGATATAGACTTGTACGTCTGCATGTGCTTGCAGACATGCCAGAGGGGCTGAGAGCTTTGAGCTGCCCATGGTGGCTGGTGTGCTTGTTTTTCTTGATGCACAGCCTTACCTGTGGCTCAGAGCTGCGTCTGTCCCTGACTCACCAAGAACCGGATTGGGATTTCTTGGCAATTTCATTGGGCCTTTGGGGGAGACAATAAATTGCAAGGATTGTGTTCAGACAAGATGGATGTTGGTAAAATTTTCCTTCTCAGGGTAAAAAACCCCAACATATTAATATTCAGAGCACTCATTAGCACTAAGATTAATTAGTCAAAGACACCTCAGAAGGCACGCTGCAGCCACTAATTTTCTGCCCTGTTAATAAAAGAAACCTCTAAGGGTTTATTAGGAAGTTCTTAATTTGGTAGCTGTTTTTCAATTCCAGACAGAGTCTCCTCTCATGGTACGGCCGTACTTACCATACCTCACCAAATCTGAACTGCACGCAGTCATGACAGCAGGATTTGCAACTATCGCTGGAGGTGTCTTAGGAGCATATATTTCTTTTGGGGTAAGACATGGAAAGAGAAATGAAGAATATACTGTTTATCTGAAATCGTAAGTATAGAAGCCCAGACAAAATGTTTTCAAAGTGCACCTGAGTCATTCCCAGCTTTCTCTTTTTCTTTTTTCCTTTTTTTATGAAGAAATTATATAAAAAAAAAATCCTCTGTCTTCTGACAGTAAAAAGGATACCACATTCTGATCTTGAAGATACTGTTAAGTAGCGAAACCAAGTACCCAAATAATGGAGTAATAGAGAGACTTCCTGCTATAGCTGCAAGGAAATGACTGATTTGTACAGTTTCCTAGAGTCAGATGAACTAGCATGTGGAATAGACGAACTGATCAACCCACCCACTTCTGTGGCAGTGATATAGATAAAAGTTCTTCAGGAACTGCGGTTAGATATACGAGCCTAAAGAGCTGACTTGTAACTGAGGTTCTAGTGATGCTGTACAAACACAGACAGTAAAACATCTTGTCTGCTAAGAGACTGGCAAGAGAAAGCCAGAAATCAAGGTTGGAAGATGTAATTTATGATCACAGTAGTTGAGGGATGGTTGATAAATATATTAGTTCCATATTTGAATAAAATACAGTGGAGAGAGAGTCAAGAAGGGAGGATTGGCCAAAAAGACCAAGAGAGGAAAAGAATTAAAAAAGAGATGGAAATACAGCAGAAATTAGCGAGGAAGTAGTTTTATGTAGAAGCTTGGGGAAGAGGGGTGAAAGGGGAATAGAGAAATTTATGTCAGGCCATGTCTATTTCTTTTAAACACAATTTCAAGGGACAAAAGCAATTTTCTGCCACTGCAAAGTGTACAGGGTGTGCCCTGCACTGCAAGGCTGGCTGTCACCTGTTCTGCTGTTGCTATGCCCAGCTGCATTAACGAGCTGGATTTTTTTGGTTTTTCTTGTCTTCTAGCTTGCCACTAGAGTGGAGTGA
This sequence comes from Thinocorus orbignyianus, assembly GCA_013400375.1. Lineage (NCBI taxonomy): Eukaryota > Metazoa > Chordata > Aves > Ciconiiformes > Thinocoridae > Thinocorus > Thinocorus orbignyianus. The sequence continues at coordinate 45,509 of VXBW01007384.1, read as the reverse complement.
AGCAGTTTGCCTCTTGGAAAGATTACTCCATACTTTTTACTGCTTAGACTTTTCCTGTTTCCAGTTGGCTTTCTCTTTTCTCCAGTTGTTCGTTCTCCTATTTTCTGTATGAGCAATGTGAACTTTTTAATGAACCCCTGTAGAAAAATCATCCAAGCACTTCACAGTTTTAATTGCTTTCTTCCATGTTTGTGCACAATGTGGTTATCACAGCATATTTTCTGCCACCTGGAATTATAGGTTTCCGCCTCCCACCTACTGACTGCTTCTGTCATGTCAGCACCAGCAGCGTTAGTCACCTCAAAACTATTTTGGCCTGAAACAGAAAAGCCTGAAGTCATTCTGAAGAGTGACCTACAAATGGCAAAAGGGTAAGCTGATCTAGGCTCTTCTTGACACTAATATTTGTGCAAAAATGAGATTTTGAAAAATACTTTCTCACCCACAACCTTTAGGTGTCATTGACCATGGTAGATGTGCAAGCAACAAATTAATTGCACAGCAATATATCCCAAATAAATAATTTCTCAGTTCAGGGTGCAGTGTGCCTCATTACAATGTATGGAGGTGTCACTACCCTTTGAGACAGGCATAGAGATGCCCAGGACTTGGGTCAGACAAAAAACCTTCCAAACAAAGAGAAAAATGCCTACATGAGATTTTCACCAAGAGGTTTTCCCATTTCCTCTGTTGCTGTCTTTGCTTTGTAAAAATCTATAAATGTAAACATACAAAAGCAAAGATGGAGCAATTATTTCAACAATGACAGCAGTGAATTTATTGTCCATTTACAAGGAGACTTATTTGCCTCGAGAATGACAGGCAAAGCAAAAAGGCGTGTTAGGACCTGTTCCTAAACAGCCTGAACATCTCCGCAAGTGCAAGAACAGCGGTGCCCACTTCCTTGTCCCAGGGATACTAAAGGCAGCCACAGTACTGAGACCTAAACCTGAGCTCTCCCAACACTGAATGTGCCAGAATTGGTCCTCGTGGCACCAAAAGTATACCCTTCTAGTGGTTTCCATAAGGATTGAGAGCAAAAATCTACTCCACCTTATCATTATTTTCCATATGAAGAAATAGACAGCTACGGTAGTAGGTTTGTAATCAAGTACATTTAACTTTTAGTTCTATGATTTGTTCTTGGATTAAAAATTGTTTACACTCTGGTTTTCTTTTAATTCATAAAGTGAATCTAAGAACCTTCTGGAAGCAGCCAGTCAAGGTGCCTCTACTTCTATCCTGCTGGTGGCAAACATTGCCGTGAATCTCATCGCTTTCCTTGCCCTGCTGGCTTTTATTGACTCAATCCTCTCTTGGGTGGGCAATCTGTTTGATTATCCAGAGCTGAACTTTGAGGTATGGTCTTGAGGTCCTTTACAGAGTGTATACACTTGTAAAATATATATTTTTATGTGCATGTTCTTGAAGAATGTCTTTACAGCCAAACGAAAGTTGTTGCCATGTAAATATTTCTCTACCCGTTAGTCCATGTATAGCTTCCCTCTGTGGTGGTCTTGCTAACCAGTAGCACATGTTTATGGAGTGTTGTGTGCTGGTGTCTGCCAGCTCTGACTTGGCAGGGTAGCCAATGTGATCTTTAGTTATACGCTTGCCAACCCATTACCATCCCTTTCAGCTAAATACTAAAGTGGCTTTAGCTTCAATGCACACTAGCTTCACTTAGGTAAGGACACTGAGCCAAGGCCTCACGCTTCTGAACCCACACTTAATCAATACTGCTCGGTTCTCAACACAACTAAATTGTAAAACTGCACCCAAATCACTCCACTGAGCAAACAGGTTTTAAACAGGACTTCTCTTTTAACCTAGGTAAACGTAATTTTTGACCCAATGCAACAGTATTCATTCAATGGCTTTGGGGTTTTTGTTTTGCAAGTTCTTAATAAAAGTGACGTATGAAACAGACATAACATGGTGATAAAGGTGCTGCAGAACTGGGTAGATACTCATAGGAGCTGTGGCTTCAGCAATATTAAGAGGTTACTCCACCCAGGTTCCACAGATCACCTCACTGCACCGACACCCACTGCAGAGGAAAGGTGCAGCCACATTCATGCAAGGGCTGGCATTTTGATAACTGCTGGATGGAGAAAGATTTGGACAGATGACCCATAAGCAGCTGAGACCCACAGGTACACTGCATTCAGCCATCCGTCCCATTTGAGAGACACTATCCTATCACCTTTTGCAGCCAGAGAAATCAGGAATAGTAATTGCATAAACATTCAGTTACATTCACTAAAGACAGTCTGACCAAATCCTTTCACAGCTGGAGATATTTTCTCTGTCGTATAAAAAACCCATCCATATTGTAATATGGGAATTTTTTTAAATTGCGTAAAACTTTTAATGCTAGGAAAAAAGGTACAGCTTTTTATGTCAGTTGCACAGCTGCTGTGCAGAGATGTGTCTTTTGTTTACTGCAGTTGTCTTTTGTTTACTTCATTTGGAGTCCAATAACCTGGTAATTAAGCGTGTTCATTAACACATTTGATTTAATCAGCAAAAGAACTAGACTTCTCAGTTCTCTTATCAGCTGTTTTAACTCAGCCCTCTTTTACTTCAAACACAATGCCCAGTCTGAAGCCACCACTGGGGCCAAAAAAGCAGGGAAACTTTTGTTTGACTTTAGGTGTAAAAATAGGGACATACCTGATTACTTTGTCATACCTAGATTTTGGGTTAGTCTTTTAAAAGCATACCTTACTATTATAAACCCTCAGTGTCCCAGATGTGTTGGCAGTAAAAATTTAAGGCAAGTTTTCCTCTGCTGAACTAAAATCATGTTTACTTTGTCTAGAGGACTTATCACATGCCATTTTTCTTTGATCAACTATACCTTTTGACCTGCTTTGTTGTATGTATTTTGCAGAACATTTGCGCTTATGTCTTCATGCCATTCTCTTTCATGATGGGGGTAGACTGGGAAGACAGTTTTATTGTTGGTGGACTACTAGGTTACAAGACTTTCTTCAATGAATTTGTGGCTTATGAGCGTCTCTCAAAACTGATTCACAACCGAGAAAAGGGTGGGAGCATGTACGTGAATGGTGTGAAACAGTATATGACTGTAAGTAGTATTTTCTACTCTGCACATTTAGTAGATCTAGTACTTTTCTTTGAAACTCAACCTATTTTTTAATATGAGCACAAAGGGATGATGGTGGCATATTACTTTAAAGTGTGTCTTTCAGTAGCAGAGTTCAGTTATGGAAATGCAGCATTGCTCTGTGAGGCTGCCGTGATTGCCATCCCACAGCTATCTCAAACAAACGTAATAAAAGAAATGCATATCTTTGGGGAACATGCAATGTCTCACAGGACACTGCACTTAAGACTAAGGCTGTCCTACAGGTGAGTTTTTCTTACCTCACCCTTAGCTAGCAATTCCCTGTGAGATGTTCTCTCAGGAAAATCCTGGGCAAGAACTGGAGGATCCACCTGCCCACAGAGGTTTAGCAAAGCATTAAGTTTCAAGAGAGTCATCCAACAAGATTTAGCTGATGACATTTTGGGTATTACTGGCACACCTCTGCTAGGAGTTATTGTTTTCTGTGCAGAGGGCAATAATACATGTCATGTATTGCGTGGCATACGCATCCCTTGCTTCATTGAGTTCAACTGGTTTGTTTCAATTGCCAATGGAAGTTAGTTTGCATGATGATTTCCACCCAGAGCCTGGGTTCACCTCTCATTCACACATACACCCAGATCCATCCAACAGGATACAGAATTCCGATTACAACTCCCTGAGGAAGAAACCTAGAGGATGGCAATACAAAGGTCACCCTAGGTGTGTGCACAGGGGAAAAAGCACACGGTGATCAAAGCTGACTTTTGCAGCCACGACTGCTCCCCCATCTGGCATCAATATACAGAGCCTGTGCTGAAATTGTTCTCATTCTAAGAACAGGCAGCAAAAACCTTGATATCCAGCTTTAGGCCTGCACTGACCTTTCTTCCTCAAATCAAGACAAATTGTCATTGTAGAGGACCCTTAATTGTACAGCTTTTAATCTTCATTTAATGTGGTGTGATGCTTTGGATTCCTGCCTTATGTACAAAACCAAAACCATGTTCCTGACCACTTGCATTCCTTATTACCAGAACGTATCACACAAGTGGAGGTAGAAAGACAGGTGGCCTGATTAAATACTCACACGCTTGCCTGGGCATCCATAACCAGTGTTCCTGGAATTCCTGGAAATCGAACGCTGGGCTAAATGGACATTTGATCTACTCTGCTATAGTCATGCTACACTCTACAAACAGAATATGGCTCTGAACTCCTGAATGAGTGTTTCAGGTTTTTTTAATGTGGAAATCAGCCTTAAAATTCAGATCCCATCACCTGTATTTCAACATGGGTTGTTTTTTTTTTTTAAGTAAGTTGTCGTACAGAACTTCCATGTTCACTTCTAATACCTGTATAGAGTTGTAAAAGCTTCCATGGTAAAAAACTCCAAGATATAACAATAATTTGGATTCATAACACTTGTTAAAATTGTCCAAAACCATTTTAATTATAGCACAACAGTCCAGGTTAGTGTGCACTTGACTTCCACTTCTAGTTCCTCTTCAGCTTCAGAACTCTCTAATACATCCCTGCACAGATATTCAATCAAAGCAAGAAAACAAGCAACCTTCTGAATTCCCTCATCTGAGTCAGTAATAATTAAGCTTCCTGTTTTCAGAGCTAGGAAAGTGCAAATGAAAGCAGGGAAATCATAGTACACAAAACTGTTTCTAGGAAAAGCAGGTAGAGTGGGTACTTGAAAAGTATTTTACTGCATGTGTGCAGAGTGACTGAAAATATCTACAAATTGGCTTTCATAAAACAGAAATGGAATCAGAGAAACTTGTAATAAACAGGAAAGCTACTAGAACACTCACTCAGGTGTGTTCAGCTTGGGCCTGAAACTCAGTAAACAGAAGTTCAGAGCTGCTGTGAGGTCAAAAATCCATTTACTGAGGTATGTTGCCTCCTTTCTCAAGATGTTTGAATTACATTTATCTCAAGGTTTGCCATGTTTGTAGCCTGATTTCACCCAAAGTAATTTTCTGTTCTGTGAGGGGTCCCTCTATGGAGGCAAAGGCCAACTCAACCTTTTCTCTGCCATGAGGTCCAGACTGAGCTGGTGTTGCCTAAGGGGAGGAACATGTGTGAAGTCAGGATAAAAATAAGCCACTAATGGTGATTCCAAAATGATAATGTCCCTCTGTCTGTTATCACATCAAAACACCCACTCTAAGAGGCACAACATTTTCCTTTTCTTCCTGAAGCACCACAGAGCAACTTTGCGCATTGAGCCTCTGCTTGCTCAGGGAGCTAAAAAATCAGCCTACTTTGCTGAAAGCTGCACAATGGGGCAACAACCAAGCAAAACAGTGATTTCAGTACTCGGAGCCCCGAGGCACAATGCAGTGCTTTCAGGCCAGCTGTCTCAAACCATTCAACATGGTGTATGTTTGTTTTCCAGGTTCGCTCTGAAGTCATTGCCACCTATGCTCTTTGTGGGTTTGCCAACTTCGGCTCCCTGGGACTCGTAATAGGAGGCCTGAGTAAGAACAACTTTCACAGACAACATATCAGTCAAGCGAATCCCAAAGAAAACACACAAATGAACAGGCTGTGGGCGAAGCTTAGCAGCATCAAGGGCTGAGCAGCTGTTCTGCTAAGAACCAGAACACAACCATACATGGAAGGGCTCCCAGAGGGGCGTAGGCTTTGGCATGGGAGTCCTGGAAAAGGGGCTAAAGAGCTGTCGGAGGGCCCCAGGTCCTGATGATAGGCCTCCCTATCCAGCTGTCACACCATGAGTGTGAGCTACTACAGCCCTTGGGCTCCAGGAGGAGCAAAACATTTTCGTAGCCTGTGGATTAGAAAGACAGAGTTGGCTCACTTATCTCGGGTAGTCTTATATGGCAAAGAAAAAAAAAAAAAAAAAATCCTTTCAGAACTCAAGGGAAAAATTGGTAAACTGTCTGGGTTCTTCACCAGGCAGCCAGAACTGCTGGCAGCTGCATTTGCCCTGGAGCCCAGGCAGGCTCTGCACCAACAGCAGCGTGGAAGAGCAGGGCACAGAGGTGGGGCCAGACCCTGACCCTGTGCCCAGGGTTTGCTGCCGTCAGCCAGCACAGACAGACGGACTGCCAAAGCAACCAGAAGTCACCATTTTATACACAAGCCATCTTTTTAACAGAGAGAGTCAACTAGGCCTTCAAATGGCCCACTTGAACCTGTCTCATTTTTCCTCCCTGTGTCTCCTGGTTTGAACTGCAGGGAGGGAATTCCCTCCTGCGGTGGGAGGGCTGACAGGTCCATCTTCTTTATAGTTACACGTATGCCTGTTTGACACACGTTTTCCTTTTCTCCCTAGCGAGCATTGCTCCCTCAAAAAAATCGGAGATAGCTGGTGGTGCCTTCAGAGCAATGATAGCGGGAACCGTCGCCTGCTTCATGACAGCCTGTCTTGCAGGTAGGGTGTCCTTACAGCCTGTCACCACGGGGCGGCAGTGCGCCAGCGCCACAGGGGCAGCTGGGCGGCTCCTGTCACCGAAACGCTGGTATTTTCAGCTCTGTCAGAGTCAAAAATCGATATGCCACCAAAATTCCCTGAAAACTGGACTATGAAAAGAGTTATTTTATTTCTTCCACCCTGTGTGGTCTCTTTTCTGTTGTTAGTCTGTGTCTAACACACGACTCATAAACAAAGCCAAGCTGTAGGTGTCGCAGTCCCTCCTCCACACTGTTAGCTACAGAAATACAGAAGTAATTATGAAGCAGGAACACAGAAGTAGAATGAAAGGAGGGTGAAACAGAGGAGTGATGGGGAAGCTGAACAACTTTTTTCCTTAATTTTAAATTGATATTTTGGGCTGAAAGTATTCCCACAGAGCATTGAAGTTAAAGAAAGTGTCCCGAGACTCAACAACAAATCCTTATTTTCAAACTCTCACCATCAAGCTGGGTAAAGAGACACAGTGCAATAGCCATTTTAGGGAGGGGGGGGAAACAAAAACAACAACAACAACAACAACAACAAAAAAAATAAAAACAAAGCAAAACAAGACAAAACCAAACTCATAATGTTACAGAATCACAGAATCATCATGGCTAGAAAGGACCTCTGAGATC
>VXBW01007384.1:19607-38114 GCA_013400375.1 Thinocorus orbignyianus | reverse complement strand
TTCCCCAAGCCTGCAGTGTTGCCTGGGATTGTCGTGACTGAAATGCAGGACCCAGCACTTGGCCTTATTGAGCCTCATACAGTTGGCCTTGGGCCATCAATCCAACCTGTCCAGGTCCCTCTGTAGAGCCTTCCCACCCTCAAGCAGATCAACCCTCCCACCTAGTTTGGTCAGCTATGTCAATTGACCTGATATGATTCAGTAGGTAGAATCTATCCCCAGTATTTAGCAATCCTTTTCCTAGCTTTCTTTTCTGAGCATGACATGCAGAATGTTATGATGGTTAAAGCACCCATGTTCCTCCAATGAAGAAAGACCTTGGTGTTTTACATAGCTCATAACAGTATGTCTGTTTCTCCTAAGGCTTCGCTATCCCTTTGTGTTCACTGCAGCAATTGAAACACATACATTTTAAGGATGTCACACTATTTTCTGAAGATTATAGAACTAGTACAGTTGAAATGTCATTAGTTGCATAGCCCCCTGTAATATTTAATATATGACACTACTCTGTATAACTGAGGAGTTGGGACATCCTATTAAAATGTGACATTTGGCAATCCTGACTTTAAGAATACAATTGTGAGCAGCCACTGAGCAATCTTTCCAAAGCAATAAAATCTGCTTTGGAAAGAAAATTACATTCCACTCACTCGTGACATTGCAAAGGCTTTCTTTATGCCTGGAAGAAGGTAAAAGAGCCAAGTATTTTCTACTACCTCAGTCAAGATAAGAACATATTAAAAATGTGTTCAGGTTCCACAACACTATGTACAAGAAAGAACTGTCACTTTCATATTTTTGTATCATGATCACTGCAATGAATGCCGACATTACTACTTAGAGAAAATTTTGGAGAACATCTAGCAAAGCAAAGATAAATAAACCGTGATTATTTCCTTTTAAAACAAAAGAAAAGGTCCTGCATTTACTTGCACTGCTAGAAATGCAGCATAGCTCAGTTTTAGTTAATGAAGACACGCTGGCCAAGCAGCGAGAAATCCATTAGCATACCTTTCATGTAACATTTAAAGGGGTAGAAAATCCAAACAGTTTAAGTGCAAGAGATCACCATAGTTTAATTTCTAAAACTTAAAAGAAACAAACAAAAAAAAAAACAAAACCAAAACCAAAAAAAAAAAAAAAAAAAAAAAAAAAAAAAAACAAAAAAAAAAAAAAAAAAAAAAAAAAAAAAACAACAAACCACAAAACCACTTTCTTGTCATTCCTCAATCCAGTTCTGTAAAATCCTGCAGTTCAAGGTACTTAATCTTGCACCTTTTACAGAGGGGGTAATTTTGTATCAGTCAGAATCTTTCATTTGACCATAGCCCAGAGAATGACATCCCCAAGTCTTATCTTCTCCTTCTTTACTCATTAAGAAAATTGTTATTTTCTTCACAGGAATGCTGTCTGTTCCTGGTCTGGAAGTTCCTTGCCACATCCTGTTAGGAAATGCCTTTAACTCCACAGATTTCCCTGCCAACAGCACAGAGCTAGTTGAATGCTGCCAACAACTCTTTACCAGGTATTGAGGAACTCTTTATCCTTCAGTGAGCATGATTTAGGCAACTGCTTCCCTTGAACTTGCATCTTTAAAAAAAATGAATAGTTTAATGCTCCTGCATTATTTTCCTTTTCCTTGGCATTTCTCTCTTACATGCGAAACACAAATAGAACCAACAGAGAACTCAAAACATCTTTGTCCAATCCTGAACTTCCCAAATGGCTAAAGATAGATTGTCATATAAAGATACAGGGGTCTAATTCAGGCTCATCTCAAATATTAACAAAAAATAAATATTAGAACTAACATAATGTTAACACAATATCTGAGGATAACTCTAGCTGAAAAAAGCCAGGAGCTTTTCCTTCTGCTGTCTATCTGGCTGAAGGTAATAGTAATCATGCCTCCTTACACAGAAAACTTTACACACATTTGAAGTAAAAAAAATATTCTGAGGTGAATTGTATCTGATAATTCTCTATCCAATATTTAGAGGAAAGAAATAATGATATTAAATAAGGAATATGTTCCGATATACACTAGCTCACAAAGAACCAAAGGCCTGGGTATTTAGAGTATGGCAAGAAGCCGAGCATTTGTCTACAAGAAAAACATATAATGTAAAGGTGGTGATGCTGTAATCCAACCTGCAAGAATTCTCTCCATAAAGTCCTCCAATGAAGAAGTTTTTCAGACTTGTTTTAATTACAGTGGATCTCCCTTCATACTCCCTTGCTTAACTTAAAAGGGTTGTTTGTATTTAGAAGGGTTATTGTCACTTTTTCTCAGTATCAAGACTTGTGGCAACTTCAAATTTCTTATGGTGTTTAACTCCTCATGTTAGCAATTCAAATTCCAATTCTAACTTCAGATATTTTTTTTTTTGCATTATTCTTTTGACACATACATTTGTTCCTTCCATGCCCTGGCAAAAAATATAGCTTTGAATATGGGCATGTACAGTATAAAAGGTACCCTCAATTTTAATCACAAAAAATGTAATTTGTATAAATTATTCATCTTGATATCAAGATTACCAGCTTCTGCCTGAACATCAGCGCTTGCGTATCACTGCAAGAAATTTCCATTCTCGCAACCTAAAGTTCCAAATGGGTTTATAGTAACAGTGATTCATTGTCAAAAATTATCTGTGATATTGGTACATTTCTTCTTTCATATTTCTTCATCACTTGAACTTACCCTTATTACACTAATTTTAATTCTACTAAGTTGCTACAAAGACAAGAGTTTTCTCTGTTTTCACCAGAATCAGTGTTGAGCAAATGCTTCAAAGATGCAGAAACCTGGAATAGTGAAGTGAAAGCCTCAATTATTTCAATTAAATATATATATATAAAGACACATACCCAAGGCATGATGAATATATACAGAAAACCAGGCATCACCTTTACAAAAAGGGGGAACATCTGGTCATGGCACATGACTGGTGTTTGAAAAGTCTTCTCTCCATTTCTTTTCTCATTAAAATTTTAACGCATTCAAAGCTGCTTTGGAGAAAGTGTGTGTGCATGTGTGTGACTGAGCATGTGTGTGTATATATACATATGTATATGGAGATATGTATATATATATATATTCCCACAACAGAAAGGGAATAGATCTGATTTCTGTTTTCATTCCTTCCCCCAGCGTAAATGATTCACGGAAGATCTTTCCTGGACAAAACTACAGCCTGAGTTCCTGGAAAGGATGTTGCCAAATGCTGGCTCAACCTGCTTTGTATTGCTCTTGGATTAAGCCTTAATTTTGGGGGGGGAGATAGTTCGTAAATAGGAGTCATGTTTCTTGGTGGAAAGGTAATAAAAAATTTCCTTTTACACAAGTATGAACACCCAGCAAAACCTTTATTTTCCATTTCTTACCAGGCCAGATCTTCTGACTTGCTTGAAATTACTCACAAAGTAAACTGAGACAAATGCAAGATCCCTCTTGCTGCAGATCTCTTCTCCCATTACACATCAGAGTTAGTGCAGAGTCCAGTTAGAGGCCTGTAACTGGAGATGTTCCCTAGGAGTCACTACTAAGTCCAGTTTTGTTCAATATATTCGTTGGTGACCTGGATGAGAGGACAGCGTGAAGAAGACTGTGGCAAGCAGGTCAAGGGAGATCATCCTCCTTCTCTACCCTGCCCTACTGCATCTAGAGTACTGTGTCCAGTTCTGGGCCCCCACTTCAAGAATCACACAGAATCACAGAATGGTATAGGGTTGGAAAGGACCTCCGGAGATCATCTAGTCCAACTCCCCTAAGTAGGTCCACCCAGAGTAGGTTGCACAGAAACATGTCCAGATAGTTTTTCAATGTCTCCAGAGAAGGACACTCCACCACCTCTCTGGGCAGTCTGTTCCAGTGCTCTGCAGCTCTCAAAGAAGTTCCTCCTCATGTTTAGATGGAACTTTTTGTGTCCAAGTTTGTGCCATTACCTCTTGTCCCGTCACTGGGTACCACCAGGCGCTGTTCTCCTGACGCCCTTTAAGTATTATTTAAGTATTTATAGGTGTTGATCAGATCCCTCCTCGGTCTTCTCCAGACTAAAAACACCCAAGTCCCTCAGCCTTCCTTCATAAGAGAGATGTTTCAGACCCCTAATCATCTTCCTAGCCCTTTGCTGTACCCTCTCCAAAAGTTTGCTGTCCTTCTTGAAGTGGGGAGCCCAGAACTGGACACAGTACTCCAGATGGGGCTTCACCAGGGCAGAGTAGAGGGGCAGGATAACCTCCCTCAACCCGCTGGCCACGCTCTTGATGCAGTGTCATGGGCAGAGTGACTGACGTCACCCATAAGAGAGAAGTAGTGAAATATTAATTAAGGTGAAACAGCGAGTTAACAAAAGTAGTACTAAATGTATTTTACGAGATTCGATGCCAAGGTACACTTGTGTATTTACTGCATAAAGGACGGGGTCAGAGAAGCTGTCAGGGAGACCCTCCTGTTGAGTGACGTGGTTCAGCAAGGATCCCCTTGCTTTCTAAACTGCTTCTCAGAGAGGAGTCCAGGTGCAGCTGGATTCAGTCCCAGTCCCAGACTTGGTTAACAGTTTATGTCTAAAGGATTATATATGCACGATCAATCCCTTGTATTATTTAGCTAAGATTACAAAGTCTAGCGTGCTGTTATTCACTTACCAAGAATCTGTTGTGGCAAGGAATCTCTCGGCCTCAAGGAGTAAAACCTTTGGCAAGTGTCCTCAGTAAAGGAGAGATCCTGGCCTGCAGCCCACTGCCATACAGGAGAGAGCTCAAAGGGCTCTTGGGCTGTCCACTATTTACAGGGTAAGATAATTGACCTATAGTGATATTCTCATGGGAACAAAATATCAAGGTGCCCATTCCAGACAGTGTTTTGGCTGTGTTGCCAGCCATCCCCCAAAGTCCAGGTTCAACTTATCGCTACTGATGTTGTGATGGCCATGATGGCCATGGCCCGAGCAGGATCCAGAGGGAAAAGAGGGGGAAAAACAGGGAGAGCACACTGCCACATGCAGCACAGGATGCCATTGGCCTTCTTGGTCACAAGGGCACATTGGTGGCTCATGGTCTTGTTGTCCACCAGGACCAGGTCTTTGTCCTCAGCTGCTCTTCAGTAGGTCAGCGCCCAACCTGTACTGGTTGGTGCAGGGGGTTATTCCTTTCCAAGTGCAGCACCCTACACTTGTCCTTATTAAATTTCATCAGGTTCCTCTCTGCCCAGCTCTCTGGCCTGTCCAGGTATCACTGGATGGCGGCACAGCCTTCTGGTGTGTCAGCCACCCCTCCCAGCTTTGTATCATCAGCAAACGTGCTGAGAGTACATTCCACCCCTTCATCCAGGTCATTGATGAATATCTTGAAGAGGACTGACCCGGTACTGACTCCTGGGGAACACCACTTGTCACAGATCTCCAAACAGATTCTGTGCCACCGTTCACAACCCTCTGAGCTCTTTCAGCCAGTTTTCCGTTCATGCTAGTGCTCATTCATCTAACCCACACTTCCTAAGCTATGACGATGCTGTGGGAGATGGTGTCACAAGCCTTGCTGAAGTCAAGGTAGACTTGACTTCCATTGGCCCACCCTCATCCACCTAGCCAGTCATGTCATCATAGAAGGCTCTCATTTAGGTCAAGCTTGATTTTCCCTTGGCAAGTCTGTGTTGACCAATCCCAATGATTTTTTCTTCTACATGCTTAAAGGCTGCATCCAGGATGAGCTGTTCCATCATCTTTCCAGAGATGGAAGTGAGGCTGACTGGCCTGTAGTTTTCCAGGTCTTCCTTCTTCCATTTTTTGAAGACTGAAGTGACATTGGCTTTCCTCCAGTCGTTGGACACCTCACTTGTTCTCCAGGACATTTCCAAGACAATGGAGAGAGGCCAACAAGACTTCTACCAGTTCCCTTGGCGCTCATGGGTGCGTCCCATGGATCTGCAGAAATTCACTTTACTTAATGGACCTCTAACTTGATCTTCTTCAACTGAGGGGAAGTCTTCCTTCATTCAGACTTTATCTGTTACCTCCAAAAGCTGGGACTCCTGAGGGCTGGTCTGAGCAGCAAAGACTGATGTAAAGAAGGCATTGAACAAAATTACGTTCTTTGCATGCTCTGTCACCAGGGCACCTTTCTCGTTCAATAGTGGGCTTGCATTTTCTCTATTTTTACTTTTGCCTCTGACATACTTTAAGAAACTGTTCACCTTGGCGTCCCTTGCCAGGTTTAATTCCAAAGAGGTCTTGGCTTTCCTTGTTTCCTCCCTGCGTACTATAAACTATCAACGCCCAGGAACACGACAAGATTGTCAGCGACAATAAACCTGCAACACAGACCTGTCAATAAACATCTGGTTCAATCAAATGCTTGCTAGGATTCTATACTTGCATAGATTCAAGGATCGATATGAACATTTTGGGAATAATGGGTTAAATAACAGAGAAGCCTATATGGAGGTATCCCTGTTTCTAAGGTCTTGGAGAAAAGGGAGGGCTTAACCTGCTTTGCAGTTACTGGCATGGCAGTGCACAATAGGTTGTACTGAAAGCAGATGACAAGTTAATGAGGCACAGGTGGCATGACTCAATCCATCACTCTCAGAAGCTACCACTGGATGTCAGTACGTACCTAATAGCCTTGTGCAGCTCTGTGCTGTAGCATTCACTAAAAATCACCAGTAATAAGTCCAGGAAATGTTTTACACAGTACAGTGTACAACAGGTCCAGTAAGCATTCTACATAGCCCTTATCATGTGCAGAGCATATACAGTCAAAGAAAACTACCCTTAATGCAAGACAAGTTCTCTCTGGCCCCAATCTAGAGAAGAAATTAAATATGTAAATGAGGCAAGGCTGGTAGGAAACAAAAATATTTCTGTTATAATTGTCTGAAAGGCAGTTGGAAAAAACAAGCATACTTTTAGAAACCAGCTCTTTTCCCAATTGTACATACCACAGAAGTACAGTAGCAACTTGCAACTTTGTGAAAGTGTAAATAATTGACTGTATCAAAACGGCAACTCATACACAGCAACTTATGGAGCCAAGTAAGTGTTCAAGTATCACCTCTTTCTCTCAAAAGACAAGAGTAGAGAGAGGCAAGCTGCTAAAGAGACAGAATATGAATAACAATTCTTTTCTTCTGCAGACTGAAACACTTTTGCTATGCAGTGGTTAGACTCCTTCCCACTACGCAGTGCCATAAATGCATGTTTCCCAAATATTGTGAGTTTGTGGATTAGTATCAGACCTCCAAATTTCAACTAGATAAGAAGTAGCTTTAAAGTCACTTAAGCATGTTCCTCAGCCACAGCATATAGCTGAGAGCCTCAGTACCACCAGCAATGATAGAAGACAAATCTGTAGCCCGTGCATTGGTGCAGGGCAGTACTTCAATTAATACAATACAGTATTACAATTCTTCTGTTTTGCCTTGTGGAACTCTGAATCTGAAACCTGTGAATATTCAGAAAAGCAGACTGGTAAAAAGCAGTTCACTTTTTATCTCAGAACTACTTCATGATGGCTTTACAGAGAAAATATAAATCAAAGTATTTTTTGTTGTTATGGTATTCTGCAGCCTAGGGATTCACTTTGACAACCAGTGCACTGCCTCAAAAACCATTGATCAGAATGCATGTGTTGCTATGGTTGCCGTAGTGAAAACAGATATTTACCTTTTTTTTGTATTGATTGGTGCTTTTGCTGCCAGGTGGCTAGAAATATCACGGAGATGGGAGCACACTACACAAAATTGCTGCCTATTCCCTGGCAGCAGGTACAAATGGCAATTCAGGACCATGTTTGCCTGGATGAAATTAGAAAATCTCAAGCTTTTACATCCAATATCTTGCCTGTTACTAGAACTAAACATACACCAGAAATATTATACTTGGGCCTTGTCGCTTACTTGTTTTTCATGTTAGGGAAGTACTCCTGCCTCAGCAGCAGTTGAATTGTGACATTTCGATTCCCCATGTCAGGGAGAACGGCCCCATGTGTAGGCTAGTAACCTGGATTTGCATCTGGTTGTGAATTTTGGCACAGGCCCCCGATGTACCTGGGCAGGTTTCTCTGTGCTGTGATGTCTCTGTTCCAGATCTGTGAAGCGAAGCAGTAGCCTGGGGGTGTTGTTAGTAGTTGTATTGCAGCAAAAACTGTGGGAGAGCAGAAAGGGAAGAGCATAACTTTAACAGTTGTGGGATTATACACTTAAAAACTCCCTCCAGACTGTTTCTGTACTGAAAATCAAGGAGGAATTGTACATTGCATCCCCACTTTCTGCCAGAGGCTCTTACACATGGAGCAAGAGAGATACAACTCCACCAATCTGGCACTTTTCCCAGACTAATAGCTCTAGTTCAAATAAAAGAAGAAGACTGTGGATAAATCCATACAGACGTTGTTTCCCCTGACTAAAAAACCTACTATTGCACTTCTGTAACTTCTGAGCTCAAATAATGGCAGGGACACAAAAAAATTGGTCCCCATATCAAACAACTGCAGTTATACCACACTGTCCCAGCCACCCTCCATGGCTGCTTTATTACCTCTGCAACCCCAAATTTTACGAGTATCCTTCACTGCTGACAGAACTTGTCCTACAAAACTCTTACTTGACTCTACTTGGCTATTTGGCCATATTACATCAATTATTACACAGGGAAAGACTTTAAAGTCTCTTATTTGTTTATCTTAAACCATTTCTGTGTTGTATGTTCTTCCCCAAGAACCCACTGAAAAAAGCCATTATCTGTTTTCAACTCACAAATACCATGTAAAAGACATCCAGCCCCCACAGTTTATTGAATAATCATGTCTGTGCATTTCAAAGAAGGAATTTGTCCTTGCAGTTACATAGTATTATTGCAAACAGCTCACCTGAAGTCAACTGAGGTACATTCTGTTCTATACGTTTACCTTGAATAAATAATTGTGGTACCTGACCTGACCTGAAACCATGTAGGAAGACTTGCAGAACTCCCTTAGAGCTATTAGTTCTTGTCCTTGTGCTACGCTGACAGCTGTAATGAAACCATGGCAGAGCCCGGACTGAGATTTCAGGTTAAGCTTTGTTTAGCAGGCAACTGCTGTATTCCCAAGCCTCTTGCTTCCCTCCTTTCTTCTTTTCTTCTTCTGACCACCCGGTAGCTTTCCAGTAGCACTGTTCATATCTTCCTTTCTGTATCTGCCACTTTTCCTTCTGATCACTTTTGTTTTGATTTCACACACCACCACAGGGGTACTTGAATTTTTCCTGTCTCAGATCACTAGGTGGCAGAACACAATCACCAGAAGCTCTTCCCGAGAAAACTCGTAGGGATACGAGTATCTGGCCTTTTTATTCGCATATAGATGGCCTGCTTTGGAGTTTTGTTGCTCTGAACTTCTGGCTAAATATTTTTGTTAACTACCCCCTATTATCAGGTAATATAGAAATATGATACACTTGGGGTAAGGCGGTTTGCTTTTAAGGGGGCACTGTGAGTACCTTGAATAGCTACGCTTTTCAGAGGGCCACACTGCCATCCCTGAAAATCATATTTTCCTTAAAAGCTGCCTGCTTTTCACCCCAGATTTCTTGTTACTTTTGTAGATTGTGGTGGGGGGTGTGAATGCCTGTTTGTAGTAACCTTGAATTATGAAGTACTGAATTCTGCAACTGAATTATGGCATAAATAAATAAATAAATAATACTACAAAAACTTGCAACAAGTGGTGGTGAGAGGATGGTAGTTGTGACCCTGCTACAATATCCTCATTCTACTTAGCTGCAGGTAATATGGGACTAAAGATTTCTAAAGCTCATGCATGGCCCAGAGTAGCAACACCACTAACGGTGCCAAAGTCGATTTTACTGCAATTTCCACCACCAACCCAGCTCTAAGCATGTCCCCTGCCTTGGGGCTTGCTGAACACAAGAAGGCTTTTCACATGCTGGTAAGTTTTCCATAGTTGTCTTATAGAGGTAAGAGAGGACAGGAAGAATCAGCTCACTTCCGTCAAGTGCGTTAAGAAGAAAACATATGGAGGATGACATACACCATGAGTAGTGGCCCTTGAAAACTATGTTCTTGGGAAGGAGAGAGAAGTGATGCATTGTGGAGAAAGCAACAACAAGACATCCTTATGAGATGTGACTCAAATAAACAGCTTGTTTCTGGAGCATCAATTGTTATAGTACCTGGCAAACTCTACAGGGAAGAGGGAAGCACAGAGAGCCTCCCCTGCCTCCCAGAGATACTAGAACCAATACTCAGGATCTTAAATACTTACTGATAAATATGGCAAAGTAACCCACTTCATGGAACTGTAACCTGCTCACAATGAGTTTCAAGAGCTTGTACAAAATTTGAAAGGTTCTTTAAAAAAGTCTTCTCAAAACCTAAATAATAAAGGTCTCTCCATTACTTTCACTCAAATTGAGAGATGTTTCATCAAATAAGACAGCAGAGCACTTGTTACCTACTTTGGGCTGTTCTTCGTGTCTCAGATGTGTGATTGTGTTAATGGGATCATTCGGGAAAAATATACTCAAAGGCAAGGGGATATGAGCACCCGTCCTTCAGAAAACTGAACTGGAACTATCCACAAAACACTCAAAAAACTCCAGGGGCTTAAAGCTGGAAGCAGTGTGCTGTTGAGACAGGGTCAGATCGATCTGGCTTCTTACATCAGCTTTTCTTCATGCTTCCTAATGTCATTCTATAAAGGCTCTTGTGTATGCTTATCACTGAAGTTCACTAGAGCCCTTGTGGTATGGTGGAGGGGAGCAGACGTGGTGTTGCTCTTCCCAGTGATGCCCAACTTTGAAAACACTCTGTCTTCTAGAACATTGCTCATAAAAGCGTTTACACTTGGACATGAAAGACAGCATATTCTCCAAGATACTTTCAGCTATTTCCAAAGGGTACATTTCTGTCCTGCAGACTTTAACTTGATTGTTTTCAATGAAGATTTTGCCAAATAATGGCCAAAAGGAAAAGATCAGGCTGTAGATCTACTACACTGCAATGTTTCCTCTACATTCCTTTTCTTTCCAGGGAAAATGGTTATCTAAATATAGCCATAAAATGGCTATCTTATGGCTATCTAAAGATAGCCATAACTTTCCATTCCATGAAGTTTGCTGCCCACAGTTCCTTCTAAAGTATTAGTGCAAACTGGAAGGATTTTCTTCTCCACGCCTGAGTATATTGCAATAACTAGAGAAATAGAATTCTGTGTCTAATCATTTCTGTTCTGATCTATAAAGACATTGTCTTTTGCAGTTCCTTGAGGATTCAGTAGGATGCTAAATTTGTACAGAAATTGTTCCTGAATTAGAAGTCACCCTCACTCTCTTACTATTTAAACAGTCCCTAAAAGAGCAGTGGGAAGGTGCTTTCAGCTGCATCTAGGTTTGTTTCTTCTCTGAGACAGGGTCTTTGGTCTGTGCAAATATCTCTGGAAATCCTATAACACGGATATCAGCCAAAAATGGCTTCTGCACTCTGCATATGTCCATTTACATGTGCTTAGTTATGAGGCAAAAAATACTTTGCAGTGTGTTTGACTCCCACTAAAATTTTCTGAGGCAGCTGCAGCTGATAGTGAACTGGATTCCTTTTGTGCCTTATGCTTTCTCAGATACAGCTGTTATAATCACTTCTGTGCAAATCCAGTAAGGTAATTAATTACTCATTATCCATCAAAGTTGTTGGGCTTGATCTTAAAGGTCCTTGCCAACCTAGATGATTCTGTGATTCTTAAGAGCCTCAAGAGAGAAGTAGCTTCATTCCTGAGAACTGTTTGACTTTGCAGCACTACTAATCAAGAGAAAATCTTACCTGACAAATTTGAATCTACCAAAATAAATTCCAGTTGAAGCAGGCCTGATAATACTGACCAAAGCAGAGGAGAATGGTAATTCTTCCCCTGGTTTACTTTCAGAAGGCATATTGAGGAACTGAATTTTCAAAAGACAAAAATTCCTCCATTTGCAGATTATCTTTGCCAATATAGGCATTTCAGAGAGACGAGTCTGAATTCTGAGGTCTTGGTACGAATGACCCAGGAATTATTCTGGTGACATTGTGAACTATTACTGTTCTTTCTCTAAAAATTATCTCATTTAAAATTCTTGGAAGAGCCTCTTATCCTTATGTGCCCCAGAACAAGCTGCTTCTAGATGTCTTTTTCCTGATTGTGACAAGATAAGACTATTTTGATGGTGGCTGTCTTGTTTGACAGCACTGTCTCTAGCAAAACATACTCTAAAGCACAGCAGGAATAATTCTGAGTGTATTACTTTCACAGGGACCATGAGCAAATCTCCATTTTACCCTGTTTTCTACAAACAAACGGACCAAGCACCAGAGAGCTTTTGACCCAAGCACTGCCTGTTTTTTAAGAGTCACGATCACCATAAGTGATACTAATGGAAATTTTACTGGCTTATCACTTTACAGTAACACCCTGCCTAATTTGGAATATAAAACAGCCCTGTTTAACTACTATTTAATTAAAAATTATCTGCAAGAACTAGTATCAGCCTTCTAGTTAGTGTGATCATTATCTAGGTTATTTTTCTCATTCTTCTCAAGCAAAATGTAATATTGCTGCCCTGGACTTCAAGAGAGCAGACTTTGTCCTCTTGAGAGGTCTGCTTTGTAGGGCACCATGGGATAAAGCACTGGAGGGAAGAGGGACCCAAGGAAGCTGATTAGTATTCAAGGATCACCACCTCCAAACTCAGGAGTGATACATCCCAAAAAAAGAAGTCAGGGAAAAAACAGGTCAGGAGACCTGCATGGGTGAACAAAATGCTTCCGGACACACTCACAAGGAGGCCTACAAAGTGTGGAAGCAATGCAGGTTGCCTGGGAGGAAAACGGAGAATTTGTTTTAGCAGCCAGGGACCCGGTTAGGAAAGCTAAAGCCCAGATAGAATTAAATCTGGCCAGGGACATCAAGAACAACAGGAAAAACTTCTATAAGCATGTCAATGACAAGAGAAAGAGTAGGGAAGACATGGACCCACTCCAGAAGGAAACAGGAGACCTGGTAACCGAGGACATGGAGAAGACTGAGGTACTCAATGACTTTTTGCTTCAGTCTTCAACAGCAAGGGCTCTAACCACACCACCCAAGTTGCAGAATAGTTGCAGCAAAGGCTGTGAGATTAAAGAACTGCTCACTGTAGATGAAAATCAAGTATGAGACCCAGCAGTGTCAGCACCAGGTCTGCTCTGTGGTTCCATCCTCATGAGGACTGAGTGCACCAACAATAGAACTGACTAAGCCCGGAGCTGCCATGCTGCTCTGAATATGCCAGGTGAGCAGGGTTTTGGGGACAGCTTTTCAAGCATGTCACACTTACAGACAGCTTTCCTGTGCTTAGCATCAAGCACTTTACATCCTGGCATATGTGGCCAAATTGGCAAGACAGTGACAAGTGGCAGAATCCAGATTCTTGTACATCTTCAGGATTTACTTCTTTTCTGATGCTGAAATGGGATGTGAGACCTTCCAAAACTGACTACATAACAATTCTGTTCCCTGGGTAAAGTGTTTCAAACAGATTCTTCCATGGTGCTTGAACTTGTGAGCTTTGGTGGGTTCTGCAGTCAGTCAAGGTCTTTTTCAAATGTACCTTCTTCTCCAGCATTCTTCTGCCTTAAAATATCTGAAAAGTTGCTTGAATTTACCAGTGCATTGGGATCCTACAGTTCTTCCACAAAAGTGTAATCAAGAAAATAAAATAGTTTTAAAGAACAACAAACAGATCAGCAAGGACAGCGTGGAAGATATAAGATTAAATGAGGAACATTTACTGTGGTTAAAGGTCCGTGGAACTGGTTTTTACCTCTCATCCATCAGTAATGGAGGATCTCCAGAAGTGTACTGCCTACTCCCCTGGTGAAGAGACTGGATTTCGGGCCCAGGCAAAGACAAAGAGGTGATTCCAGAGATTTCTGAAGAAAATGTAGAACTTCCCTATGTTACAGAATTCTTTATTGACAGATACTCTCTAGAGACAACTGCTACAAGTGAAAGAAAAAAAATGGTGTGAAATCTCCAGATTGAAGGATGATAACTGCTAACACCTCATATGTATGCTTTTAAGCTGTTTCCATTCATTTACTACACAGGTATGAAAAATCCCACCCATGCTGCTCGCACTGTGACATCGTAATCGTCCATATGGCACTGGTGACATACTGACATATGTTGTGGCATATGTTATGAAAATGTGTGAGCCACAGTCCACCCCTAAGGAGTAAGAAGATGGAGAGGCGTGGAAGAACTACGCATCTCCAGGAGATGCCTTCTCCTGCTTGAGTTTGTATTTCTGGCCAATGTTTCTCAAAATCAGTGGCACCCTTTTGAGATTTTTAAAACCTCTTTTCTGACCTTCCCCTCTGCTCTGACCATTTCATGAGGGAGCTTGCCAAAGAGACTACTGTGACTCCACGTGGCATGTGTTGGTAGGCTCGCTCCTCTTCTGGTGGATGGTGACTCCCTCCTTCTCTGCTCTGTTCTCCTCTGATACTTTTCTGTCTCTGTTCTGTTTTCTCCATTGCACTTTCCTGTGTCTCTCTGTCTCTCTTTTTGGAGTTGGGAGTGTGTTATTGCCTCCCTAGCGGCCGCCTTCCCTTCAAGAGACAGGAGGCAGGAGAGGGGTGCAGCATGGAGGGAGGGAGTGCAGGCAAAAGAGCTGTGGGACACACTGTGTCGGGTGAAAAGGAGTGAGGGTTACGTCTGCACACGGAGCACTGAAATGCAAAGCTTTATTTGCACAACGACACCTTAAAAGCTGCCAGCAAGCCGGTCACTAACATACCCCAAAGAATGTTTTCAGTACCATGTCCTCCAGGCATACATAGAAGTATCTGCCGTTTCTCAGCAGCCCACACTTACGAGATGAAAACACCGCCTGGAAGGTGGACCTGAAATACAAAATGTGAAAACAGTAGGAGATTAAAACCTCCATGTGTTGCACCTAAAATTACTGTGCAACCATTGTTTTCTGAAACAGGCTTTTCAGAACATGCTTTGCTTTTTTCTGTGGACTGAGAGTGGGATTCTCATTTTTGTTGGTGTTCTGTACTTGGAATTCCTAGCATTACGAGATATACATACGTCACACATTTGACATATAATAGGTTTGTTGTTGTTAATTGACAAGTTGAATTTGTTTAAAGCTGTATATTTTCACAAGGCAAAAGAAAATAATGTTTGCCATTTAAAATTTGCTATTGGGCAATGTTTTCACAACAGGCATGTCCAGAAAATGTATAATAATTCATATCAATGTTGAAAACTTGAATGCTCCATCTCTCATTGTGAATCTTCCACAGATGTGTATATTTAATTTTGTTGCCTGATGTTTTCCCTGAGTATTATCTGGTTTCCAAAACAAAGCCTTTTTACATGAAATACGGAGAGGGAGATGGCTTGGAATGTTTTTCAAAAGTAGAACTCATTTTTCCGTTGTCAACTTTTTTAATTCACAAGTGGCTTTTTTTCGCCTGCCACAACATGTCTTCATGGGGCTGGATTTTACCTACCACGATAAGGAGCGCCCTAGGAATGCTCGAGACTGGTTTGTATCCGTAGGCCAGCTGCTCTGTGGGAGTGATCTCACTCAGAGCTTCCCGTTATTTTGTTGTCGGTTTTCCAAGCTCTGATTCTCAAAGCACCACAGAACTGATAAACATAACATCGGAGAGAAGATGAATATTAGAAGATAGAGAAGATCTGAGAGAAGATAGAATATTAAGTGCGCTCACTTTTCATGGAGTAGGTTTCCTGCAGTAATCATCAGTGAACTACTTAGTTTATTGGTGAAAACACTCATCACTAGAAAACCGTAAGCTTCAATGTGAGAGCTAAACAGTCCTGCCAACTTTTGTCTAGACTTTCACAGAGGCACGCTTGCTCTGTTGTTACCTCGTTTCCTCTGGCTGATTGAAAATTCATCTCCATCCTCTTTACTATCTGAGAATGATGGGAAATGTGTTTACTTTAGAAACTCATGCCATCTTTTCAAACTTCCTCTCTTTTTTACCTATTGTATCCTCACTCTTCTTCCCTGAGTTCAGGTTGTTATTGTTCCACTTATGTCCTACTGATTCAGATGTGTGCTTTTTCTATGGTTGCTCACTTTTAAAATCACTTCTCTGAGCTCATCAGCTATATTGCCTTCAATTTTCCTGTCCCTTCTCACAAACCTTTTTGACAGTTCAGCCTTTCAGACGATTAAGCAGATATTAGAGCCATCCAGTCATACTCATCTCTTGGCTCTGGACTTTTCCTCAGCTCACCATTGAATTTCCTCCTCCTTTTGTTTTTCTGCTCTTAAATCCGGAGTACCTTTTAATAGGGAGTACCTGTAAATGTATGCTTAAATGTCCTAATATCTGCTGATAAAATGGGGAGCAGACCATGCCGAGCATTAGGAAGTGCCATGGTTTGGGCTGGGCTTTCCAGTTTACTGCCCTGTCAGCAAGTCACAGCAATGTAGGCTCTGTTCCAAAGGCAAGCAGAGTCAGAGGAAGTCACGTCGATTTCACAGAGCTTTCAGGTTAGATGGTACCTGAGTTGTGTTGTGTCATTGTAAGACGATGAAGCAAGAGATCCATATATGTAAAACTTTGACTGAAGTTGCTCGTCATTTTATAAGCACCTGAATGGAAAAAGTGAAATGTACACAGGTTCCTGAAATGTCACTGCCAGGGAAACTGGAAGAAGCGGGTTTATATGTAGCAGGCACAGTGTAGGCTTTGACATAGTCTTTCCAAAGTCACTCTGTTGGGGGATTTAGAATATTAGCACCAAATATGCTTTGACACAGGTCTAAGCAACTAAAATATTCTGTTAACTGAGCTGCATCTAAATTAATGAATAAAAACTTCTATTTTCTTCTTTTTCCCTGGAAAAACTCAGAGAATGGCATCAAGATCTGAAGAATGAAGCTTTTAGGGGTTAAGTAAGGAGCACTCTCTCTTAAGTTTTCTAAATGTAACCTTTCAGGGGCTGATTATATTTTATTGAAAGAGGAAAATCATTACTAGGAACTGTAGCAGTGTAAAAGCGTATTGAGGAGTTGATGACATGGTAACCACAAGAGTGGTTCTCAAGCAGCTCACCACACTGTGAAATCCTGAGTGGCTGAATGTGTGTTGCTACCCGCTTTGGCAGTGCGGCTCACAGATTGGTGGCTTTTGTCATGCATTAATAAGAAATACCCGTCCCTCTTCCTTCTAATGTGAGCTGCAGATATAATCCCCACAGGCCAGTTCAGTCTTGTTACTATGGTTTGTTTTTGCCATTTCTGCTTTTATTTTTAATTCTGTTTGTCAAGGAACCTGAGGGACCCCCTCTCACAAGGATCAGAAAACTACCTTAAGTAACGCCAGTGATGCTTCTGATTGTAAAAAAACATGCCAACTGAATGTTCCTTCCAGATTTATGGTAAAAAGAAAGTTAATAATAGTAGCACAAATAGTTTCCTTCCTCACATGTACATGTAGTGTCTGTTTCAAGTTTTCTGGTGGTATTAGGTTGACCTTGCTTGCCACACTGGCCACATTCAGTAGGTATTTGCAAGGCTTTCTCATAATCACAGGCATCATGCAATTTTCTGCAAGCACTGGGTTGTCACCTATCAGACAGTCTCAAATATTTAGAAAGGTAGGAAACTGTTACAGACAATAGTAAAATAAAAAGAGCATGAAATGTATGTGAAACATACAAATACTTGGCACCTGGACAGCTTAATTTTGTGCCTCTTGTGAGACGCTGATAATTACAAGGGGGGGAAAAAGAAAACAGGAATTGGCAGAAAATTGATGATGGTTGCCTGTCCGCAGTTTCAGCTGTGACAGAGTTAATTTTCTTTCTAGTGATTACTGTGAAAGGACTGTCAATAATGCATATTGTTTTGCTGTTGCTGAGCAATGTTTCGAGGACTCGTTTCAGTTACCCAAAGAAGCTGAGAAGAAGCACAGACAGAACAACAGAATGGACAGTGGAGCATCCAGTGCCACAGACAACACGCTCAGTATATAAATGAGGGTTAACCAGGGGGCAAGAAGCTGTGATCATTGCTTGAGTTGGTGCCAATTCACCAGGTAGTGAGCATGATGTGTCATTATTTTTATAATGTTTATTATTGTTGTTATTTTCCCTTTCAGTTATTGTTTCTGTTAGACTGCCTTTATCTCAGCCAACAAGGGGGTTTGCTTTCTTTTCCCTTCCCCCTCCTTTTCTCCTTCTTCTTTCTGCTGCTCTGGGGGAAGGGGGAGAACTGTGCAAGCAGCTGCATGGTGCTGGCTGGGGAGATGGGGTTAAACCATGACACGACAGTGCAGCTTTATATTTTACCAAAAGGGCAAAATATAGGATGGTGCAGCAAGAAGGGAAACTCATCTGAGCTGGACCATAAGGAAAGGAGTAAAATTGGAACCAGAGGATGGGGACAGAAACACAAACAGAAGAGAAAGTCAGGAAAGAGAAAATAGAGAGAGG
>VXBW01007383.1:137084-247169 GCA_013400375.1 Thinocorus orbignyianus | reverse complement strand
GCCCGAGTGACAGCAGCCGGCTGCCCCCGAGCAGGAACCCCCCGGAACGCACCAGGGACCCCCCCGGCCGGGCTACCCCCGCACCCACCTGCAGCAGCTTGAGCCCCACCAGCTGCAGCCCCTTCCTCTCNAGCGGGGACCCATCCCGTCCCGCACCGCTCTGGAAGAGGCCGGCGAAGAGCCCCAGCACCAGGCAGATCATGGCGGCGCCGCTCTGACCGGGCCCCGGCACCCGCCTCCGGCGGAACGATCGTGCTGGGGCGCCAGAGCCGGCGGGGCCCGTTAGAGGGAGGCGCCGGGCCCGGGCCGTTACCATGGGAACGGGGACAGCGCCTCCCGCCGGGCTTCGGTAACGGCCGGGGCCAGGGGAGGGCCGGGAACGGGAGCCCGAGAGCTGGTCCCATCCCAGGCGGCCACCGGCTCCCCTCCCGGGCGGCCGAGGTGTCGGAGGGACCCCGGGGAGACTGCAGCCGGGAGGAGCTGGAGAGGCGGCGGCCGGAGGGGGGCCTGTGGCCGATGGAGGCTGCGGCGGCCCGGGGAGGCCGGTACGGGGAGGTTCCAGCTCTGCCTGTGCGGGGGAGGGGACACCCGGGACCTCCTGGCTGTCCTCACTGAGCCGCCCCTGGGCCATTGGCCTGTGGCCCACACAGCCCCTGGGTTGTTTATTGGGCGCTTCGGGGTTCTGTTATCTCTGTCGTGTCTGTCATCACCGTGGAATGATTACTAAAATGAAACTGTATTAAAAATACTGCATTGTTCACACATGAAGGAAAGGTATAAAATCAAACAGTTTCCAGGGTAGAATACAGCCGCAGCCGGTGTGCGAGGATTCCCTGTACGATATTGCTTGCAAAGCAGCTGCACGGAGGATGGAGTGGGGTGGAGATTCTGCGGCCAAGCTCTGTGATAACACAGCAGATGTGGGAACGAGATGGTCTTATGGAACTGAGAAGCTGCCTCCTTGCTACCCTGAGCCACATTTTGATGAAATGCTATCCTTTGTGCAAACTTTGCTCATTATAATGGCAATAATACCAGAACACACCTCTATCCCAAAGGCTACCCACCGCCAAGGTGCGACCACTTCTCCTTGAGTCTGCACCCTGAATTTTTCATAATCTTTACCTTTAAATGTGAGGCGAGAGAATTTTACACCAATCCTAATAAAGGTATTTATGACCAAAGTCATTGAAACTCCACATCAAGGTAAAAATAAAATAAAAATAGTCCAAGAAAGGAGGGATAGGAGGGAAGACACCATTGGTGAAATTTCTCTGGAGAGTCTGTTTCCTGTATTTATAGCTGGGCTTTGTTGCTTACAGCTTTGTCGCGCGTTTTTGTATGATTAACAATACTTTTATTCACACATGCTTTGCAGACAGTGTGTTTGCCACCGCCAATCCGCAAGAACCTTTCTATCTGCTGCTTAAATAACTGTTTAAGTAGTGAGTCGTTTCAGTTTACCGTTGAACGTGCCCAAAAGCTTGAGAGTGGCCATGCTGGTTCATGAGCACTGACAGTGCAGCCCGGTGTTAGCGTACCCAGAGTCGTGACAGTGTAATTTATTAGATGGCACTGGACTGATAGTTGTGAATTGGGCATCACTCCAAATTTAAACCCAGTGGCACCCAGCCTCCCATCTCGGTGAGGAGGGTTAGAACACAAGGGGGGTTATTTTCTGCCAGAACTCATTTGCCTCTTAACGCAACATATGGACCCCTGTGGACCCACTCACCCACTCCCCCCCATGCAGACCCCTGTGGACCCCTGTGGACCCTTACGTATTCCCCCAGAAACCTGTGGACCTCTCTGGACCCCTGTAGACAGAGGCATTACTGGGGCTTTTCTGACTACCCCTGTGACTTCTGTGTCACTTCAGGAGTTTCACCAGGAGGGTTTGAGATGCCGAGCAAGGGCTGTGCTCATTGCAGGATGGGTCAAACTCATCATAAGGTTGAACTCGGTAAGTGCATTGGGAAATTTGCGTCTGAGTCAAATAAACAGCCCAGAAAATCCATGATCATCCATGACAATATGTATCACACCATGAGGGTGTGATATATACAGTTGCAAAGAAGTAATTCAGATGCATTCGTTAACATAATTGAATAATTGTGAAAGCAGGAGGTACAGCCTCAACTGGGGCTTCTGCACACTCATTTTTTGATGTAAGGGATCTTTAGCTACAGCTTATCGGGAAGGTGACAACACATGGGACTTCCCAGATGCCATCTTCTCGTGAAACCAGCCTCCTGGCAAGGTGGGAAATCACCAACGGACCTAGCTCTACAGAGAGGACAAGGTTGCCCAGAGAAGCTGTGGCTGCCCCATCCCTGGAGGGGTTTGAGGCCAGGTTGGAGGGGGCTTGGAGCAACCTGATCTGGTGGGAGGTGTCCTTGTTCAGGATAGGGGGTGTCTTTGAGGTCCCTTCCATGATTCTATGAAAGGTTTTAACCCCTTACCAGGTGCAGCCCTAGGACTGGCAGAAAGCAATCCCTGGGAGAGACACACCCCAGAGCAGTGGCTGGACGTCCAGACTCCTGCTTCTTACCTTCACCTTTCCTCCTCAAACATCATTCACCACATGCAGATGATCTGGCAGTGAGCCCATCCCATCCCACACCAGCTGTCCACTGTGAGTTCCACCATCTCCAATATCACCTCCACCATCAGTCATCAACCAGGAAGAGTGTGGCCAGTAGGTCAAGGGAGGTCATTCTCCCCTTCTGCTCTGCACTGGGGAGGCCACAACTGGAATACTGCCTCCAATGCTGGGCTCACCAGGTCAAGAGAGACGGGGAACCACTGGAGAGAGTCCAGCATAGGGCAACAAAGATGATGGAGGGACTGGAGCATCTCCCTGGTGAGGAAAGGCTGAGAGAGCTGGGACTCTTTAGCCTGGAGAAGGCTGAGGGGAGACCTTCTTCATGCTCACAAGTATCTGAAGGGTGGGGTGAAGGAGGATGGAGCCAGATTCTTCTCAGTGGTTCCCAGTGACAGGACGAGGGGCAACGGGCACAGGCTGGAAGTTCCATTCCAATATGAGGAGAAAATTCTTCCCTGTGAGGGTGCCAGAGCCCTGGCAGAGGCTGCCCAGGGAGGGTGTGGAGTCCCCTTCTCTGGAGACCTTCAAGCCCTGCTTGGTTGCAGCCCTGAGTGATGTGCTCTGGGCAATCCTGCCCAGGGATGAGTTGCAGGGGAGTTGGCCCGGATGATCTCTAGAGGTCCCTTCCAACTCTTGACAATTCTATGATTCCATGATTCCGTGAAACAGCTGTGCTCCCACACTGTCGGGGATGTCATGCAGGTTCCAGGCCGTTACCACGCACTGCTGTTTTTCAGCAGATGATTCGCATCAATTTACATAGGTGGCAGCTCCGCGCTGACAGGAAGGAAGATTGAGTGAGACCCGAAGCAAACTGAAAGAGAGAAAAAGCCACCAGGCTGGAAGCAGCAACGACGGGTGGCTGGGTAAGCCGGACCCACCTCCCCCAGGTGCTACCCCGAGCATCACCTCGGCCACCGGGTCCCATCACCTCCACGGGTCTCCCAGGGGCAAGGGCCACCAGCCAGAGGGGCTTCCATTTTCTACCTTGAACTTGAGCATCCAGGCAAGGAGGAGAAGGAAGAAAAGCTCTGGGGATAAAGAGAAGGGGCCTGAAGGAGCTGCATCCTCCTACCACGACAAGGACGCCCTCCCTGCTCTCCTGGTCCCACGTGGCCCTGGGGAAGGTGGCACAAAGCCCAGGTAAGGTTTGGGGGGGGATGGGGTGGAGGGGTGCGGGGAGAAGGGCAGGTGTTGCTCAGCCCTCCCTTGCACGGACAAGCTGCTGCAGACCCTTTGCTGCCACCGCCACATGAAAGGGAGTTGTTGGCCAACATGTGGCGGGGCCAAGAGCTGGGCAGAGATCCCCGAGACCAGCAAGACGTGAGCAACCACCAGCAGCACCCGGAAGAACAGGCTGGTGTGGCACGGCCATGGCTGCTGGGTGGCAGCTCACAACATTGAGTCCTGAGTGATGGAGACGCATGGGGCACCTGGAACTCATCACAAATCCTGTCCCCATGCCTGCTGCCACCTGCCCACTCAAAGCTGCTCTGCCTCATGCAGCACCAGCTTTTGCCTCCATCTTAATGTCATTTGCTGAACTCATTCCACTCCGAAACCACCCAAACCATCCCACCCCACCCCACCCCCAGTGTGTACTGCAAATAGAAAAGGATGAATTTAGTGACATGCTTGCCCATGGACAGTGCAGAATTGCACCGAAGAGGGAGGCAGCACTCTGGATCTGTCAGACCTTGAAGCCCAGAGCTGCAGTCTTACCTCCCCCTTCAGGAACGGGGCTCATTGCCCCTTCCTGGAGCTCAGCTGGGAGGGGATGGCAACACTGAGGTTTCCAAAGCTGCAGCTGGGGCCTTGTTTTGGCCCTTTTCCCGGCAGGGGATCCTCCAGTGCTGTGCAGGGCCCAGAGGTGCAGGGAGCAGGTCAAGGTGATGGAGCTCAGCAGGGGACATGTGGCTGTGCCCAATGGCCACTCTGCACCCAGAACCTGGGCCACACTGGTCTTTGTCAGCGCATTAGGCTTAATCCTGCTGATGTTGAAGCACTCTAAGGTCATTAAGGGCACTAGGTATCCTATAGGTATGGGGCTGCTGGGGAGGGGACCAGGTGGAGCGCTGGCTGGGTGCTGTCACCCACTGAGGTGTCACCAGCACCCAGGGTTTGACTGTGGCATGGAAGGGTCATCTGAGGCCAGACCTTCTCTCTGAAATCAGCTTCATTTTTATCAGTTTGGTGTTACCTGTAGATTGATCTTTGCTTTTCCCTGGTGTGATCTGGTGTTGGAACTGCTGCCGTTCAGTCCCAGGGCTCCTTCATGGCTCCTCACCTCCACGACTCACTATTTAACTCCCACCGTGTCTGGACTGTGTTATTTTGGCTGGGGTCTGGGGGTAAAGAAAAAAAAAAAAAATCGGCACAGGTTAGTTTTGGCACAGGGTGTCACTCTCCAATTGCAGTAAATTTGGCCATCATTAAACCCAGACTAAAATGAATAGGACTGGACCTGAAAGTCACCAATTACCTGCAAATCTGCAAGTTTCATAATTGGGTATAATACAAAAGGTTTGCTTAATTAACACAAATTAACAATGTGAAATCTTTCCGGTTCTGCCAAAAGGTGGCAGCCTGTATCCTGCCTTCAGGACCCGCTCAACTCCTGGGTTGATGGGGAACGGCTGGAGATGTTGGCTTGGCAAAGGTTTCTATGTATGGCTCGCTGAGCTCCCAGATGGGCTGTGTTCAGGGTGGACACATAAATAAAAAGAGCAGGAGAAAGAAATAAGAAGAAAATAAGAAGTAAGAGAGAGAGGGTATGTCGGTAAAAGAGCCTGAGATTTGTCAGAGGAAGCCCGAGGCGCCAGGAAGTGGTGGGAAGGTCTGGCGGGGCTGGTTTCTCTCCACTCTGGTGTCTGGCGGGGGGAAGGAGGGGTGCTGCTGCTAGAGGGGTGAACTGCCCCAAGAGGTGTCACCTCAGGCCTTGCAGAGCTTTGAGGAACCAGTGGCATCGCAAACCCTGTGGTGATGGGACAGGGAGAAAACAAGGGCCGGGTTTCCGCATGCCTAGGGGCATGGAGCTGCCATGGAGCGGGCATTTCTCTGCTCCTTCAGGCACCTGGTTAATGATGCAATTATTAGTTTGTATTAAAAGCTTTAAACATACCTGAACACTGCAGATAAGCCCATTTTCTGATGTTTTCCACTTGTGGCTTCCTGCAGCTGTCCAGGAGCTCTTGCCTGGCACTTTGGTGTCCATCTAGAGTAGGCAACCTTTGGGCCTGTCCCCAGCCCACTTCTGCAGGTTGGGTCCCTGAGGCTCTTCTGGCTAGAGAGCCCCACTCAACATGACACAACCAGTGTCCCCTGATGCTGTCAGTGAATGTGCCCACGAGCCCCCATTGGGGAAGAGCCACAGATGTCCCTCTGCTGAGCCTAATGTCTCCCTGGTGCTGCTGGTGGTTGCTGTGATGACTCCTGGTGCAGGACAGTCCCGAGTCCTCAGCAGACTCCCAAAGCACAGGGTGATGGATCTGTTTGGAGGGAAGGTGGCAGTTATATGAAAACCAAAACCATACCCTGGTAGGAGGAAGACCTGAGAGGCCAGGCAGAGGAGAGAGGCAGCAAATATCTGTTATCTCCAGCCATCTTCACACTGTGGCCATCTCAGGACTGTCCCTTCATCTCAGCATCCCTGGTTTATAGTCTGTGTCAGACTTCCAGGAGCAAAAGTGTGTGTACATAATTAGAGGCAGAAATGAGCAGAAACAGCTACGTCTGGGACCATGTTTCCCAGTGTTGATGCCAGGCAGTTTGGGTCTTGGACACCTGGTGATGAAAAATGCAGCAGTTTGGTAGAGCGTTGTCTGTGCTCTTGGTCGGGGACCATCCAGCATGATGGTTGTGGCTCCCAGCAACAGATGGGTTTGGAACATGGACTGTCTGCCTACAAGCCTGGTGAAATGTGGGGATGATGGACGTTGGGATGGTGGGACATAGGATTGAAGCTGCTGGAAGAACACATCACCATTGACTGGACATCCTCAGATGGGAAGATTTTCTTTTGGGCTGGGTTCTTGAAGCCCACTGGGCATAAAAAGCGTCAATGCCAAGTTTTTGCCACCAAAATCCCCCATTTCCCTTGCTGGGATTTGCAGACACCGTTCATCAGTTTGGCTAGGCAGCTTCCCACTCTCCAGCTACTTCTCCCAGTGCCCTGGGGGATGGAAGCAGCAAAGCATGGTAGACACAAACCATTGCTGGATCATGTCTTCTCCGGGCACACGTCCCTGCTCGATCCCAGACAAGCAATAGCTGCAAACCCAGGGCTGAGCTCCGTGCTCGCAGGATGGCCATGGACACTGCCTTCCAGCCTCAGGGATAGTGATTGCAGCACTGCCAGAGGACAATGCATCCCAGCAGCCTTGGGATGGGCTGGGTCGCACCCTGGAAATATCCTGGATCTTTGCAGGGGTTGCAGAGGTTGGCCTTGGCTGCCCTCCACCCTTCAGACAGCCCATGTAAGAGTAGATAACACCCTTCAGCCTCCTAGGAGGCAGCCTCCAGCATCACTGGGTGGTCCTTGAGCTGCACCTGAAACTTTTCCACTGGATGCAGAAAAAACCCAGCAGCCGCTGCATTATTTATTCTGCTGCTTTATGAATTCTGCTGCCTTATTTCTCCCGGCCATATGCCTCTGCAGGAGCTGACCCGGGGCTGCTGGTTTCCAGCAGCGGGATCACATTTTGAAGCAGCACCAGAGGACACCATCAAATAATCTGTGGTGTTGCAGCAGGCTTCCCCCATCAAAGGGGTTTTGCTCGCCAGCCGCGCTGCAGAGGAAGGGCTGCGGGGAGCAGCGCGGCAAGCAGCAAAACCCCCTTTCATTCTGGCTGTCTCCTTGGTTCCACGCCAAAGATGAGAGACCCAGGGGCCGCTGCCTGCAAAGACTTAATTGAACTTTCCAGGCCAGTTACAGACAAGAAGACATCAAAGGGTGAAAATTTTGCTGTGAATTGCTCACAGAGCTCCTTTAATTGGCGGCATCTTAATTGACCAAGCCAGTGCCTGGGGGGTGAAGAACAAGGCGAGTTGCTGCCGCTGCAGCCCTCCTGCTCCCTGTATGGAAAAAAGGGCTTGGCTTTGGGGTCACCATCACTGCCACAGAGAGTGTGGACCTCTGCCACCTCTGAAACCTGGGGGTCAGAGCGGGGCAGCCAAGAAAGAGCGGAGGAACTCGGTGTCCCTCCTGGAGGGAAAGGTTGTGGGTTGAGACCCAGCTACAACAGTAACCATCAGCCTTACAAGGGCTTGTCCAGCTTACATGTGAAACCATCTGGGTGGCTGGGGATGGGCTTTGTCACCTAGTGCCCCTTGGACACTTACCTCACTCCATAGGAAGTGCTGCCAGGGGGTCTCCATGACAGAGCCAGCCTGTGGCGTCTGTGAGGGACCTGGCTGTGGGAGATGCTGTGCCTGGTCCTCCCTCCTGCAGCCTGGCCACCATCTACATGGCTGGGCTACTGCTGGTGGCTGAGCCCTTGCATTCTCTGGTAGGAGGAATACACCTCAGCATGGATCTCCTTGCAGGAAGATGAAGGGAAGAGTCTACAAATGGACATCCCAAGCATCTTAACATTGTGCCACGGACCAGAGACTTTACAAAGTTTCCCTGGTCAAGCTGCATTTGTGCTTTCTTCCTGGAAGGGATTGGGTTTGACAAAAAAACATATGTGGTCCTGTTGGCAAGGCTGCACCAAAGCCCCCACGGTGCCCACGTCCCCCTGAGGAGTGGGTTTGGGCAAAGGCAATGCTGCCTGAGGGCAGGGACCTCGTGGCCCACATGCATGGGGCTGACCACATGGATTCTAGAGCATCGTGTAGGCCAAGTGGAGGTGAGGAAAGGATGTTGTACCAGGACATGGGCACTGGGACACTGCGTTTCCATCGCTGCCATGATCAGACCGTCCCTGGGGCTGAGAAGTTCCCACCTGGACACACCCAGCTCCTGGAGATGACTTTGGGGCTGGTGGAGAGTGCCATCTGCTAACATAGGCGAAGCTAGAAGCGCCCTCAGGCATGAAGGCATTTCCCTCTCCACCTCTACTCATAAAACATTTTGACTCAGGGAGTGGATACACTTGAAAAATAAAACACCAAACCCTCAGTGCGGTTTGGCAGCAGCCAAGGGGGAGGGAGCAAGTAGATGCTCCTTCTCCGGGTGATGATTCAAGAGTGCTGCAAAAGTGGAACATCTACAGAACTCTGCAACAGGATGTGGTGTTGGCCACGCTCAGCAAGCCCTGACGAAGGCTCTGGACGGTGGTGAGGTGGGTTCGAAACTGAAATGGGCTCTTCACTGCCCTGTCTGCTGCCTCACAACTTCCTTCACAACACAGAGAAGGGAAATGCGCAGGGAGTTCACGGCCCTGCTGGCCCCCCAGTGACAGCAATCTCTGGGTTGCCCACAAATAACTTGGGGGCGTTGTCAGGGCAATTAATGCAATCACTCTGCCTAAGAAAGTCTTCGGTGTAAGCGGTGGTGGTGAAGGCAGCAATTTTGTAGTACATGAGGTCTGGGCATAGATGATGGTCCTGGCTCTGCTTCTGCCAGGTCCACAGCACCAGGGATTCAGGTCTTAGCCAAAAACTGACAAACGGATCCTTGGTTCCACCACAGTTAGCACCACATTAGCTCAAGGTGCACTCCCTCCCGTGCTGCTGCTGATGTTTTTCCTCTTCTCCAACCAGGAACATGGATAATGGCTGAGGACCCTCAACCGATGCTGTGAGCCAGCCTGGCAGACGTGGGGCGGCCCATGGGACGGCCGTGCTGCTGCCAACCCAGTGCTCCTCGCTCAGGGATCACCCATGTCACGGGAAGCCTCTGATGGAAGGTGAGTAGTGGCTGGCAGCCGGAGACCCATCATCTCGGTGGAATTTTGGATTGAAATAAGGGACAAGGTGGGGGACCAAGGTATGAGGATTTACAGTGGTTCCTAGTCCAAGGGTCTGGGGGCTGTTCTGCTGGCACAGGGAGAATGGCTGTCTCCAAAGACAAATGACATTGCTCAGACTTTCACGTCTGCATGGGCTTGGTTTCCAGGAAGAAATGTCATTTCACAATTGTGTTCTTCTGTTTCTCTGACTCCAATTTCAATAGCTGCTGCCTTGACCAAGCATCCCCTAACAAAACAGCCTGCCACAGCTTTGGGATGGCATCATCTCAAGGAGGACTTTAGCAGGTCACTCTGGAGGGCTCTAGCCCTTCAAAGTCAGATGGGGCGCTCCACTGCCACCCCTGAGCAATGTGTCCAGGACTTGTTCAAGACTCAACTCTTCTGCTCTCTTCTCCTGCAGAGGCTTGGATCAATCGCTACCGCAAGCAGCTGGTGAAGTCCATCTCACCACAGTTCCTGGAGATCATCTGCTACCTGTGGAGGCTGGACGTCCTCACAGTGGAGGAAGCTGGCTGGGCACAGGAGGCCAGCTCCCTGCCCGAGAAGGTGAGGGCAGTGGTGGATGTCTTGGCTGGCAAGAGCAGCTATGCCTCCCAGTCCTTTCCTTGGATGGAAGGCTCCAACCTTGGCTGGTGTCTGCTCTGACTCTCTCACAGCACCATCCCCTGCTTGTCCAGCCTTTGCTGAAGGGTTTAAATACTCTGTCCCAAGGGCCATGGTACCCAAGCCAGGTGAGCAGGACAGGTCCAGAGAGGGTCACCAGGTTCAGCCAGGCGTCCAACTCATCAGACAAGTCCATAGAGATGAGGCAGGGCTGAGGTCAAACCAGGAAGTCAATCCAGAGGTCAGGACCAGGTCCAGCAAGGGCAACCAGGTTAAGACATAGTCCAACGGTCACCAGGAATGTGCAGGGTGATGGGGTCCAAGATCAATGTCCAGATGAGCAAGGTCCTGCAGGCACAGACACAGTGGTGTTGAAGACAAGTGCTCCTACAACATAATTAGGCAGGGGTTGAAGGCCCAGGGTTGAACTGAAATGGGATCCTGGACTGATGGCTGAGGCTGGTCAGGGCCATTTAAGCCTATTAGTGCTCTCCAGGCCCTGGCACATACCTTCCTGCCTGGACATGAGGACTCTGTGCAGTTTCCCCTGTGCGTGGGCATGGCAGAAAAGTGAAACAGCATCTCTCATTTGCATTTGTGGTTACCATCCTTCTCCTCACCCCCCAGTTTCATTTCTCTGTGCAGAACCCATGGTGCAGAAGCACCTGGAGAACCTCCAAAACTGCTGTGGGAATGGCTTGGAGACAGGTCTCTTCCAGAGACTCACAAACCTGCTGCTGGTGGAAGGCTTGACCGATATCCAGCAGAAGGAGCATGACATCCTGCAGATCGAAGCCACCAAAGGCCTACGAAATACATCCAAGAGCATTCCTCTGGAGAAGCTCTTCCTGCCTCTCTCCAAGGTCAGCATCCCACCCCGGATCTCTGTCACCATTGGAGTGGCTGGGATTGGCAAAAGCACACTGGTGAAGCTGTTTGTCCACACCTGGGCAAAGGGAGAGATCAACAGAGACATCATCTTCGTGCTGCCCCTCACCTTCCGGGCGCTCAACACCTATGAGAAACTCTCTGCTGAAAGGCTCATCTGCTTGGCCTTCCCTCACATCACTGAGCCCAACTGCATCTGGGCAGGAGCTGCCAGGACCCTCCTCATCCTTGATGGCTTGGACGAGTTCAAGACTCCTTTGGATTTTTCCAACACGGTAGTATGCACCGATCCCAAAAAGGAGATCCAGGTGGACAACCTGATCACCAACATTATACGTGGCAACTTGCTGCAGGAGGCTTCTGTCTGGATTACATCGCGGCCAACAGCAGCCAGACAAATCCCCGGAGGGCTTGTTGACCGGATGACGGAAATACGAGGGTTTGGAGCTGCAGAGATGAAGGAGTTCTTGGACCAGATGTTCCTTGACAACAGAGACTTATCCAGCCAAGTCCTGCACCACATCAGGGCTAACAGGTCCTTACACGTCATGTGCACCATTCCTGGCTTTTGCTGGATTTCTGGCTCCTCCATTGGTTATTACCTAAAAAACAACACCGAGCAATCCCAAGAAACACCTGCTGTCCCCAGGACCCTATCAGAAATCTACTCCTATTATTTTAAGATGGCTGTGAGCAGCGACTGGCCAGAAAAGCCGAGAGAAACACTCAGGATCGAGCAGGCTGTGAACAACAGCAAGAAGATAGTGGGCAGCCTGGGCAGACTGGCCTTCTATGGGCTGCTCAAGAAGAAATATGTGTTTTATGAGCAGGACATGAAGGCGTACGGCATTGACCTCTCCTTGTTGCAGAGCAGCTTGTGTAGCCGGCTCCTGCTCAAGGAAGAGATGCAGTCCTTCACAGCCTACTATTTCTCTCACTTAACCATCCAGGAGTTTCTAGCAGCTATTTATTATTACACAGCAGCGAAACGGGCAATATTTGACCTCTTCACAGAGAGCGGGATGTCCTGGCCCAAGTTGGGCTTCCTCAACCACTTCAAGAGCGCTGTTCAGAGGTCGCTGCAGGCAGAGGACAGGCAGCTGGACATCTTTGTGCGTTTTCTCTCTGGGCTCCTCTCCCCGCAGGTGAACAAGGTGCTCTCTGGGTGGCTGCTGGTGAAGGACGAGCACAACAGCTTTAGGAACCAAGCCATCAGCTTCCTCCAGGGCTGCCTGAACACTGACTATGTCATCTCCTCACGGACAGTGAATACCATGCACTGCCTGAATGAAATTCAGCACACGGAGATCGCCAAGACTGTGGAAGAAGCCATGAAGAATGAGAGTTTGGCTGGGATGCTCACCCCCATGAACTGCTCTGCCCTGGCCTATGTCCTGCAGGTCTCCGATGTCTGCGTGGAGGAGACAAACCTCTCCAACTGCCTCTCCTACAATGTCTGTAAGAGCCTGCTCCCCCAGCTCCTCTTCTGCCACAACCTAAGGTGAGTCCTGGTTGGACTGTACCAGGAGAAGCAAGCAGGGATGCAAGGCTGTGACTCAAAATCCTGGGTGTTGATGGGAGACACCAGCCCACCAACATTGTCCCTCAGCAGAGAGATCTCTTAGGGATAGCACTGGTTCAGCTCTGCTTCTCTGCTTGAGTTTTTCCACCTGTGATGGGCAGATGTCACGGGATGGTAGTCCTTTCTTCACTTTGCTCTCCAAATGCTTGCTTTTTCTCTCTTTATCTTCCCCAGGATGGACAATAACCAGTTTAAGGACAACGTGATGGAGCTGCTGGGCAGTGTGTTGAGTGTGAAGGACTGCCAGATCCAGAAGCTCAGGTAGGAGCTAGCCAGGGCAGACGGATTGTTCCTGGGGATGAGGAATGGAGCTGCAGACACCTCAAAACCAGGGGGTGGGTCCTCCAGGAACATCTCTCCCAGTGGCTCCTCAGGGTGCCTAGTGACAAGGATGGCACCACATGATCTGCACCCAGGAATGGTGCCTTTACCCTCTGTGTCTTCATGGTGGCTGGGCAAGCTGTCTCACCCAGCCTTCCTGGGACTGCTGCCTCCTTGCTGTTCCTAAAAAACTGTGTAGAAATCCGTGGGTTATCCCAACAAGCTGCTTCCCAAGGCTGTTTGCTGGACACCTGAGGCTCCACATGGAGCACCTCTCGTATGGAAGGGATGGGCCCCTGACCCCCGTGCAGGGAGATGCCTCACCCCACACAGATGGTCCCCACTTTCCCCACCTCCCTGCCCTTCCTCATGGCTGAACATAGCCCACTATGCTGTGATCAGAATTCCCTTTTCATGGCACCAATGAATTTTAAGTTTAGAAACTCCCCTTCCACCCTGTCCTTGCAAACCCCTGCCTGGTATCCAGCCCAGGAGAGCAGGCCTTGGAGCATCCACCACTTTGCATGTTTGTACCAAGAACCAACCACTTCCCATGGCTTTCTTCTGTTCATCCATCCCAGCTGCATTCTGGAACATGCTAGGGGCTGTGAAAGCCTCTTTATTCCTTTGATAAACACCTGATTCTTCTTTTTCTGGGCAGCTTGGCAGAAAATCAGATCAGCAACAAGGGAGCCAAAGCGCTGGCCAGGTCACTGATGGTGAACAGGAGCCTGATGGTGTTGGAGTAAGTGTTTCCCCGTTGCCAGCTCCTGCCACTCACACATTCCCCATGGGAACCATTCCCATGGCCACAGAGGGGCCGGATCCCACCCAGCCTGACTGAGCTGGGGAGGGTCTCCAGGCCCCAAAGCCACCACTGCTCAAGAGGTGAATGTAACTCCTGTGAGCTGCCAGCCTGATTTCCCACCTCGGCAGTGCCAGAGATTGTGCCACGTGGAGGCATTTGGCTTAAACTGGGCACAGGCCACTCCAGCTTTGCTAAATTTGGGGTTTCTGCCCATTTTGTCCCAGCCTGAGAAGCAACTCCATCGGCCCCACCGGAGCAAAAGCACTGGCTGACGCGCTGAAAAAAAACCAAGTCCTGCTCTCCCTGAAGTAAGTCTCAACTTTTCCAGCATCTCCGGGAGCAGATCCCCAAGACAACCTCACCTCCAGCCTTTTCCTGTCCCATCAAGGTCTTCCTCACCTTGAGGGTTAGCCCATGGGGAGACCCTGGGCACAGCCTGATTGGATTGTGCCGAGTAGCGAGCATGAGCGTAGCAGGCAGAGACCTGGTGACCTTGGATCAGAAATGTTGGGACCTTCTGCCTCTCAGCTGCAGTGGATGGAGGTCTGGGTGGAGGTCTAGGTGGAGGTCCTTCCCTTGTGAGAAAGTTCACTCTATGCTAGTGCATGGGAGGAGGCATCTCACCAGGCTCCTGGAACCTGGAACAGAGTATTTAAACCCTCCAGCAAAGGCTGGACAAGCAGGGGATGGTGCTGTGAGAGAGTCAGAGCAGACACCAGCCAAGGTTGGAGCCTTCCATCCAAGGAAGGGACTGGGAGGCATAGCATCTCATAGAGGGTGTGAGGGAGGAAGAGCCCTGGGCAGGGATGCTTGGGAGCCAGACAACCCTCTCATGCCAGGGATGGGGGCACGCAAATGCGTGGGCAGATGGTCACTGGGCATGGCTTTACTCCTCTCTCCTTGCAGTCTGCAGCACAACACCATCAAGGAGGACGGTGCCACCTTCCTGGCCGAGGCCCTGCTGACTAACTGCAGGCTGACAACCCTGCAGTGAGTGACCACAACCTGCTGTCCCTGGTCCCAGCCACCCAGCACACCCAGGTGCCACTGACGGGGATGTGGCACCCCGTATTCATGGGTGCCTTCCTCACCTTTTGCAGCCTGCAGAAAAATGCCATCGGAGCCCAGGGTGCCAGAAAGATAGCGGAGGCGCTGAAGCAGAACCGCAGCCTGAAGGAGCTGACGTAAGAGCAGCACAAGGTGCAGGGATGGTGACACCAGTGCCATGTCTCCTGGGATCTTCAGGCAGAAGCGATGGGCAGGGGCTGGGCCATGAGACACGGGCAGGACAGACTCCACTAGCTTTGCCCAAGGGGGCTGGCGTGGGTGGAGGGGGCTCTCCAGGGATGCAGGGGGTCACGTGAAGAACCTAGAGGCCAAACCCACCCTCCTGCAGAGGCAAGCAGCTGGTCTCCAGGCTCTGTGGATACATTAAAAGTTGTTTCAGCTCAAAACCAACTTACAAGAACAAAAGGTACAGGGAGGTGGGAAACAAGAGTGTGGCAAGTTCATACTTACTGCTGGAGCAGAAGGAACCTGGAGGCGGGGGTGAATCCTTTGCCGGCACATGTGGTGGTTACAGCATGGCTGCTGGTAATGCCTGCCTTTCCTCTTGCGTCTCAGACTCTCCAGCAACTCGGTAGGAGACAACGGCTCCGTTGCCTTGGCT
Source organism: Thinocorus orbignyianus (assembly GCA_013400375.1). Lineage (NCBI taxonomy): Eukaryota > Metazoa > Chordata > Aves > Ciconiiformes > Thinocoridae > Thinocorus > Thinocorus orbignyianus. The sequence goes on along the minus strand of VXBW01007383.1, from coordinate 231,779 downwards.
GAAGCTCTGAAGGTGAACCACAGTCTGCAAAGCCTTGAGTAAGTCACAGAATGGTTAAAGCCCATCCAGCACCACTTCCTGCCCTGGGACACCTCCCACCAGACCAGGGTGCTCCAAGCCCTGTCCATAAAGATGGCCCTTTAGCCTTGGCTTCCCCCTGCCTCCTGTGGCTGGGAGATGCCCATTTCTCAGTAAAACAGGCAAATGGGCACTTTTCACCCCAAACACAACCCTGCTGCCTACTTGCAATGCCAAGACTGGCCCATCCTCATGCCTTCCCCCGGTTTGTCTCAGTCTCCAGAGCAACTCCATCAGCAGCACCGGGGTCACCGCGCTGACAGCGGCTCTCTGCTCCAACAAGGGACTCATCAGCCTCAAGTAAGTGACAGTCCCCCCTACCATCCTGGCCAAAAGGTGCTGCTGGGACATAGGATGCAAGGACTCTTCCTTGTGCCTGGTTGCTTCCACAAGTGCTTTGGGACATGGAAAACAGCCTCTGTTCCTCCTCTGGCAGCAAGCACCTTCTCTCCATCGGTAGCTTTCTCCCCTTGGGACACTATCGGTTCAGCCATGTCTGGCAATGGAACAATGGCAGCAGGGATGGGAGGATGGGACAAAGCCCTGATGGCATTGGAGGGGTCACAGCTGTAGGATGCACAGGGAATGGAGATCCAGATGCTGATGGGGTTGTGGGGAATGAAGATGCAGATGCAAGATGCAGGGAATGGAGACCCAGATGCTGAGAAGGATGGAGAGAATGGAGACCCAGATGCTGATGGAGATGGAGAGAAAGGAGACCCAGGTGCTGATGGGGATGCAAGTCAGACAAGACTGCCCATTGCAATAGATGGTCTCAGCCCCAGAACCGGGGGGAGAGGGTTGTGGGAAAGCAGCCAAAGCCCTGCCTTGGCCACTTCTCTCCAGCCTCATGTCTTTCCCCAGCCTTCGGGAGAACTCCATCAGCAAGGAAGGAGGCCCTGCCATCGCCCGTGCCCTGAGGACCAACAGCACCCTCAGGAAGCTGGAGTAAGTCCTGTGGGCCCCAGGAGGGCACCCATGCTGCTGGTCAGTATTGCTGGAGATGTCCCAAACTCTGTGTGCCTGACTTGTGTCCTCTGTCCCCTCCAGCTTAGCGGCAAACTTGCTCTACGATGAAGGCGGCAAGGCCATTGCTTTAGCAATGAAAGAGAACCGGGCACTCACATCCCTCCAGTGAGTTTCCCTTTGGACCTGGATGGTTTTGAAGCTCCTTTTGTAGGATGTGGGGCAGGAAAAATGCTCCTGGGCCTCAGGCTGTGAGATGGGGTCACCCTTCCACAGGAGGTGTACTGTGGCCATCCCAGATAGTCACTTCCCAGCCTCCACTACGCTGGATGGGAGCGGGTGGGTGCTGAGCCTGCAGGGATCAGGCATTCTCACAGCCCTGGACTTCACCTTCTGTTTTCTCCTGTTTGCAGCTTGCAGTGGAACTTCATCCAGGCAAACACTGCCATGGCCCTGGCACAAGCACTACAGTCCAACAGCAGCCTCTCCAGCCTCGAGTAAGTGGGGACACAGACGGACAGGTCCTGGGCAGTGTCTTCCTACTGGGACCTGTCCAAGGACTCTGCCCTCACGCTGGCCACGGGAGGTGGCTTTCCCTGCTGCCTACCCCATGGCCTGCAGTCCATCCTGTGTCCCCATCACATGTCCCTGCCTGGGGATGCAGTGAGTGCTTGGTGACCCAGGGACCACCGCAAGCCATTCCAGAAAGCCCAGCACACTGTGTCCTGTGCTCACGGCCCCTCATTGTCCCTGGCCCTGCTCCCGTGGGCCATGGGCAGAGGAAACACGTGCATGTCTTAGCTTGCAGGAGAACGCCATCGGAGACGAGGGAATGGCCGCCCTCTCTGCCGCACTGAAGGTCAACACAACCCTGGCAGATCTCCAGTGAGTATCCAGGCTGCAGCAGGGCCCTGGCACTGCAGCCTAATTAGCTTCTCTAATTAGCACACCACAGCTACCTCATACTGACATATGCTGAAGGGTCCTTTTCCTCTTGCAGCCTGCAGGTAGCTTCAGTTGGTGCAGCAGGTGCCCAAGCCCTGGCAGAAGCCTTGATGGTCAACAAGAGCCTGCAGATCCTAGAGTAAGTGCTCAGTGGGACCATCAAGTCTCCCTGGTTGCGACACCACTCCCTGGGGGTCTCCGAGACCCTGGTCCTTACCTCAGCACCACTTCCACTCTTGCATCATGTCCTACCAGACTTGGCCTGTCTGTCCCTTGACTCACTGGCCTCTCCTACCTCCTCGTCTTGCCCATGGACAGCACAGTGCCATCCCAGGCTGTCCTTCCTCACCGTCTGCCTTCCTCTGCAGCTTGCGGGGAAACTCCATCAGTCTGGCAGGAGCCAAGGCAATGGCCAACGCGCTGAGGGTGAACCGCACTCTTCGCTGGCTCAAGTAAGTATCCCGCTCCCCAGGCTGGGAGCCAGAAAGAGCCTTTCCAGACCTACCAGCGAAGGGATGGCCAGGCTCTCAGTGGGGCAAACCCCCAAGCTGGTGACTTTTTGTAATACCCATGCCATGCATTGCCTTCTGGTGGCCACATCTCCCTGGTTGGTGCTTTTTGACCCTCTTGCTTCCCGCAGCCTGCAGGAAAACTCCCTGGGAATGGATGGAGCCATCTGCATCGCCACCGCTTTGAAGGGCAACCACGGCCTCACCTACGTGAAGTAAGTGGCTGCTGAGCTGGATGGTAAGGAAGGGGCAGGGGAGAACCATCAAGGGACCCTCCCCACCACTGGCACTGCTCACTCCTGGCTGCCCCACAGGGACCCTTGCAAAGGGGCAGGGGGTAAGGGCACCCTGTGCTACTCCTGGTGTGACAGCCACCATCACCACACAGCTCCAGACCCCGCAGCTCCACTCTGGGGATGCCTCTGGGGTGAAGAACCACCCCAAAAGCCACATCATCTCCAAAATATCACAAGGAAGGGCTGTCTCAGCCCCTCCAGCTTCCATGGGGCTTTTTCCACCTTCTCACCTGGCTGCCTCAGCTCTCAAACCCAGAGTTTCCAGCAAGAGCTCCTGGATGGTCTGTGGAAAGTGCAGATGATGCTGATGCAAAGCTGGGGAGCATCTCTTGTAGCCACCAAAGATCTTGCTTTGCCTTACATCCAAGCCTGAACTCTTCTTCTCCTTGCTCCCAGCCTGCAGGGGAACCGCATTGGCCAGTCGGGAGCCAAGATGATCTCCGATGCCATCCGGACAAACTCACCTGACTGCATCGTGGATGTGTGAGGGTCCCCGGCCACATCCAGGAGGTGGCTTGGTGGGTCCCTTTGGCCTGTGTGCTCCCCAGGGAGCTGCTTGGCCACCTACCCACCCATCTTAGCTGGGGCAAGGAATGCTCCTCAGTTCCCCAGCATGGCCCAGGAGGACCTGGGGCCTTTGGATCAGCAGTTCAAGAGGGTCAAGACTCAGTGGTGTTGAAAGCTGGGGGATGTGCAACCACGCTCCTGTTCATCCAGGCCCTGAGGGAGCTTAAAGGAATGGGTGAAATGGAAAAAGAAGGGAGGAGGGGGCAGATCCCACATCCTTCTTGTTTTTGTGGGTGACTCACCTGCCACTGGCAGTGGCAGCGACCCCCTCCGGTGATCTCCATGGGGTTACAGTGCTGTGACTAGAGCCTGCCCCACACTGGGTACATCCTGACCACCCCTGGAGTTTTGCTCTCCTCCAGCCGGAGTGCCAACGCTCTGCTCCCAGCTCTTCTCCCTCTAGTTCTGCCAGGAATCCTAGGAGAAGTGGGTGAAACATGGACAGGATTCACAGCAGCCTCTTCTCACCTGGCCCTGCAGAATGCCTTTGACATCCCAGAGAGAGATGAGGTTTGCTGTCTTCTTGCTCAGATGAGAGCAGTGTCCTGAACCTGGGTGCTGTAGAGCAGGGTCTGAGGCAGCAAGTGTTTTGCTAGCCCTGAACAACCAACAGGTTGGTGCTGGCCCAGCAGGCCTGAAGTATTCGTTAGTGCTGTTCCCATTAAAGAGAGAGAACTCCCAAGGCATAGGAGTGGAATCATCTAGAAAGACCGTGGGAAATAAAGAACCCTCAGAAGAATGGGAGGTGAATGCAAGAGGAACAGCATTGCACAAGGACGGGCCGTCTCCAGCAGATGCGTCTCGGTGCTACACCAGGGTTGCCTTATCACAAAGTTCTGCCTCTCGAATACAGGCTGGACTTCCTGGGTCTCCTGCTGTTGTCAACAGTGACAAGCTGTGTGACTTTGGGATGTGCCTTCCCATCCCAGTTGCAGGCAGGGTCATCCCCTGGCAGGTCACCTTTTGGGAAGAGGTGCCAGGTGAAGCCCTTGTGTGCACAGCAGAGACCCAGTGACTCTCCAGAAGGTGCCAGGATTACAGGTGGACTAGTAGCCGAACTGTGCAGCCCCTGCCCAGAGCCCGGCTTCAGCCACTGCCCCCCCGCCCTTCTTCCCACTCCACCACAGCCAGAGCCACCCCGAGCCACGTTGCTGCTGCTGCCCGCAGGGATCTCTGTAGGCTGATCTGGAGAAACGCTGGGCTGAGCTGTGCGAGATGTACTTACTAGGAAATAAAACTGGTTCTTAGCAAAGAAGATGCCTTGTGCAGCCTTCCTCTCTTGGTCATGGACCACAGCTTATGAGATCTGGGGTGCACTGTGCTTCGCTGCCCTGGCTGCATACCCCATGCCCTGTGCTGGTGTGACAAGAGGGCTCACGGCTTTCCGTAAGGTATGAGGGGCTGGCACATGCTCTCCAGCAGGATACAGTGACACTGGGTGGTTTGAGTCGCACCGCTTTCACCATTACTTCAGGGCAGACTGAAGCTCGGGTCCAGCTCTGTCCAAAGCCTGTGCCTAATCCTGAGCTGAAACATCACCTGAAACACCAATGGAGAGAGCGATCAACAACCCTGAGCCAGCTCCAGCTCCCTGGAGCTTTGAGAAACAGGGGGTTAACAACAATTTGAAATATATTTAATTGATCTATACACCTACATACACACCCAGCAACACACAAACACTCCTAAGCTGACAGCACCAAGTACTGCGATGGTCCATTTCCACTGGCACCAGGGGTGGTTACCAGCAGCACTGCTCTTCTAGCCCGGTACAAGAAGATGCAAAGCGAAATCACAGCTACCCCAAAACCCACCCAGCTGTGCTGAAAGGCTCTGGATCCAAGCACACAAAGGTATTAAGTCAGCTTTCATTTCAGCCTACAAAATTGGAAATGCCACAGAAAACTAACCATGAAACTGCAGCCCAAGTCTTGAGGGAAATCCCTCTCACAGGTCAGATCTATCTCAACACACAAATACCCCGTGTAACATGGAAAAAATGTTTTAAGAATAGATCCTAAAATCAAGACATTCTTGTCCCTTGTAGAGAGGGATGCGAGAAGCACACGTTCTCCCTGGCTGCTACAGGACCACCTCAGTGACTTTGCAACAGGTATCTAGTACTAAGAACACCATCTTCTGTGCCTGCTTTCTTTGAAGCGAGGTACAAAATGCCGATTAACTTTATAGCACGCAAGAAAGTGTCCGAACCATCACCTGGCTCGGCTCAGGCCTGTGTGGCTGCGTGTACTGCAGCACAGCACTGCACCCACAAATATCCTGCTACTACACAAAACCTGTGCCGTGTTTACCTGTAAACTTTTGTCCCACCTTGACGTTCCATTTCAAGCTCTGGGCTCTCCCATTTAGGACCTGCCTCGGGTGGGAAGGTGCCACCTCTGGGGCCATCAGACACGGAGAGATGAAAAAGCTCTCGGTTTTTCAAATAACTCACGTGTATCCCTTCCTTCAGCACAACAACAGAGGGGTTTGACTGGACTCTAGACTTGAAATGGAGGGAAAAGCAAAGTACTTTGCTGATGTTAAAAAAGAAAAGAAAAAAAAAAAAAGAAAAGGAAGAGCAGGAAAATATCCTGGGCTCTCATCTGCCCTGACGAACACACACCAAATTGAACTCTTCTAATCAAGCACTGATTTCTGTCCCTGTGAAGACAAATTGTGAGGCTAAAGCAGAGCTCAAAGACAAAAGGCAACACACTAGATAATCTCCAGCTTTTGGGTTCACCTGAATACGCTTTCACTGATGGCATCAGTGTAACTTGCTGAATGAAAGCCCAGCTTTTGGCCAATTTGAGCACCTCAATCTCAGTCCACCCCAGAAGTACCAGTATAATTAAAGGACCAATTTCCTATGGATTTAGTTATAGCGCTGTCTCACACCCGCTGCTCTCAGCACACTCAAGTCCGGTGAAGTTTGCGACCAGTTCCCACTGACACAGCTGAAATACTACAAGATGCTGCGCTGAAGGTGACATTTAGGGACCCCTTCGCTGCTCTCCCACACTCCCTTGGTGCAACTGGTGCTGCTCTTTGTGGAGACAAGCCCTTGATTAAGAAAAAGATATGTTTAGGATAAGTAGATTTAAGCCAGATTTAAAATCAATTTAAGTGTGTTCCCAGAGCAGCTTTTCATCCAGTTTTATTAAGCCAAAAGAATCTGTTTAGACATAATAAAATGCAGGGAAATCAAGCAGACGGTACTCAGTGGAGTGTGACTTCTGGCACTGCCAGTGCGTGAGGGCCAGTTCTAATGCAATTATGGAAATAACCGCATTCCACATTACTGTGATTCTCATTACGGATAAACTGCTCATGCTTTGAGAGTCACAAGAGTGGCAATCCAAGTTTAATTTTCAAGTTTAATGAACATTATTTACCGACTCCTGAATTCATGCTGACAAGCCTTTTTCAAATGGCAGGATATTAGCTCCTGGCCTGACTATCTCCAAAGTTTATATTTCCAGATGCCTCCTGACCCTGCTACTAAAGGGTCAGAAGTCATTATCACTTTCCTCTAGTGGCTCTGGCTTCCTTGCACGGTGACTGGATTTGCTCGGGGAGATTTCCACGCTGTCGTCTTCCATATCATCCTCCTCATCATCTTCATCTTCATCCAGGTCAATCTCACTATCCTCCGAGTCTTCCTGCATGGAAAGCAAACAGAATTCAGGACTGGTTCGGTTCTCAGATGGCAAAGCAGCTTTGCCAGCTCCAAAGTAAAGGGTGGCTTGGTCCATTCCTCGCCTGCGCTCTGTGCGATCCCACATGTGGGTGCTGTGGAGAAGGTGGTTTGTCTGGACCATCACGGATCCAGGTTTGGACTTGCTCCAGGGAACAGCAGCAGATTCCGCAAGGAGCTTTTATCCAGCTTAGGCTCCTGTGCTGCTGGATTTCCAAAATATCAAAAAGCCAGAGCCCAGCTGCCTCTGGGAGCTAACGGCCCACGTGGCTTTCACCAGCAGTTCCCCACTTTGCTAGACAGTGGCTGCTCAGTTCAGGTTCATTGCAAACCTTCTTCCCAACTGACAAAAACCAAACTCCCTGAGTTCTCTGAAGCAGTAGTATTAAAAACCTCGCAGCATGTTTAACTTTAAAGTGATACCTATTGTGAGACCAAAGGAAGGAAATGAACTGCAGGAAAGGAACCCACCTGTGCCTTGGTGATGCTCTTGCGTGTGCCTGGCCGTACCGGGGCAGATCTCCCCTTGGAGAACCAGAGTGGGAGTAACAGGAGAGGCAGAGCAGGGGGCAAAAAAACATAACAAGCACAAGAACATAAAAGAAAACATAAAGTAACCAGAATGGGAGCAGGGGAGAAGGCAGCAAAGCCAGGTACAGCTTAGGCATCCTGTGCCGCACCAGCAAGTGACAGAGGCCAGACATACAGCTGCTGGCTCTTGGGCAGGCTGAAGCCTGCTCTCTTCTCAACCGCATAACCTGATTAACTCCTTGAGGGCTTCAAACCAGCCTCACTAGTTTCCTTCCCTGTGAGGGAAGATGTCCCTAAGCAACCTCTCAGCCCCAGTGCCCGGCAAGATGCCATATTAACAGCAAGAGAGCCATGAGACAACTCAAGTGGTTGCAGGTGAGGGCAGTAAGAGGCTGAAGGCCTTGCTGCTCAACACCTGGATATGATGGGGTTGGTGCCAACAGGGAAACACAGGAGAAAGCTGTGAACAGGGAAGGCCAAAGGGAAGAGACATTACAGAGGATGACTATCCAAATCTGGTCACGTCTCTACCTACAGCACTGGTACTCCTGACCCTACTCAGAAAAGGGTCTGAATGCCAAGGGCACAAACCATTCCTCCAGAAGGCAACAAACAGCCTGTTAGCCACAGCTCATCTGGCAGAAGCCAACAGCAGTGAGTTCCTTTCAGGAAAAAAGGTGAGGATGGGCAGAAAGAAGGGCAGCCCATCCCTCTCTAGCAAAAGACTTAACTCCCTTATGGTTATATATAGCAATATATATCCAGGTGCAATGAACAATAAACAGCAGTGGTATTGTCCCTCTTCTGACCCTGCCTGCAGGAGAAATCGTCTGCCCAGAGCTCTGTAGGGCTAACCTAGCAGTGTTGGACAGACAAAGCAAACAGCTTTTTTATGAGGTGGTAAACACCGTGAGTTTCCTACTATTTGTAAGTCCTGTAGAGGTGCATCCTCCATCCATTTCCCTCCCATTTTAAACCTTCTCCCTGGGACCCTGGAATATTCCTAGCTCATGACTTGTCCGTTAACCTCCGCTTCCTCATCCAAGCCAGCCTAGTCCCTGAGTTTTGGTGTCTGGAATGGGCTTTTGTGAAGGGATTCATCAAAAACCAAATTCTTTGTTTCAGAGTGGCTTAATTTCTATGCCACAAAGGCAGCAGAATGCAGGGCAGGTACTGAGAGGGAAGGATAATCCCCTGGCACAGAGTTTCTTGCTGGGCCCAGAGAAGATGTCTAAATCCCTATCAGAGCCTCCTCATCTAGACTGGGTGGGTGTCTGCTGGACAGTGAGACAGAAAGGCTACATTTACACTGGGAAATTATTAGACAGCATAGGTTCAAATACAAGTTCATGATCATCACAGTTTTTAAGTGTTTGTACTATTTCCTAGCACACTTTTGTCCTGTGCCAACTAGAACTCTCTGAAACAAGATTCCACATCCCCCAGGGAACAGGACATCCTCACCTGTCTCCTGGCTGGCATTTTGGATGCAAGCAACTTCTTGGGATGACAGGGAAAGCTTACTGGAGGGATGCAAACCATATCACAGCAGCTGGCTTCAGCTTCCTGGACAGATACAGCCACTTACAAGTGCCCAGAGGCACAGAAAGATGCCAAAGGTGTTGCCCACATGGCACAGGCTGAGTTCAGCAGTCAAAATGAGTGCCTGCTGTACCCATGTACCTGCTTAGCCACTATCTGCTCACCAGGTCAACCAGATGGAAAGCCAGGAGCCATGGGACAGCTTTATCTGCAAGGCAGGGATCCCTGGGACACAGCTCACAGCTGGGCTCTCATCCCTGCCTCATCAGCTGGAAGACCGATGCCATGTGTTAGCACATGCCAGACCGAGGGCTCCAAGGAATGTGATTTTATAGCAATGCAGGTGATTTAGATTTAACGCATCCAAGTCCTGCTACACTGCACTGATCCCCTCTTCCCCAACAGCTCAACAAAGCAGCATTCCCACAGCCTGTGTGCTGCTAGTTATACCCTGCAGCTGAGGTTAAAGCACAGGGGAGCATGCAGAGACTTCAAGAGCAAAACAAAAATAGGAAAATATGTGCCTATGCAGATGAGAGCGCAGTCAGCTGGAGGAAAGGAGGGGGAAATCAGGCCTGGGGCATGAAGTTTCAGCAGGTAAAAAGGTGTTTCTCTAGCTGTCAGTCTAAAGCACTGTTAGAGAAGCTCTACAGACCCATGGGGTGGTTACTTACATCTTCCTCCGTGTCTCCACCTTTCATCGTTCCCACGATCCGAGCACCAGCTCTTCCTGCAAGAGCAAAGAGAATCACCATAAAGTCTGCCTCATGGTTATCACCAAGGAAGACTGAAAGATGAAGTTCAGGATTTACCTTGTAGAGGACTCATCAAACAGCAGTGACAGAATGAGATCTCAATGCATGTAAGGTCACCCCTCCCACCTTGTTAAGCTCCCTTCATTGCTCAGGAGAAGGTAGAAGAGGGTAAGGCTGACAGCAAGTCCAATCGGGATGGTGGTATTTCTAGAGTTGCCTTATGCTGGTATGACAGTTCTGACAGGACAAGAGGCAATTACATACTAAGAAACAGGGAATGCTACCTGAACACAAGAAATCACTTTTGTGTTTTACTGAGAGGGTGGTCAAACATTGGAGCAAGGTTGCTAAAAGAAATTGCGGAGTCTCCATCTGTGGGGGTATTAAAAACCCAACCGGACATGGTCCTGGGTAACCTGCTGTAGCTGATCCTGTTTGAGCAGAGTGGTTGGACTAGATGATCTTGAGAGGTCCCTTCCAACCTAAACAATTCTGTGAACTGGCACATTCCTTCCTCTGCTTTAGTGCACAGGGACCAGAAGCCCAACTTTTCCATTGGTAAAGCCTTCTGTCCTTTAGAGAGTTTACTGTGCTCAGACCCTTTCTGATCTTGGACATTGGACCCAAGGACCATTCCAACTCAAACCACTCTATGATATCACAGTAGGCATTGACATCTCACAGGACTCCTACGCAGTGCCAAAGTAAACTAAAGAATTTCTTGTTGATAGTTGGATGTGAAAGTCTGAAGTGGCAGGTGGAGACCTCAGGGTTGTAGAGAGCTCACTGAAAAGGGAGAACACACCTGCACCTTGCTTTGTTACTTTTGGCTGGTCTCCTTTGCCAGAGCCTGGAAGGTGTTGGGAATGGCTATAGTTGGGCTATAGCTGTGACTGGGGAAATTCTGCGTGTGGGCTGACAGGGTGACTCAGCCCCACCAGAAGACACTCAGCACCAACTGAATTCCTATTTAACAGTCCTGCTGTGACCATCACATTTCACCAAGTGTTTATCTCCTGCCATCACTGGTTTTCTTTATGCCAAACATGGATTTTTCCCATCTAGACATCTTTTTTTAGCACAAAACCAAAACAACTTTAAAATATGTCCCTCCACACCCTTTTTGTGCCTCCCGAAGTACAAAAGAAGACAGGTCCCTTTCATCTCCTTTGCCATGTGATTTGGGTTAACTGTAGCGGAAAGCTGGCTAGCGCAACCAAAAGTCATCAAAACACCCTTGCTGTGTCAAGGCAGATAATTTAAAGCATTTTATGTCTTTAAATAAAAAGCGGTGTCCTCTATTCGTCTGGTTGCTGATCACACAGCCGGTGGAAATGGAATAAGAAAATTCCTGGACAGAGACTCTCTCTTCAAGCTTTACAGACATTTGCTCTAGTATACACGAGACTAAACTATGTAAATTTGGAGATGATTACAACTGACCTCATTAGATGACTACAGAACCATATTTTTGCCCAGCTACAGGTGGCTCCAAGAGTTTAACTGCAAGTTTGCTACATAGAAGGCTCAGTATGAAGTGTTAGATTGGGAATTACTACCTTGAAGGAGAAAGCAGCAGGGACCTCCTAAAATCTACTGATAAGAAAAAGCTGAGAGAGATCCCAAATGTCAAAGAGAATCAGAGTATCACATAAGGAGAACTGATGAAATAGGGACAGTCCAAAAACACCAAGGGAAGAGCTTGGAGAAGGCGAACAGAAGGTCTGCAGGATGCTGGAGGCTGCTTTTCCATCAGTGGAAACAGCAGGGATGTCTTGTGAGCTTCTAATTGCTTACATTTGGAGAGAGACAAGAATCGCATACTGCCTGGACTTTGATCCCTGCAATGCTTTAAGCCAGGAGCACCCGGTTGAACGAGTGACTGTGGGATCAGCAGCTGTGGGTCCTGTGGGAACAGGCAGAGGAGGCACCCCAGGGCACAGAGGGTTGTGCTACTCTGGAGACCAAGCAGGAGGGAAAGCACATTTTCCACATGCGTAGAAGAGCTTCTGTGACAAAGGCAGGAGCGTTATTTTAACTTTCAGATTGCAAACCCCCACGTTTCCGTGTGTGGGAGCCAGAGGAGCGACAGATGTTGGCGGGGCATTTCCCCATGCACTGGGGGTGGTGGTGGCAGGAAACAGAGTTGTCACTCGCCCAGGACAAGGAGAGCTGAGGTGTTTGTCACTTGAAATTTCCTGAGTCCAATTTAACTGGGCATTAGAGTGGCACCACTCTGGCCACCGAGGGTCACGCAGGTTCTAAGCAGGTGAGAGCTTGTTATGTTTACTTACAGATAATGTGAATTCAGCCGGGACAGGCTGTACAAAGTGATAATTAGGTAAAACGCTAGTAATGAACAGACCGTAATTCACTGCAACTCTGGATTCAAATCTAATCTCCGTGCATCGCCACGGTTTCTAGCCGCTGAGCCAGCAACCATCAGAAGCGAACGTGCATCCATGATTTGAAACCTGTGAGCGTTTGCCATTTTTCCTCGGTGCGATGCCTGCCACCGTGCTCGCCCATGCAGCTACCCACAATGGATCCACAGGACTAGAACAACTTGTATTTTCTTGCCCAGAAGTGGGTATATGTCAACTCTGTGCTGCTGCCCAGGAGAAGCATGTTCCTATTTATTTCTTACACCCTCCACGAAATGGAAATTTGCTTGGAAGTGAGTCACCTGTCTCAAACCCAGCATTTCAGACCCACAACCTCTCCTCCTTCTCCACTAGGTCCAGTGTTGCAATGGCCATTATGCAGGCTGAAAGCATATGGAAATACCTCCCTTCTCCCAGGGAGGGCAGGACTTTGCTGATACAAAACATACAGCTAAAGCCAGCTCTGTTGGATGCAGATGACGAGATGGTGGGAGGAAGCTCCATTTCAAGTTAAGGTAAATTAATTTCTGTGAATTCCAACCACAGCCCCTTTTTGGCGCTTCCAAACACATTTGACCGCCTCCTTTCCCAGCTATGGGAGCCTGGTAATATTGTCCAGCAGGTGCTGTATCAGGAAACGAAAGACATTTACTTCCATCAGGGGGAGAGGAATCTGCAGAGATCCGCAGAGAAATACAGGAAAATGAGAAGAGCAGCTCCATCAGTAGTCTCCCTCCCCGCGTTAGTGTTTCCCCCGAGTACTAGCAGTGATACCCAGTGGCTCAAACACAGCGTTTACTGATTTTTTCCCCTCTTGCTTGACCTGAAGAGGCAAGGAAGAAGAGACTCAGCTGACTCTCCAAGATGGTTTCATAAGGTTTACAATTAGGACTAGATTTCCTTTACTAGAAAAGTATATTCACTCCAGGAATATATTCACTCACAAGGAGCCACGGTGTGCGTACAAAGCCCCAGCTGGCATAAAATTGCATTCTGTGAAGTTCACAAGGAAAGAAATGTATTTTTAAAAGTTCCTGGGGAGCAATTGCAGTTTGGCAGAGTTCTCTGAGGTGCTCTGAGAGCAGGTGCAGTTCTGATTTTCTCTCCCCCTTGACTTCATACATTATCAAGCAGCTGGAAAACTTGAACCCTGCTAATGCACAGCCACTGCCTTCCCACCAGACCCATTCTTTATGCCTCAGCCTTCTTCCCCTGCCACCACCACCACGTGTGCAAAATCTAAATTTCCACTCACCTCCACACTTTCAGAGACTTTGAACCAAGGCAAACACATGTAACGAGATGCCTGCAAAGAGCAGAGCTCATGAAGAACTACCAGGAAGAGAGCAGCCTGGCCAGGTTAGAAGAGATTTTGAAGATTGCTCACTGTCAAGAAATCAGATGGGGGATTTTCAGAGGAGCTCTGGGTTACAAACAATAATCGTAAACCCCACGTGGGCGGGAAAGTTCAGAGCCCAGCAGAGCCTGTGCCAAAGCTGCTGTTTGTATCTGACTCACCTCTGCCCACCTGACGCCACATCAGGTCTGTAGCTCCCCTGTCTGCGCAGGCATCAGAACCTATTTTGGGCTCTGAAAGCATGAGACACAGAGCACCTGCAAACCCTGCTGAGAACTGCAGATTCCTCGTATTTTTGAGACTTGGTCCTGGCTGTGCTGGAACTGCTGGGACATCAGAAGGGACACTGGCAGTTTCTGGAGCCTGCGGCTGAAGTTTGCATGTGCAGCAACCTTGGTATGTGCAGCACTCCAGGGGCACTTTAGGCATCAAGCCTGGCGTGACTCTGAACAAGACATTTTCTGCTGGCTTTATTTTCTTTTTTTTTCCAAAAACAGAAGTCCCAGGTACACTGACTGCAGCAGGGAGACCCTGATCACTGGTTTTTAAGAGTTTCTGAACAGGCTGATTTGGGGGGAATGACCTGGGAAGTGTAAAGCAGGAGCTCCTGCACTAAGCCATATTCCAGTAAGAGGTAACTGTCCCTACAGATGAAGCTGAGAGATCAGGGAAGGGGTCCCATCACGTTTGAATCATGCCTAGACCCAGTGGGCTTCAGCACGTTTTTCTTATCAGCACTCATTTCCACAGAGAAAACAGAGAAGAATGTAACATTTTGAGAAAACCTGCAGATTTGATACCAACTTGTATTCGTAAAGACAAATGCACTTGCACGTTTCTTGGGCTTGGACTCAAGAGATATAATTTCCTTTAGGAACCAAAAAGCAGGGAAGAAATAGACTTGTTATTTAACATGGGCTTTTTAAAATTCGGCAGGTGATAGCCACATGAACCCAATGTGAACAAGACATCCAACAGGGAGCAAGCAGCTGCTGCACATTCCTAATGGAATCCCTCCACTCTCCCATTCATAACACACCTGTGCTTTCTATGTGCCGAGAGTCAGTCAGAGGGCATGAAAACAATCTAGAAATTCCATAGCAGAAATCCAAATACGGTCACAAGCTGGAGAGAGAATTTCCATAAGTGGAGTCTGTCCATTTCCACCAAGAACAGATCCTTCTTCCTCTTCAGCTCGCAGGTTGCATGGAGGGATTTGGAAACAGGGCTGTGTAGGCTCACCTGAAATTTCTTGCCACTATGTCAAATCTCCAATTCTCTTCTACAGGACTGAAAAAATGAGGGCTAATTCAGTCTCTGCAACTTTCGCCTCAGCATACAAGGTACCTTTGGCCCCTTCCCCACATCTGCTGATCAGCTCCTACTTAATAATCAACAGTTCAAGCTTCGAAATAAAAGTGAGACAGGGAGGCTAAACATCACCGTGGTCTCAAAGCACTGAGTATCCACCCCAGCAGCATCATTAGGGTGCTTTGGGTACTTGCTGCTGGGCCTGCACTGCCTCTGTATGGGACTGGGGATCCCACAGCACGGCAGGAGCCAGCACTGGGCCAAGCCAACCCATGTCCACAAAGACACAGGACCGCCTTCTCTGTCTGCCTCTGAACTCATCTCTGGTTTGATTGTCACATATTCGGTTTGGCTTCTTCCAACGAGGAGCACTTTGCTTTCTTAATAAAACCCTTTTTTTCTCATCTGTTGCCTCCAGAGCCATATTTGTTCTTGCTGCGTTAAGCAGGGCAGGTTTTCACAGACAAAGCCCACTTGCTAACCTGGTTGCCAGCACATCATTTCCACGTTGATCCTTGGAGGCTGCTCTGCAAAGGTAAAAGGCTTTATGAGAGCTGCTCTCTTGTTGTTGGACTTTGGGCTGATTGTCTGCTGAAAAACATCCCGAGTTTTAGAAAGCTGTCTTCTTACAATGAAGACCAAACGGCACCAAAGTTGTCACTGTCTGGTTAGTGAAATGGCCTCTGTGGTACCAACAGGACAAAAATGTCCCTGAGCACCAATGTTACAGAAGGAAATATCAGAGCTAAAGCATTTGGACAATTGGCTTATGGGAGTGGAAAGACCCTGGAAGTGTGGAATAGAGGGTGATTTACTGTAGACAGGCACAGTTCTGCAAGCTATCGTTGGCAGGAGCAGAGATCCGGAACTTGCCCACAATTCCAAAATGCATTTCAGAACTCTAGTCTGAATGAGACTGAAAAGATGGATCTGCACATGTAAACACAGCATTGCTTCAAAATCTGCCACTTTTGATAGCGTAGGTGAAAAAAATCCACTTTAGTTCAAGAGGAAACTGGAAAGTTTCCCAGAAAGAAACCCTGCATCTACTAAAGGTTAGATTAAATTTGTGGAAACCACATCCAGCTCAGGCAATTTTGATGAGGGTTCAAACTGCTTGAGAGTGGGAGGGAGCCTGGGGGAAGGTCCTACACCCTTCCCCAGGCACTCTCTCAAGACCAGGATGGAGACACCTCATGCCTGACCTGGCACGGCAGCTCCTATGTTCCTCGGACAAGGCTTTGCCTTCTTCACCCAGGTGCTGGGGTTGTTCAGCCTGGAGAAAAGAAGGCTGAGGGGAGACCTTCTCACTCTCAGCAACTCCCTGAAAGGAGGATCAAGCCAGGGGGGTTTGGTCTCTTCTCCCAAATCACAGGCAATGGGACAAGAGGAAATAGCCTCAAGTTACACCAGGGCAGGTTCAGATTAGATATTGGGAAAAATTTTTACACTGAAAGGGTTAATTAGCCTTAGAATTAGCTGCCCTGGGAAGTGGTCGAGCCACCATCCCTGGAGGCACTCAAAAGATGGGTTGATGTAGCACTTACAGACATGGATTAGTGATGTTTTTTTATTGGAGTTGGGTTGATGGTTGGACTAGATGATCTTAAAGGTCCCTTCCAACCCAGACAATTCTATGATTCTATGCCCACCACATCTGCACAGGAACAACCATCCTGCTGCAAACTACTCATTTATGGCCTGCTTCAGGCAAGAGGCTTCTCCACACTGCAGACAGTTAAGATCTTCAACACAGCAAGGATTTCTTTTTCTTTGGTTCTCTGACAAAACAGTCTCTTACGCCAAACTCCATCGTAACTCACAGTTTGACCTAAGGGAGGTCCCTGTATCTGTTTTATTTGTGTAATAACCCCATTTATCTATTGCCAGACAGAATAAAAGTGGATGCGAATTTTTATTCACATTGACAATGTTCAAATTAAAAGTTACAGATGATAAATCTTACTTATAAAATCAAATGATTAGTGACATATGTATTTATTATAATAAGCCCCATCAAGGGGGAGATCTGCCTGCAATTGTGATATTGTGATAACAAACCAGGCTGCATTTCATAAACCCAGTAACCCAGCACCCATGGTGACCCAGGTGACTGCCTCCCTGGCCATTTATTTCCCCCCAATTCCCACTCCCTCCTTGTTCAGAAGCCATCCAAGCTTCCTAAAACTGGGTTTGCTCTACTGCTGAGCCAGAACCAATGAACTCATAGGAGATAAAAACTCTGCAGAGGGTTACAGGTTCCTCCTTCCCCCACTCCAGTTGTACATGGAGAATAAGGGTTCGATTTTCTCTCTGTTCCACAGGCACCAGCTGCCCGACACGTCTCCCTCAGCTAACACTCTTTTCTGCTCCATGGGAGACCCACTCCTGCTCCTTCAAGTCTTTTAATTGGGTAAAAGGATAAAACCAGGAGCGATATTGTCAAAGCTGCGTTTAGGTTGAATTTTGCTGCATCCAGACAAACCCGATGAAAGGACTCTCAAGGGTGAAAGTGTGTTGATTTTTCCTCAATTATACCAAGTGGCCTAATAAGAGAGATTATCTCACCCCAAGAATCTTGTCTCTATAATGGCAAAACACACTGGAATACCTGCCCCCGTGTTACAGGCAGAGGGAGGAAGCCTTCTCTTACAATACTAATAACCTGGAAATTAGAGATGTAAAAATTGAATCACAGCAACTACAGGAACTGACCACAGTGGACCAGTTCTCCTTAGTTTGAGAGCAAATATGGCTCAGGAGCACCACACAATGCTTCAAAAGGAAATGACTGAAATCTCCTGAATGGAGTCAAAGAAAAAAGCAGTAATTAATAGAAAAAATGTTCTTGTCCCACTGCCTTAATAAGTAAGTACATTTCAAATGCGAATTACCCGTGCTGAAGAACATGTACAGATTCTTGGTGTGTTTAATGACAAATGGCAAGTGAATACTCAGGCCTGATTTTCTAGAGAAGCTGACACACTCAATACTAATCTCGAGTCTTGCCATGTCTCCAGCACTTCAGTTGGTGAGGGTTATGCATTTAAACATGTAACCTGATCCAGACCAAAGGGGCCCATGTACACAGACAGCGAGGTGCAGATTTGAGCCTGTTCTCGTGGCTGGAATGTAAGGACATTCTCTGGACCGGGCTGTAGCTCCCAATGGGAAGCTTTGGCCTGATTGGTGTTGTGATACAGTCCAAACTTTTGTTTGTATGTTCTGGACAGGTACTGAGCGAGTGAGTTCTAACACCAGAAGCAAAGATATCCCAAGGCTGAGTTTTCCCGAACAAAAGTGTAGCTATTTTGAACCAAAGCCAGTAGTAGGGACAGAGAGCCCGCTGTTAATCTCATGGTGTAGCAACAGCTATAGCAACTGGGCAATTTGCCCAAGATGATGATGAGTAACCTTGGCAAAGCAGAAAAGTGAGCCAAGAATCCTTCCGTGAAGTCTAACAATGTTTGTACCCACCTCTGCCAGCAGAGATTGCACTAGAGCACCACAGGACTGCAGTGTGTGAGTCAGAATGAGGGAATACAGCCTCACTCCCTCTGGAGAAACTGCAGAGAAGGAATCTCAGGAGCCACTTAAAGTACCTGGAGCTGCTTCAGTAGTTCACAGCAGGGGAGAGGCAAAAAGAGGATGGAAAGCTAAGGGAGGCTTCCACCTTACTCGGAGATAAGGAACGTAAAGACTGGAATCGTGACCATGTAGTCAGCAAACAGCATACGAATATGCAAAATTCAGAGGATAATTATCTGCCAGAAGTAGTTTACTAAAGACTACAAAGAGACCTGCAAGAGCAGAGAAAGCAACCTTGAACAACACAGCAGAGAAAACAGCTCAGAGCTCTGAACTGCTTGCTTTAAGTCTGACAAGCTAATGCTGAGTTCCCAGTAAGTGTAATTATTGATAACAAAGCTCTTCCCAGAAAAAAACATCTACTTACAACAAAATCTACAACTCTAATAATAAAGCTTTTCACTCCTAAAACTGGTATTAAGTGCTGACTGACTGCAGCACAAGTTATGATGTTTTGAGATGAAGTATCACAGACAGTTACAGTCACCTCCAGAGCTCTCCAAACTGCATACAAACCTTTCCTTGAGCAACTGCAACATAAAAACATTACTATATATTAGCATTTCTAACACTAGTTTTCAGGTTTTATGAAAAAAAAAAAAAGGAACAGAGGATAAAATTACTTGCATTATGTTGACTCAAGCACTTCAGCTTCTTGCTCTGGTGTCAGTCAGAGAGGGCAGAGCAGAATTCAGCTCAAAAAACCCCACATATTTGCAGTTTATCTACGTAAGAGGCTCCAGCAGAAGATGCTCCAGGCCCCTTTTCCTCATGTGGTACTTTTTTCAGTAAATAATCCCTAATTTGCTCCCCTGAGAACATTATGTTTTCTCCACAAGACACAGCTCACAAGGACTGAGCAGTGCCAATGTCCTTGAACGATAACAGAGTCTTTTTACATTTAAGGTTAGTCAGATAAATCCAGCACATTCTTTTGAATAAAGACAACTAAGGGAAGGTTAATGTACCTTGCAGAAGTGTTTCCAGAGCGGCGCGCTGCTTTGTGATTTGCCTGTCTTCCACTTCGCTATCGGACCCTTCATCCTCTTGAATCTCTACGTCGGAATCATCATTATCTGGTTAAAACAAGAACAGTTGATAAATATCACTCAAATCAACCCACAACTGAGAAGAGCAGTAGGACGCAAGAGATGCTAGTAGTCTCCACCTCTGCTAAGTCCAAGATTAATTAAAAATACAGTTGCAGATAGAGTGTTGGCTCTACTGCTGAGCACAGGGAAAGAGCCAATGTCCACCTCCTAAGGAAGGCATCCTTCTGCACATAAGTGCCCAAGCACCATACGATACAACAACTGTCTTGGGACAATCCTCAGATTGTACCATAAAGGTGCTGATCTGAATACACTCTCTTAGTATGAAGTGTATGTACAGTCAGAAGGTGCTATTTCATCAACTGATTTAAAGAAAAATCTTTTTAAAGTCAAGTGTGGGCTTATAAATACATCTCCTAATATTTTACCCTGACACAAGCAATATCAAAAACTGTCTCCTAAGACTCATTGCCTCTCATTTAATCATAGTTTAGAAAAGCACAGTGAGACATCCCCAATCAAACCAGTTACAGGCAAACCCAGGATGACTGGAGAGACAGGAAAGCTTCCAAAAATGCAGGAACTTCTTAATATCTTTCATAATCTGCCTTTGTTTTCTTCTTCCTATGCACACTAAAGCCTATTCAGTCCATTATTCCCAGTTCCCAGTCATCAGACTGAAACAAACCTAAAGCACTTAGGTTAAACTGTCCTTCAGACATTTGAAAGGATGACAAAAATCTTCAGATACTCAAAAGTGCCTGAAAAGTGCAGGCTCTTCTTCATCTCAGCTGTGCAAGTCCTACCTTGAGGTTCCCACACACAGTCAACCAAACTGATTCTCCTCTGAGCCTATGCTGAAGCTAAACCGTAGGTGAACACTTGGTCTGAAAGCAGGTGGAAAGTCTGGAGTAGGTTCTGCTCCATTTAAATCTCCTTCTGTCCCATGAGCTTTTTCCCCTCAGGCTACCCCATCCCTGGAGGAGTTCAAGGCCAGGCTGGATGAGGCTTGGAGCAACCTGGTCTGGTGGGAGGTGTCCCTGCCCACAGCAGAGGGTAGCACTGGATGGGCTATACAGTCCCTTCCAACCCAAACAATTCCACGATTCCCTCTCTCCTTGACCATGCCAACCTGCTTGTGCAAGCTCCTTGGCTCAATAAGACCAAAATTATTTACTTCCCTCTTCACACATACAATCCACGAGCCAGATCCTCAGCTACCATCATCTTATCAACTCTTCCCACTGGAGCAGAGATGAGCCCCTCTACACCAGCTGGTCCCACAGCTCAGGGCTGATGCTGGATGGTGGCCCACCTGCATGAGCTGAGGGGCTGTGACAAACCCAACAGGACCCTGTGTGAGGTCAGCACCCAGCAGAGCAACAATAGCTGTGAATTATTTAGAGAAAATAAGCAATTCTTTCCCAGGTACATTTAATTACACACATGTCTGAGCTGAAAATGGAAATAACTACTTTAATTATGATTAGTAATAAACTGACACATCTTTGCAACATTTAATTATTGGGCAATATATAAATATTAGACATTTTTCCATAATCTCTCTCATTGCAGTATTTAGTTAATGACAAAATATAACAGCAAGGGGTATATTTGATACCCTGCTGAGATTATGAGGCTCCAGCAACGTTAGTTACAATCTCTATTTGTGCTGCACTTTCTTCTTTGACAGTGAAGGAATCACCCACTGCTGCATGACCTGAATTCCGCTTCTGTCTACCTGAAGGAAACTGAGGTTTTGCCCCATCCTTACCCAGGCAAACTCTCTGGGAAGAGACACGTGAAGGATTCAGGTCCGTGCTCTGTATATTAAAGAGTGAGACTACCCCGCCTGCGATGGCTCTTACTGCTAGAAATAAGATGCCCTTGTTCTTATTCTGGGGTTTGGGGTTTCTTTCCTTCTCCCCCAACTTTTTTTTAAAGCAGCAATTCCTCCATTTCGGGTTTTGTCCTTTGTGTTCCTCCTGTCATACAGCACCGCCAGCCAGAGGTGAGGATACTGCAGAGAGCCCTTACCATTATTTTGCTGAACCATTTCTATTCTACCCCCATTAGCACTTTTCTGCTTCTTGCTGGGATCTCCTGAGCATCAGCTGCCAGCCCAGATGGGTACTAATGGAGATGGTGACAACCCAGGGTGGCAAACCCAGCTACCACCACTTTAGGGACAGGACGTACAGCAGAGGGACACAGCAATGTGATTCTGCTCCAGTTGGGGACACGGCTGTAATGACACAGGGCTTCAATTTTACATTTCACTTTTCTTTTAAACCTTTTGTGATGACAGATTTCAGATATATCATGTAAAATATATTTTCCTTGGGACAAAGCAGCAGGGAAAAGGCAAGAATAAACAGGAATGAATCTCCCACCTTCCTCCTCAGTTCTCTTTCCCAACTACCCACCCTGATGGCTTAATGCTCTCCTCAACCACGTGAACCCTTCCCAGCTCCCTGCAGCACTTCAGCCTTTTCTGACCTATTTCAACTTGCAAAAAGGAAGCTCATCTCATCATATAATTCCCTGCAGTTTCTTTCTGTTGAAAAGTGGGACTTGCAGGAACAATGCCTGGTGAATAAGTGCCCTGCGACAGAAGTGAAACCTACTGCAGAGAGGGCGTCAGTAGCCAGAGAGCCCAGACCTGCTGTTTTATGAAAGGAAATGGTTTAAAACACAGAGTTTTTCTCCTCACCCAGCCCTTTCCTTCTTTCTCTCCATCCCCTCTTTCTCATACTATTTCCTTTATCCTTCTCCTCTACTAACTCAGAGCCAGTAGCAAATGGCCTTTAAAAATCCCAGATTATTTTTCAATCCAAATGAAGAGTCTATTAATCAGGTGAATTATCAGCACAGAAACTGGCAATACATGACATATAAGCACGGTGCATAATTTTTCCTACCAAGTTGTGACTTCGAAACACACCTTGTTAGGGATGCATGGGAAGAATTTGGAGTTTCTTTGGAATATCCTCACTGGAATTCCGATGCACGTACCCCAACACAAAGCGTCACCGAGCTGCTACAGTGAACTTATGCCCAAGGATCAGAAAAGCTGTAAATTCAGCAAAATCTGTGTCTTCAGGCCTCCTGCCCATCACTTGGAAAGCCACCAAGCATCTTTTTAATTTACAAAAAAATAAACATATGCCTCTAACCCAGCTCAATGGCTCCTATCATCCAGCCCAGCTCTATCCAGTACAATCCCAGCTATCATCAGCTGAGCAGAAACATGCTGGGCCAAAATCCCAGGGCCACAGAAGGAGAGTATATTGCTGAAAATTTAAATACTGAAGACAAAGACAAGCTGAGGACAGGCTTCTTAGCAGGATTAATGGATGACTCTATGATTAAATGGCAGACGAGTGCAATGCTGTGTGCGACCTGTCCTAGCTAGACCACTACTGGGTTACACCATATCATAGAATCATGAAATGGTTTGGGTTGGAAGGGACCTTAAAGCCACCCCCTGCCCTGGGCAGGGACACCTCCCACCACAACACGTTGCTCCAAGCCCCCTCCTTGAACCCCTCCAGGGATGGGGCAGCCACAGCTTCCCTGGGCAACCATCCTACATCCCTACTGTACATGCCCACTGTGCCCAGTTTTCAACAAAATATTCTTGACATTCATGAAAAAGGTAGCAATTCCGAAAATTTCTTTTAACAACGTACAGAAAGAAAATACTTGTTGCCCCAGGAGAAGTCACAACCCCATCCACGTAATACTGCGTAACAGAAATTACAGTGCATCAAGACAAGGCACATTCTTTACGGAGAAAGCGGAAATTTTTCTTAGTATCAGCATAAAGCAAGAAAAAAATAAAGCAGACCGCTACAAATTCCCACGTAGCAGTACAGGAAGTACAGAACACACTGATGGAGCTGGCTTATGAGATTTGCATGGGTTTAGGTGAAGATTATTTGATTTTCCACAATAAACTGCGACTCAGCAATCCACGTGCCCAAATTTAGGCCAATGTTGGCAGCTGACTGGGGCTTAATGTTGGTATTTTAACAAGCTCTGGTATTTTTACTACAAAAAGGTAGTCAACAGAATAACTCTATAAACTCTGGCCCTTTTCCCCACTGCTGTGATTTACTCTACTGCACAGAGAATACTGGCAAAACACCAGACTACCTGAGAGAGAATATACTGGGATTTTGAACACCACTGGTCTCACATGGCAGCATTTCCATTTCAGAAGGGCAGGTTTCAGTCAAATAAATCAGTTTGATTTCAAAAAGTCCAGCCACAAAAGGTACATCCTGGTTACAACTGAAAAATGCTCTCAGAAGATGAGATTCTAAAGAACACCTACCGTTTCCAGAAAAAGCCAGAGCAGATACCTGGATCGATAATTCTACATTTAAATGATTTAATTTTTGGTAATTTGCAACGCTTGAAGGAAAACCAGCATGATTTAATAACTTACCAGCGATTTCATTACAGATTTGTTAGTTTGCATAAATATTCAAGTAAATGAATCCAACTGTAAAATAAGAAGGTACTGCGGTGAAGATAATGAGCACAAAGGACACTGTTTATTGATACATTTTAGAATTAGATGTAAGCATTGTTTAGCATGTTCGGTTTCATAATAAAAATCACCACTTTGAAAACGCAGGCACTGGCTCCACAGCAATTACTGGATTCAGCAGGATGTTGATTTTGGTGAAAAAACCATAATGAAAAAATCAAGTAGGCAACTGACAGCCCCTTCATCCAAAATTAAATCCATTTAACAAATAGCAGGAAATTTTAGAGCAGGATAAAAAAATAAAAAAAAAAGAAAAAGGGGTGGATTGGGATTTTAATGTGACCAAAAGGAGGGGAAATTTCAGTTCCCAAAAAGCCTTAGCTCTACCAAACTCATACTCATATCTCACCAAACTCAGAGACACCAGCCGCGTACATCAGCCCAAACAATTAAAAGATTTGCAGGTCTGTGATTTGAACAAGAAGAAATGCTTTCATCTGTACATTTCAGCAGGGAATGTCCTTGGCACAAAACTGAGATCCTTCATCTGATCTCTGAGACAAGTTCCTCCTGGTACTGAGAGCTTGGATCAAGATCCAAGCCCCACTGGTTCCTATGAACTCCAGCATAAAGCTGTATTTCAGCAGACTTATGTATATTAAATATGGGCAATAAGTTACCACCAAACACCAACCAGTTGGTTGTAGAGGTCTAAGGGCACTTTCTTACCTCCCTTGGTCATTTTCAAATGGTCTATTGCTACAGTATCCAAACGCCCCTTTTTAACAGTAAGGGTGATTAACCTTAATAGGTTTCTCTCGTAATAGCAATAGGTCTCTGTTGCTTGAAATAATTAAAAATAACTCTAGATGACAAGCTCCATTTACACTGGGATTTGTAGTCTTGGCACAAGAATAAGTAGCTAAGATATTTTTTGGCCTCTACATTTTATACAGAGGTCATATTCGGTGACCATAACTATTTCAAACGGCCCTAAAAGCCAAGAGTCCATCAAAGCACTATCAAATTAGAACATGAATTTGCAATTATTTAACAAGCAAAACACCAGACTCTCATGGACAAATTCCAAGTGTCTGTTACAGGAAGATGGATGGTCTGAGCATCCTGCTGGTGACAGTGCTGAGCATTAGCAATATCATCCAGGCATCTTGCACTCGTGGGAATTACCCAGCGAATCACTGCTACACTTCACATGCCAGAGTTGCTGCCATGGGACTTTTGGTTTATCTGCTGTCAGGTTTTAAAGCATCAATTCTCAAGAAGGAAGACGATGAGAGATTCAGGACAGCACCAAACCGCAGCAGTGTCAGGCGATTTGCTGTCCGAAGCACCACATCTATATCTGCTCAGTTTAATCGAGCAAAGAGATAGCGCTGAGCACTTTTTGCTTGGCTGTCAGAAAAGAAAGAGTTTGTTTGGCAAGAAGAACTGGCCAAGGAAATGCTTTGGGTGGGTATCGAGCAGAACTGAAGCTCCTCAAGTTGTGCCGGGGGAGGTTCAGATTGGATATTAGGAAACATTTCTACCCTGAAAGGGTTATTAAGCCTTGGAATGGGCTGTCCAGGGAAGTGGATGAGGCACCAGCCCTAAAGGGATTTAAAAGCTGGGTTGACACAGCGCTTAGAGATGTGGTTTAGTGATGGTTTCTATCAGAGCTAGGTTATTGTTTGGACCAGATGATCATAAACGTCCCTTCCAACAATTCCATGATTCTATGACTCCCCAAAAACATCAGTTATTCCTGCTGCTATTGCTGAACAATACTGAAGTAGTGCAAATATCACAAAATCCACTGGGATGGTTATTCATTCTACAGATGGAGCAAGGTGAGATGATGGGCGCGGCACAGCAGAGCAGAACAGCCAACAAAAAACGCAATTTTCACAGCAAATATTTTTGCAAACAGAAATCAAACCCTGGGCATTGCATTATCCAAAAGAAATACAGGAAATATTTAGAAAAATTCAAAGGGTTTATTTTTATATTTTCAAACAAAAATATTTTCCTTCTTTTTTCTAATATGGTCTGCTTTTAAATTGACAGAAAGGATCTTAAAAAGAAACAATGTGGGAAAGTGCATGTGAAAAAGTATGTAAAAATTGAGAAAAAGATCTGTAAATGAAATAAGCTGATTAGACTGAAAAAAATGCATTTCAGTCTAGAAACATTTCCACTTGTTACTTTTCGCTCAGCAAAAACGTGTTTTTTCAACCTTGGATGAACCTGAAAAAAAAATCATCTTGAATTTCTGTCGTGGTCACTGACCTTTTCCCAACCCTTTTCTCTCACACCCAGCCATTATCGGAGCAAGTCCTCATGTATCTACACCTGAC
The DNA here is from genome assembly GCA_013400375.1 of Thinocorus orbignyianus. Taxonomy (NCBI): domain Eukaryota; kingdom Metazoa; phylum Chordata; class Aves; order Ciconiiformes; family Thinocoridae; genus Thinocorus; species Thinocorus orbignyianus. Next base: position 205,346 of record VXBW01007383.1, on the reverse strand, counting down.
AATAGTTCTATCACCAACCTTCGCGGTGCTCATCTGAGCAGTGTCTAATAGAATGCTTTAAGAGTCACCGTTCCATTAACCACAAGGAAACCAAGCCCTGAGTTTCAGTCAGTTGGCGTCTGTTACTTTGCACCAACCTTGGCCGTGCGGCGGGGGCAGAACACCGTGTGAAAAACACCTCGTTCCTATATTGCTTTCTCTAAGAGCACCTGATGTGATAGAAAGGTTACAAAAATGACAGCAATTTCCTTACCGCTCATCACAAAACACATTTCTGTACCGCTGCAAATACTTAATTGTATATATTTTCATTGTGGAAATAATACTCAAAGCCTGATCTGCATCTGGGGTTCAACATCTTTATGTGATTTAAGAATGGGTTTTCATGTAACTTATCGTTAGCTTTTCTTATTTTTTAGTGCAGTGGTTTTACGGGGATGCTCTGTCGGAAGTAAAAGATGGTTTGCAATGTATGCTGGCAAAAGAAAAGAAAAACCAGGTTGTTTCTGAGAGATACTAGACATTTTTGCAGGTTTTATGCCAGTACTGGGACATATCCATGGGCTTTCTAAGTTCTTAATATAGACCTCTGCAATTCAACCTGCATCTCACAGCTCTTCTTCACAAGAATTACAGAATGATATGGGGTTGAAAGGTACCTCTGGAGATCACACAGTTGAACCCCCTGCCAGAGCAGGGTCACCCAGAGCAGGTCCCACAGGAACATGTCCAGGCTGCTTTGGAATGTCTCCAGAGACAGAGACTCCACTACCTCCCTGGGCAGCCTCTTCCAGGGCTCTGCCACCCTCACAGGAAAGAAGCTCTTCCTCATGTTTAGATGGAAATTCTCATGTTCAAGTTTGTGTTCTTTTCCTCTTGTCCTGCCACTGGGCACCACTGAAAAAAGACTGGTTCCATCCCCCTGAGACCCACCCTTTACGTATTTATAGGTGTTGATCCAATCCCCACTCAGTCTTCTCTCCTCCAGACTAAAAGGACCCAAGGCCCTCAGCCTTTCCTCAGCAGAGAGATGCTCCAGGCCCGTCACCTTTGTATCCCTTTATGGTACCCTCTCCAGCAGTTCCCTGTCCTTCTTGAACTGGACCCAGTGCTCTAGATGGGGCCTCCTCGGCACAGAGCAGAGGGGCAGGATGACCTCCCTCAACCTGCTGCTCATACTCTTCCTGCTGCACCCAAGGATGCCATTGGCCTTCTTGGCCACAAGGGCATGTTGCTGTGATTTAGATTTTTCTGGTGTTAGCTCAGCCTGAAACTCAACTGAGAGCCGTCCAGAATTCCTGCAACTTCTGCTGCAGAGAAAGGAACTGTTAATTTGCAACCCTACATCCCAAATTAGCAGGAGATAAGGTCAGAACATCCAGACAATAAGATGGCCTTCTCAATAACAAAGGTACGCAAAGGTAAGAGTGCTTACAGGGGCAGAATGGATGCTGACTTTTATCAGTTAATGGTAACAAATTTATCACAATTCCAGCCTGCGCTGTTGGAAGAGCCTCATTAAATGTTTTGCAGCTCCCAGGGGCAAAGGGTAATGAGAGTTTGAGAACCTTCCCTTCCCCTCGCAGGAGGCACTGGCCTCATGCTACCCCTTGGCGCAGGAAAGCAATGAATCTGTTCAAACAAAGCTCACCTTTTTCACCCCACACCTTGAAGATGCAGCCAAGGAGTCTCAGGAGACATGAGGGCAGCCTGCCCACCTTCCACAAGGGTAAGAAGCTTATCCCTTCACCTCCAGAAACCATTGCAGGGGAAGAGCAAGTCAGAGCAGGCTCTGCTTTACCAGTCCTGCAAGCAGGCACTGAGAATTCACTGGGTTGAACATCTAGACAGCAAAGACCTGAGTTTTTTGAGAAACTGAAGATGGAAGACAACTTAGGGTAAAATCACTTTGCCTGTCGTGGGGGGCATTACTCAAAAAGCAAGTGTTTTCTCTTCCCAAAACCTGCTTTAGACAGATCCTTCTGATGGTGAAGAAAAGTCCTCCTTTAATCTTCTTATGTCTAATCTTTTGTCTCATTAACAGGGCACATCCCACCTGAGAAGGAGAATGCAGCAGAATCCCCAGCCACATGTGAAAGAAGGTTTAAGCTCTCATGCCTGTAGCACTTCACACAATACACACAGCACTTGGTTGATAAAATCACTGTTGGAATGCCAGACCAAGGTTTAGGGCTCTTGGGAAGCTTCCAGGGCAGAAATTCTATCCCTTCTTGCACCTCCTATTTCTAGTGTGAATCTCACTATTAACCTTTGGGATGGTTTGGGCAGACAAAGCCGTTCAGTGATGCTGCACTGATTCTGCTGCTGTTTCTTCAGTTCCTCTAACAAAAATACCTTTTTTTCTTGTGACTGGGATGCTAGGATTAACGTAACCACTCTGACAACTATGTAAATCATTGTATGCCATTTAAGCCACCAACCTCTGCACTCTCCTGCCAAAGGAAATTTCTTGGTTTTGAATTGTATCAAGGGTATAATTTAACCAATAATGTGAGGAGGAGATCAGGGTCTGGTCTAAAGGGAGAGCACAGCCTGGCACCTGATCATTTCATCTTAGCAAACCGTGGTCTCCAAGAGCTTTGCGACATTCAATGAATTAACCTTACAGCACGCAGTAATGAAGCCATGTTTTGTGCCCGGGGAAACAGCCTCTGAGAGCCAAATTTATTGTCTCAGTTGACTTCCACACCACCACAGGCTGAAGCTGACAAAGATAACTTGATTTTCCAAGGTGATGGGACAGTTGATAAATGAGCCAACACTGAATACCAGGATCCTGGTGCTCTTATCACTAGAATAAATACTAATTATGACAATTAAGTACTTGAATAAAGATGTATTACGGTAATATTTTTGAGTCATTAAAAGTCACAGTCGAGTTCATAGGTGGCAGTTAAATCACTCACTAAAAGACAAGGTTCATATTACTTCAGAGATGCGATGCCGAATTACAGTTTTCCAAGATGCCAAAGAATAGATTTCCAAGTGAAAATCCACAGACAAGGAGAATGTGGGTCAGCAAATTTTTATGTTATACTTCACCCTGCTATTTACTAATGATAGATGTCATCTCCTCTTGAACTTATTCACCCTGGAAACTGTCAGAGAGTAGGACCTAGACTTTTTCATTCAAGTAAATCCTTGAAACAATCCCACATTCCTATAGTTTATATTTACAAATCCAATGTTCCCGCTAAAACTCCTTCACTTTTTACTGCATTGACATAAAAAAATAAGATCAAAGATGAGCAGAAATGAGCGACTTTCACAGAATTGTAGAATGATTTGGGTCGGAAGAGACCTTAAAGACTATCCAGTGACACCCGCTGCAATTAGCAGGGACATCTTCAGTCAGTCCAGGTTTCTCCACATTCCGTTCAGCTTGGCCTGGGATGTTTCCACGTACGGGGCATCTCCCACCACTCTGGGCAACCTGGGCCAGGGTCTCACCACCCTCACACCAAAGAAGTTCTTCCCCACATCTCAGCTCAATCTCCCCTCTTTCAGTGTCAAACCCTTCCCCCTTGTCCTAGGGCTCCCCTCCCTCATTAAGAGTCCTTCTCCAGCTTTCCCGGAGTCCCTTGAGGGACTGGAAGGGGCTCAAAGGTCTCCTTGGACCCTTTTCTTCTCCAGGCTGAACCCCCCACCTCTCTCAGCCTGTCCTCACAGCAGAGGGGCTCCAGCCCTCCCAGCACCTCCGGGGCCTCCTCTGGCCCCGCTCCAACAGCTCCATGTCTTTCTCATGTTGGTGGCCCCACAGCTGGAGGCAGCACTGGGGGGTGGTCTCCCCAGAGTGGAGAAGAGGGGCAGAATCCGCCCCCCTCCTTGCTGGCCATACTGCTGGGGACGCAGCCCCAGGGGGTGGAGGGGATTTTGGGGCTGCCAACCCATATTGCTAGGGCACTTTGAGCTTCTCATCCACCAACACCCCCAATCCCTTTTCCTCAGGGCTCCTTTCTATCCCTTCATACCCCAGCCTGGATTAACACCAAGGGTTGCCCTGACTCAGGTGCAGGACCCTGCAGTTTTCCTTTTTCATGAGCTTGCTCTGAAAATCTGTGCCAGCAAACAAACTGTGAAGTGCAACTCCTATGCCTTTACTCAATTTCAGCTTTCATGAACTCTCCCTCTGATCCTGAGAATTAACTTCCCTTCTATTTTCTCCCACTACTATATAAAAATGCACATATTGCAATATTAAATTCACAGGGGTAATTAATGAGGAAGTTCTTGCTGACGCTTGGCTCAAAAGGAGCAAAATCTGGTTTGTTAGCTTTCTCCAAAACCTCAAGAGGTTATTATTCCCTTCTGATCCTCAGCTAGAATCCTAATTAATTAAGAGTAACTTTAGAAAAAAATAAAAAACCCACCCAATTTTTAATTGCATTCACATTCTGCAGGTACACTAAAATCAAGCAACTGCAAGTGGGCAAACGTGGATCCCACTTTGAAGATCAGTGATAGACTAAAGAGGGTTTCAAGCCGAGAGTTTTTCATTTGTGAAAGCTACGATCTGACAGACACATCACAAAGGTTTATTCTGAACACGCAACCAACGCAACGTGGCAGGCTGTTCTGGTTTGAGGTAAAACAGAACCAATTTTCTGTTTCACAATTTTACTTTTTTAGCTGGGCCTCTTCTAACTAACCTCTGAAATTAACAGCATGTTGTTCAGAAAACTGTCCACTCTCACAGTGATAAGATCTGATTACACCAAGGAATGGTGCAGAGAGACCCTTGGTTATCCTTACTGCTAGAACAACCAAGGTCAGGAAATTTTGTTATTTGCCCCATTGGAGGGTCAGAAGTGGAAAAGCGTTAAGGAGTCACACCTGTGGGGAGGAGGGGGCAGGACAGGGGACCCAAAACTGACCAACTCAGGTATTCCATCCCACCCACATCACGTTCAGTATAAAAGCTGAGGGATCAAAGGGTCAACTCTCTTTCTTCCATGGCCGACATCCAAGAAGGACCCTGTCTGTTCATCTGCCTTTGATCCCAATCCAAGCATTCCTGACTCCAGATCTGGAATCCAGCCCCTGTCAATCACCAAGTCCAGTCTGGGACTTTTCCCAGTGCCTACTGCTGATGTGATCGTCATCTGGGAGCTTGATACGGTTTTGTATATACTGTATAATTATTTTTCTTCCTTTTTTAAAATTTTTCTTTTTATTAATTTATTATTACTTATATTTTCCTTAAAGTAGTTTATTTTTTTTCTAAGCTCCTAAATCTCTTTAATCTCTTCCTCTCCTCTCTTCTTCTTAGAGGTCGGAGGGAGGGGCCATCATCTGCCGTTTTGGTTGGTCAAAACCAAGACACAGGCAAACTGCCGAGGACAGAAATTACCCTCCCATTTTGCAAGGTGCACCAGCACACATGTGGAACAGGGCAGTCAAGCAGTCCCAGAAACCAGTGAGACTACTCACCCACACGTAAGAATTTTGCAGAGTAGGATCCTCTAACCAAGTCTGTTCACAAACAGACCGAGTGCACATCCACAATGAGACCGTACAGGCTTTGGTAAAAGTCAAATGAAGGCTAAAATCCGCTCACCATTTCATCCTGTTTGGTTTCATCCTGTTTTCATCCTTGGTGCTGCGAGTAAAATTTAGAAGGCAGAGGAGTGTTTCACAAAGGTGAGGTTCCCTATTTCACTGTTGTCCTTTCAAAGTTATTATCATTCCTCTTCTTCTAACAGAGCCTGTTGACTTTGTCGTCTATCCCATGCCCCCTCCGTTTCGTGCTTCTAAGTGGCGACTTACACATGAAGCAGCAAGTACTTAACAATTTCCCTGCTAACAAAAGCCGTAAAGAAATCCCACTTACTTCCACTCTTAAGCAGGCGGTGTTCCTCTTCCTTCAGCTTGCTCTGAATCAGGCGGAGCATGTTTGCTGTTTCCTGCAAGAGGTGAAAAACAACTGAATTGGAAAAGCTGCCCCATTGCCCAGTCAAGTAGCTAATTGGATGGTCCCACAACAACTGTTAACAGCACTCACAGGCAGAATGAGATTAGAAAATCTCAGCATTGAAAATATTTTCTAAAAAAAAAAAAAGGTCTAAATTGAAACACAGGAGCTCCTATTTACTTTGCTCATGAGGGTCAGAATATAAAGTGTATACCCAGGTAAAACAGTGCACTGAAAATCAACCATATGTTCCCACCAGCTGACATCTCACTTATCTCATTGAAAATCAGTTTGCCCATCTTCATCCCACAGAAAATTACTGCTGATGGAGAATGTAAGTTGCTCTCTTTGGAAAGGTACTTGTTTTCAACCAATACTCCATTGAACACCAGAATCAGTTTGTGAAATAACCTCAGCTTCATAATACACAAACCAAACTAGAATAAATTCACACCTTTCCGTGCACGCAAACAAAATGGGAGCACAAAGCCCCATTGATAAGGCAAAGAAGCACAGCCATATACTGCACTACAGGATTTGGGTGCTAAAGAGAACCGCAACAGTGGGACTGCACAAGGTAGTTTGTTGATTTTCTCTTTTTAATTTAGCAGATTGACAGATAAAAATATATGCTGAGAGGTACTGTTATAATGACGGTAGGATAAAGTTATGACAAAGGCAGTTGAGAGCAAATGGAACACGGTAGGTAGACCAGTGGTTGCTGCACTGAGGAAGAAAAGGAAAACAAAATTCCCACCCATTCAAATCATAAGAGAAAATGTTACCAAAAGGCCCACAAGGACTTAGAAAACCCAAACCTTACACAGTCACTGGAGTAAGGAATGTGACAGTCTGGACACCAGACACAGGCTGGTGGATGCTGGAAACAGAAACCTGGGGACTGGCTGGCACAATGCATCACATTTTGGGATAAACATCTATGGCGTGGGAGTTAAAATTCACGCAGAAAAAGAATGAGATGCAGACAAGTTGCATGTAGGTGGGTAAGGGATAGAAGCGACCAGTACCTGGTGAGAAATTCAGCTCAGTGCCTCTCTCAAGGCCACAGAGGGAGTAAATTCTGAATTGAAAACTCTGCTTTGGACAAATTGTCTGCAATACTAACTCTCCCGCGCTAACAGAGGCTCCCCGGGTGCTAGGAAGACGGCTAATGATTGCTCAGGCTATGGAAACAACACAGCAAAACCAAAGCAGGCATGACAGCTTCCAGGGATATAAAGCAGAAAGGTCATGATGCAAAATCATACCGAGACACTCCAGTAGCCCCTTGCAACAATATAAACTAGTGAAACCTCTGAAATGATGGATTTATATTCTGCAGGGAGAAGCTAATTCCACCTGGAAGAACAAGGAAGGAAAAAAACACAAGCACAATTTTATAACTTGCTTTATGTAGATTCAGAACATTTTAAATAGCCTATTTAGGAAAGTGCTCCTCTCTATTAATTCCTTCCAAAAGGAACAAATAAGAGTGAGGACAGAAGAACGTGACTGAAAATTAAAGGAAAGGGAAGAGGCAGGGATGCTGAGGGCAGTGTGATTTTGGTAACAGCCTCACAGTTGCCATCTTCTTTCCCTACCTCTTCCTCCCAATCCGGTTTCTCCCAGTCAGTCAGTAATTTAACCAAGTCAGAGACAGTCAGTGATTTAACCAAGTCTTGCCCTGGCCCCAGTGAACACTTAAAATGCAGCTTCTCCATTGCTATGGCTTTGGGACAAATGGAGTAAGCGAGGGATTGATCAGCCACCTGAATCTCGACCCCACTGGCTGTGGCAACCTACACAGTGTATATGGCAAAGAAATTCTATGGGGAGGAAAAAAAGAAAGAATATTTCCCAAATGTTATAGGAACAAATTCACAAATCCAGAAAACAATTTTAAAATGTTCCCAAACCAGTGAAATAATAAGTACAGATATAATTATTGCCTAATGCTGTAATTCCAGGCACATGTTATGAGAGCTGAAGGTGGCAGCTCAGATTCAGTCCAAGGAGCATCTACCCTACCCTGAACCCTGGGCCACTCGCTCCTTCCCTTTTATTACCCTCTTGCTCTGGTGTGAGCCTTTGTGTGGCAAAACAAAAGAAACCCGAAGAAAACTAATCCATTCACAGAAAATTAAGCCAGGCAAATTCTCCACTCCAGTTCAGCGTGTGGCTACACTAATTCTTGGCTGGCACAACAGAGGATGGAGTGTTGCAGATGTGGGGAAAAACAGCAGGGGTGAGAAGATGAGAGACTTCAGCTTCAGTGTTGGTTTATGGACTTAACAAAAGAGCAATGAAGCCTAAGAAAATGGTTTAACCATACAGATGAGCTACTTCTCACCCTTTCCTCTAGCCTCTTCCTTGTGCTGCTGCCAGCAGCTCAGCTGACCTCATAGCCAGCCCAGAGACTTAACTGGCAGGAAGAATGTTGATTTTGTACTGGTTTAGGTTTCTGAACAGCTCGATGCGTGGTCAGTCAAATGCCTCTGTCTGCCCAAGGGAGCTGCTGAGACTGTTTTGTTCCTTTCAACAGCAGCTCATCAGTCCATCCGTTTAGCTGTGCTGCAGACTGCACACTGCAAAAGCTTATTAAAAACTCCAACAAAAACTGTTTCCAAAAGGCAGCCTCAAACCAGCCGGAAACGGGATAGAATCAGTTAAGTGCTGTTTGTAGTCCTTATCATGCAAGATCTTCAAAGGAGGGGGTAAAAACAATGACAGGTCATGTGTTATTATGGAATTGTTTGAAGTTACGTACTCACTTAAAAGAATCTGCAGAGAAACCTTAGAGCTCTTAAATTAGTGAAAGAACTACAACAGATTTGTTGGTTTAAAACAATGACAACTTTTGAACAGCTGAATCTAGTCCATGGCAGTTTTGGTTTCTCTTTCTCCTTCCAGTACCTAAAGGAGGCCGCAGGAGAAATGGGGAGGGACTCTTGATGAGGGAGGGGAGCCACAGGACCAAGGGGCCTTCCCCTTGACACTGAAAGAGGGGAGATTGAGATGAGATGTGGGGAAGAACTTCTTTGGTGTGAGGGTGGTGAGACCCTGGCCCAGGTTGCCCAGAGAAGTTGCGGCTGCCCCATCCCTGGAGGGGTTCAAGGCCAGGTTGGACAGGGCTTGGAGCAACCTGGTGTGGTGGGAGGTGTCCCTGTCCAAGGTGGACTTTCAGGTCCCTTCAAACCCAAACCATTATGTGATTATATTTGTCATGACTGCAACCATCGGGCTGCATCATTTGGCCTGATGGGCCTCTAGTTTCACTACAGACACCACTCCCCACTCTTCACATTACTTTAAGAGACAGGATTTATATCAGCTCAGTGAAAACAAGTCCATTCTAACCAGAGATGTTTTCCTGTTTTAGGCTGGTCATTTCTGCATGATTGAGGGCTTCTCAAATGTGACAAAGGAGAAAAGCTGAAGCCATGATGACCACAACGCTGCAAATGCTTTTCTGACAAACAATGTTGTACATCAGGCTTTAACAGACCAGCAATTCACACAGAACAACAGTCACGTTTGTGGTAGAGTGAGAGCTCCACAGAGCAAGTGGCCTTGACCAGGCAAAGTACCCACATGCCTAGGGATGCCGGGCAAGCAGAAGCCAACATCTAAGGGTCCCTTTGAGCCTCTCCAGCAAATAAATAAGACTGAAACACTGCAGGCAAACACTGTACGTATTTTCTCTACAAGATAACATTGCCCAAATCAAGTGATAGTATACACTGTGGAACCACGCTGTCAAATTAATGCAATTGAAGTGCCAATTAACACAAAATCACAGCCAGCCCACCCCATCAGAGGGGGCTCCCAAGCTTTTCAGGACACCAGAGATGACTGAGGCTGAAAATCCTGCTTCAGAGGCAGAGAGATCTCTGCTGAAATGGAGCTTTTCCTCCTCAGTCTCATATTTTATTCAACCTTTCCAAGGTGTAAATCTGCCCTTTCAGGAGTAACCAAATCAATCGCTTTGCAAAGCCAGAAGCCAACCTAGGGAAACACCCAGCAAGGTAGGACTTGGTTGCCAACACTTAAAACCACAGAACAACCATAGCTCCACGGGACTTTCAGAAGTTCCCAGTCCACCTCCTGCTCCACACAGGGGCAGCAAAGAGATCAGACCACAGTGTCCATGGCTTGAGGTAGCTGGGTCATAAAAATCTCCAGGGAGAGTGAATGACCAACCTGCTTGAGCAACCTGTCCCAATACCTGACTATTCAAAGAGTGAAACAGTTTCCTTATATCATCAAGTCAGAGCTATTTTTCACTGTTATTTTTCCATGTCTTGTGGTACCTGTGGGTTCAGTTCCCCTTACTCACCAGTTACGTCACCAGTTTTCCACTGCGAGCACTTTAGCCTGCGACAGAGAAACCCATGGTCGATGTGTGGTCAACAGCAACAAGAAGTAAAGAAACCTTTTGTTGACACACTAGGACAAATAAAAGCTTTTAAAATAATTAAGTTTTACTTTGTTTACAATCAGCTGTGCCCAATTCAGCAAGAATGTTACCCGCCTTCTACAGCATGCTGTATCCACTAAAGACAAATGTACTTTTTTTGTGAAATGGAGTTTGAATAAGCACAATACAGATATTCTGCATCTCAACCTACGTCAACTGGCAAAGCAAGTAGCTTTATGCCTCATACCTGACTATGAAAGCCTTTGGAAAACTGCAATAAAATGCAACATGTGGCTATTGGGCAGAATGTTTTAATATAATCTAACCTATTGTTCTACAGACAAGTAAAATGCCCACGGTGAGTCCCTGTACCAGGATGACTGAGAGTTGGCTTTGAAAATCTTTTTACAGAAAGCTATGCAAAAGCAGAGCCTAAGAAATGTTTTTCCACTTATTGACTATTTTTCACAATTTCTTTGAGAGAAGGATTACTGAACAGCATGCAATCACTACTACATGCCAACTACACACAACTACGTGCAGGGGCTGGCGTGGGGGGGACTAGTTGGTGGTATTTTTTCCTGGTTTTAAGACAGACAGGCCAGTAGGCCATGATGGAGAATATCCTCCAGCAGCAGACACCCAGGCAACTAGCTCTGGAACTGATCAGTGTTTGGCTTAGGGCAAGTCATCCAGGATTTGAATAAGCCACATGATTTCTTGACAGCCAGTCCTTGATGATACACCTAATGCTGCTGAGTATCAGTTCAAATAACAAAATCAAGATGCTGAAACCACGAGATTGAAGAAACTCTGCCCCTGCAGGCTGCAAAGGAGCAAGTCTAAAAAGGTTCAAAACCAGAAAGAGCAAAAATGATGCAGCATTTCACAATGTAAAATAACTCTTTTTTCTTTTATATATATATTTATTTTATTTTATTTTTTTTAAGTGAACCTGAAAGTTTTTTTGGGAAAACCCGAGCTGGATTTTGAATACAAAGAATTTGTACACTGGAACCAGCTGACAGACGTCAATTACCACTAAGCAGAAAGAAAAGGAAAATAATTGGGAAAAAGAGGAAGGGGATAAGTATGAAATTAACAACAGGACAATAACAGGAGCTCTCTGACTTGTGTTTTGTTTGGATGCTAACATTTCAATTTTTGCCTAGGCTATTTCTTCTGCTCGCAGATATCCTCCCAATGCCAGAAATCTCCCTAGACATCTCTCCCTGCACAAGCTTTTCATCTTAGCAAGGAAAAACAATGTCTCCTTCTGTTTTATGGTGTGTTTTTTTTTTTCTCGTTATTTGCTAGAGAATAGTAGTAATCCTACAGCTCTGTAGTGCACTTCAAGTGAACCAATTTGATGATAGACTGAACCGCCTCATCTTCACCTTGCCTATTAATCTCAGCAGCTGTTTCTTGCTTTGTTATAGAACAAAACAGCGGAGATTAGCTCTTGCCACACGCACACAGCGGTGTTTGTTTTTCATAATAGTGTGTTGCCAGTCATTCAGCAAGGGTGAGAGAGAAGGATGGGGAGAAATCACCCGGTGCCTGCGCAGAGAATGTGACAGTATTCCTAATAAGAGGAAGCCTGCAAGGTACAACGGAAAGGAAAGGGGACACAACGTTGAGGTTGCTAAGCTAAAGTTCATGATAGCACAGGGCGCCAGCCTACCCAGCACTGGTCTTTAAGAATAGAAATGATGTTTCCTTTTATGCTGAGCTACTATTAAATACCTCACCCTAAATTCATGTCCAGTTTCATAAGCTGAATTGGACCATGGCTATAGTTATGTTTGACTAAAAGTGACTGCAATACTACAGGTTTTGTTCCTTTTTATACTGTTGGAGAATGAAGACTAAGAGAGAGAGATAAGATCCACCTGAAGAAGTGGGGTAGAACAATCTTTACCAACAGGCTTGCGAGCCTGTGAGGAGAGCTTCACACTAGGGCTGGCAGGGAATGGTGATGATGATGATAGGCTGGTGAAGAGCAAAGGGGAGGCTCTGGTACCCGTCTTGTGAAAGCAGCACAAGCGGGATCCCATCTCAAGTGCCTGAACACAAGTACATACAACATCGGAAAGAAAACAGGAGGAACTAGAAGGTGCACTGCTTTGATCCTATTGGGATTATGAAAAAATGGTGAGAGTTTCCACGCCTGGAGGGCTCCACTAGATGGATCCAAGCACTCAAGTGGACAGACTGGGAGAGGAGGAGGGGTTGTTCCCTCTGCAAAGGAGCAGCCTGAGTGCACTGAACATTGCCTTCTGGTGGGTGATGAGCCCTTTGAGAGCTTATGGTTAAGGATCAGAGGACAAAGTGCCAACCTATAAAACAACACAGATCATGCTGCATAAGCTAATGTTCATTTCAACCTTGAACTTTTAAATGCTCATTGTTAGCAGATCATCTCACTTCAGTAAAAAAACAAAACCAAAATCCGCAGTTGGCAGTATCAGAGGCATGCTTTGGTTTTCCATTTCTTGTCTATAGTCATTTGACTGGGACTTTAATTTTCCTACGTAAGTTATCAAAACTGAAAACTAAAAAATTCCTTTCCACATGACGTGATGTTTCACACAGTAAATAGTCCAGAACCACAGGGAAGCTGGCTTAGAGTCAGCAATAAAGCAGGACCCTGGCCTTCTGGCACAGAGAAAGATTTTACACCTAAAGGTTCTTCTTTGACTGATGATGTCCCCCCAGTCATTAAGAAGTGCTACCACTGCAATAGCGCTTTCTGATGAATACAGAAGGAGTAATCCCCTCCACCCCTCGATATTATATCAAGCACAGTGCTTTGTAGAATGTGGTTTCTAGCAAACGACCCACTGTTCCAAATACAGTGCTCTGCACCAGAAAAGAAAACAACACCTTGTTTGACAGATTCTCTGGATTCCATATTGAGGTTCATAATAACAAATATTTAGCTTTTACAGACATTTATACATCTTCACTCTTTTGGCATGAGGAGCATCTGAAAGCCATCAGCACTGGCCATTTAAACTTCTTTAGAGGTCATCCTTCCAGTGGATGAGCACACATTGAACGAATTGAAAATCATCAGCCCCTATTATAAGACCATCTGTCTTCTCCTTATTTCTTATTATTCCCATCTTCTCCCTTGCTTTCATGCACTGAAACAGTCACTGCCTCTCACCATTAATAGTCATTTTACACTAATCATTTCTATTGAAACACATAGAAAGCATTCTTGAGAGTATTTTATACACTTAATTGATACTCACCAGAAATTTACCAACTTTTGTCCTAACACTGGCACCACCAGTGTGGGTGGAAGGGGATACGAATTCAATTAATTTTTGTTGTAGTATTATTATTTTAAATTATTTATTTGATTCACTGTCCTTCCTCAGAAAAAGCTTTTTTAATCTTGAAATTCTTCTGTCCCAGCTAGCCATTACCTGTCATTGATATATCTATTTCCAAAAGAATAAAATTCTTCTGAAAAATAGCAAATCTTATGCTACTTAACAAAGTGACTTAGTCTTTTCTTATTCTATTCCTATTTTGAACCTTACATTTTGATGCTTCTTGTGTAAGAGTTGTTCACTAGGAGTACTGTAACAGGTACTTCAATAAAGGGGGCAGAAGAGTATTAGCCATTTAAGATGAGGGAACAGCACTTACCCAAATGAAACACCAAGAGGCTCAGCAGGAGGAGACCACAAAGCATCGATGTTGGCCAGTTCACAGTACACAGGCACCATGGGATGTAGTACCCTTCCCCAAGAAATTCCGACACATCAACGGGCACATTCATCAACAAAAGTAACAAAAGTGCCTCCAAAGTTTCTCAAAAGGTTTACCTTTTCGAGGATATACATATTCATCAACTGATTGTCATTCATGCTATTATGAAAATTAGGGGAAAAAAAATAAAATGTTTTCTAATGTGAATGAAATGTATCATAAAGGAAAGCTATCATATTTTAAAAATCTAGCAAGGGTTCTTATGAGAACTTTGTTTCGTGGGTAAGTCTTTAGGAAGGTAAACTGCTATCAGGGATCTGTGGGAAAGTGGAACAAGGAGCAGAGTTCCCAGTTGAGTCTTTGATCGGCACACACAAGTATCAGAAGGCAGAAACAGGAAAAAATGCAGTTTACGGCCTAGGATACCTATACTGATGCTATTCTAATGTAGCAGCTCTTCATCCTCCCAAGCTCATGAAGTCAGACAGTGAAGTGTATTTAAAAAAAAACCCACACTCAGAACAACAGAATAAAACACAATCCATACCAAGCATTTTGAAATTAGATTGGTTTAACATTTCTCATATACACTTGTTCCATAACTACTTAGCGAGTTCTGACTTCGATATGTCCAGCTCAAACAATGCAATAACTACTTCTTGCAGAACAGATAAATTGGAGTTGGAAGTGAACAGCACACTTCATAACCTGAAGTTGAGAGGTGATGTCTTGAGACTTCATGCAGATCAGTTACTGTTCCTCTTGAACAAGCAGCCCATGCATGAAGGTCTCACCTAGACATTAACACCTTCCCGTTGGGAACTCAAAAGGAAGTGACACACCAGAAAGAGCACATTAGCTCAGGGGGACAAATTCCAACTTGGTAATTGTTCTTGCACTATGGAATGGGTTTCCTGACTTCAAAGAACTGTAGGGACACTTCCCACCACACGAGACTGCTCCAAGCCCCATGGCCTTGAACCCTTCCAGGGATGAGGCAGCCACAGCTTCTCGGGGCAACCTGGGTCAGGGTCTTACCACTCTCACACCAAAGTTCTTCCCTACATCTCATTTCAATCTCCCCTCTTTCAGTATCAAACCCTTCCTCCTTGTCCATGGGCTCCCCTCCCTCATCAAGAGTCCCTCCTCAGCTTTCCTGGAGCCCCTGGAGGGCCTGGAAGGGGCTTGAAGGTCTGCCCGGAGCCTTTCCTTCTCCAGGTCAAACCCCCCCAACTCTCTCAGCCTGTCCTTATAGCCCTATAGCCTAGGGAGCCACGTTCATGTTTGTGTGAACTCCCTTTGCTTCTCTCTACAGTTCTCCCCTCTTGTCCTCATTAAGTAATTAATTCTCCTAATGCCACATTTCTGGAGCAACTTTTGACGGAACATGAAAGCTTTCCACACAGGTTAACTACAATTTTTTGCTATGCCTACACATCATACATTTTCCATTAGAGTGGTCAAACAACTGCTTTCCCAAAGAGGCTGTGCAGTCTCTGCTCTTGGAACATTTTAAGACTGGACTGGAGAGTCTTGAGCAATGTGATCTGATGGCAGATGTAACCTAATTTGGAACAGAGTTAGTCTGTGAATCAGTGACTAAGAATGCAGGTTTAAAGGTTATTTAGCTACTTTGACTGGTTTTCTATTTAAAAAAACAAAAACACCCACAAAAACTTTCCACCTCAAATACTCCAGTTCTGGACTGTACTTATTGCAGGCTATGTATTAGGATGCATGGAAATTCAAGGAATTTGATGTATGCTACAGGAAAGCTCCCAACAGGGATGCCAGTCCAGCTCTGCGCAGCCTTATCCCCTTCATTATGAGCTTTGACAGTTCTGGAGTCAGCTCCAGCTCTGATAATTGTGAGGCTTCAGATTTTCCTTTACTCTATGACCCTCCCTCCCCTCTCTTTCCGAAGCTCCAATAATTAGGATCCCTTCTTACCCGCACCCTATTTTATTTCCTGGGCCAGTCAGTTCTCCCCAACACCTATGTGTGCATTTTGCACAGTATGGATCACTTCTTTTCAGATTGATGTAACTTCTCCCCTTGACTATCTCTATTCACTCAACAATAACGGGAAAGAGGCACCATAAATGAGGAATATGGAGAAGCCTTCATTAAAAAAATCCCAAAACAACAGATTACATGTACAGCAAACACTTCTGCTGAACTGCTTTTCCAGTATTGTTTCTGGAGCACACTTCACTGTCTCATCACATTATTCACAGAAATTGGGCTATTTTGAGAATGAGGAGCTTTATACAGTCATGATTCACCAAGACAAGTACCAGCATAAAAGCCTTTTTCAGTTGGTTAAAGCAGCACAGGGATCCTGCCTACAGGTACCTCCAGCATGTTTATGCCAGATAAAGGTTTTCTTTTCAGATTTAGGAAGATTCAGTGTTGATAAAGCTGGGGAGAGACTTGAAGCACCAGAAGGATGTAAGAAATACTGCTGAACCAGTCAGAAATCCCAGGTCAGAGCCAACAGAGCAGAACATCAGATGTACAATGGATTTATATGACCATCTACAACAGCACACAGCTCCAGAGGACTGTGTATAGACAAGAGACAAAACAATTGCTAAGGCACCAGCAATATGAGACTAGTCAAGATCACAACCCTTTAAAATCATCCCCAGAAGAAAAAAAAAAAAAAAAGGAAAAAAGATGAAAGACCCAGATTAGAATTTTCTGCCCAGAATCTTCCAGTTAAAATGCTTTCATGCAAGTCAGCACTAACACTCAGGAATTCACTACTGTCCAAAATAACATGACAGAGGATGGACTTTTTTCGTGAATCAAATGTATTCATCATTAGATGCAATGCAAGTTTATCATAATGACAACTCCTCTCCATTTTCCCTATTCGCTTTTGTGAAGGATATGAATTATAATGACTCAATAACAGCTCATTGAGAATTCCATTCATGTATTACATTTTTATTGTACCAAGCTTACAAGTGATATTGGTTGGATGTCTGATTTGTTTGAATTAATGTACTATTTTGTAGTGTAAACCTGAGGTCAGTTTGCAGTGCCTGAAGAAATTATCATCCAAATTAATATTGATTGGAAGTTAGTAGTCACAGCTGTGTCTTGTTCATCACCATAAAGCAGTCACTGTCACATCATTGCTAGAATCTAACATCAGAATTATCCTCTCCCTGTGTCACAGGTAGCACAAACTCTGAAGTGTTTGAAGGGGAGTCAGGATTATTGGCTCTTTTAATGGAAAGCATTTATTATATTAAAGAGTAGTTGTTCTTGGTGAACTTGATGGCTCCAGGAACTTAAAATGGAATCCTATGCCTTCCATTTAAGATCAGTTAGATCAAACACAGCCCATGTTTCTTGTAGCAGAGAATCTCCTCTACAGGTGGCTGACACACACATCAGTGTATTGCTTATTTCCCACGAGTTAGTCCCAAATTAAGAGGCACCACCACCAAGACTCTCTCTAACAGTCTTGTTAGAGCCTTAGCAGAGGAATTAGAGACCTGCTTTTTATGATTTTTCCAGCTTGAAAACACTTGCACTTCTAGATCCTGCTCACCAGGACATGGCCCTAGCTACTGGTTTAGAAGACTGGAGCCCTCAGCACAGGAAAGACATGGAGCTGTTGGAGCAGGGCCAGAGGAGGCCACAGAGATGCTGGGAGGGCTGGAGCCCCTCTACTGTGAGGGCAGGCTGAGAGAGTTGGGGGGGTTCAGCCTGGAGAAGCGAAGGCTCCGGGGAGACCTTAGAGCCCCTTCCAGTCCCTAAAGAGGCTCCAGGAAAGCTAGGGATGGATTCTTCATAGAATCATTCAGGTTGGAAAAGACCCTTGGGATTGAGTCCAACCATCAACCCCACTCTACAAATTTCTTCCCTATACCATATCCCCCAACACCACATCTAAACAATTCTTCAACACAGTCAGGGATGGTGATTCAACCACCTCCCTGGGCAGCCTATTCCAGTGTCTGACCACTCCAGCTGCAACAAATTTTTTCCTAATGTCCAATCTAAACCTAACCTGTTGCAGCTTGAAGCCATTCCCTCTTGTTCTATTGCCAATTATCTGTGAGAAGAGACCAGCACCAACCTCTCTACAAAGTCCTTTCAAGTAGTTGTAGAGAGTGATGAGGTCATCCCTCAGCCTCCTCTTCCTCCAACTAAACAGTCTCAGCTCCTGCAATTGCCCTTCCTAAGATTTATTCTCCAGGCCCTTCACCAGCTCTGTTGCCCTCCTCTGCACTTGCTGCAGCAGCACCCTCTTGATGAGGGAGGGGAGCTGTAGCACGAAGGGGAAGGGTTTGACAGTGAAAGAGGGGAGATTGAGATGAGATGTGGGGAAGACCCTCTGTGCTGTGAGGGTGGTAAGACCCTGGTCCAGGCTGGCCCGAAAAGCTGTGGCTGCCCCATCCCTGGAGGGGTTGGACAAGGCTTGGAGCAACTTGGTGTGGTGGGAGGTTTCCCTGCCCAGGGCACAAGGTGGCACTGGGTGGGCTTTAAAGTCCCTTTCAAACCAAACCATTCCATGATTCTATGAAAATTATTTTTAAGTATCTCATTGTGGTGGGTTAGAGAAGAAGAAAGCAAAGGTAAGTAATGAAGCAGACATCTTTTTTCTAAAGGGAGTAGCAAGCACTGTTTCTAGGTCTGTTCACACGCATCAGGTGATGACTCTTAATACACAACAAGTCGGTAATACCTGCTGCACAACCACTGACCTACACTACCCCCAGGTTTCATCTTATGCATCCTCATTCTTGAATTTCAATAACTGTGTTCTTTTCTGCATAATCACCCAAGCTTAAGCAGTAGGGACACAGGACAGCTTCCTTCCAGACCAAGAAACAGCAGTTGTTGGTTTAAAAATCCTTGTGGTTGAGGAAGAGCTGAGCTGTAGGACGCACTACATGAATTCCTTGATTCTTGTTAGAAGACAGTCATCACCAGGTATGTAAAGTGAATGCAGCGCTGCCAGAAGGAGTTAGATACTGCTGGCCTCTGATCATCTGAGGTTTCTCATCAGTCCTCCCAAAGATACAACAAAGCTTGAGAAGGACACAGGCATATAGCTCTCCAGGTCAACAAATTTTTAAAAAGCAGGCTCTCAGAAAGAGTCAAGTGGCCTAATACGGAGGTTCCCATTGGTTTCAGGACCTCCCTGTGCCCAAGATGAGACCAAATGAGAATGCAAATGGAATTCTAGCAAAACAAATATGACCCATAGTCCCTGGGCAGAAAGATGCACTCTTTGACCTAGGATTTCTTACTTTTCCTCAGTCCTGATGTTTGACCCTGAGGCAATGAAATGGTGCAGCCCACAATTTGGCCCACTGGTATCTCAGTATCAGAATCGCCTTCAAAGAATCCCAATGGAATTCTGGAGCTCAGAGATGACTGTGCAAGGGACAGGAACTCATGCTGCCAGCCCACGCGCTTGGTGGGTGTTAGATGAGGCTTCTGCCAGAGCACCTACCCCAGAGGCCTGCTGTTCAGACGAGCGTAGGGTTTAATTTTCATGTTTCACAGCGTTGAATTAGAAATTGTTTCTAAGCAGCTACAAAACTGAGAACTATTTCTCTATTTAACATTTAAAACTCCATAAAACCTTATGTTTTTTTCGCATTGTGAGATTATATACACCTGTGCAGATCAAAACGCTAGTCTCGTAGCTACTCCTCTCTGCTCCTAAGTACCTCATGCAGCAGCAGAGCATAAACCTCCTGAATTTTATATACCTCATTTTAACATTACCCACTTATGTCATTTGGTGCAAATCGCTTTCAAAACATCAGTCCCCAGATAGGAGTTATTTTAACTTTTTTTTTTCCTTTCACCCAATTCCTTAGTTTTTAATCACCTAGTAAAAGGTTTCTCATTGATTTTTATGTGTTGACCTCCGAGGGGGAAAAAGAACCCCAGCTGATCTTCTTGATCAGTGTTGCTTCAAGTGATCCGATTGTCTCCTGCTCGGAGTGAATCTCAAGCTGGATTTGTCTTACATAATTCAGACACTTCAAATACTTGTGAATATTCAAAAGGGTAATACAGGCTGACAGGAAAGGCATTCCACTTATCCAACCTTCTTACCAAATAAACCTGGATAACGGGAATACTTAAACCCTAAAAGGCAGTACATTCAGAACGCAATAAACAGATGCCGTTTTCATGCATTATTTTTTTTTGCAGTGGAGTCTCTGAAGACGAAATTCAGTGCGACAACTTCAGAACTGCGAGTATGAGAGAGCAGAAGCTCTCAGATCTCTATCATGGAAATCATTCACAGATTTCCAAGCTACGCTATCAGCCAGAATCATTGTATCTCATACTTCACAGAAGCAAAATTCAGTAGATACTCTTCTGTGTTCCTATCTCAATGCACAGTATTTCATATATAACAAAATTTAGAGTTTTACAGCAGCAAAAAAGAACTAGATTGACAACCCTGTGCAGAAAGTTCATATCCAAGCAGAGCACCAAGCACTGATGCACAAGGAACCTCTTTACTTCTTCTAAAGAGTTCCTGGGCTGCTGAAAGCAGAACATGGATGTTTCCATTGGTCAGAAAAGGTAACAAAGTGATCATTAGAGTTTTAATTGATTCTTATTTAAGGTCTAGGTCTATTAAAAAAAAAAAAAAAAGTCCTCAAGCCTGTCAGACGTGAAGAACTTGAAGCTTGTGTCAAATGACCCCAAATTTGGGTGAACAAGTGCGTTCACCCACCTGACACATCAGATGTCAAGACAATCCTGACAAACACATGGATCTTCAAGCGCTGAACCAATAGATCTGATTGAGAGCAGTTGAGCCTCTCAAGAAGTTTTCCTACAGTTTTTAATGGAGCTAGTACTGATAAAGCACCAGGAGCAGTTATGCACACAACTGCTTCATGGCATTTCCAGGTACCTTTGAGAGTCCAGATCTAGTTGCCATGGTATTGGCAGGGAATCGCAGGTTTTTATTTCAGTGGAATGAATGCACATGTTAACACTTCCATTTTTTCTCACATTGTCTTCTCTATCTCTACCTTCTCTTTTTGTGTGACCATCATTTCTCAGGCCAGCAACTTCTCTGTCCTTTTCTTCACTGCCCGCACTCTCTCCCTGAATTCCCTTCCCCCTCCTCTGCTTTTTTCTCCACATTTCTACATTATGGGATTTGCGTGTCTCAGCACACCAATACTGTCACCCTTGTGCACCGGACTAAATGCCAAAATAGAAGCAATCAACAATTAAGATGCCTGCACTTACTTTTACATCTGATATTCTGATAATTCAGTAACGCAGGACCAGGACTGCTCTCCCGGTACCTATAAAAATGTTCCCTAAGAGTCAGAATTCAAATGTACATTAGCTAGAAGACTAAAGACTGCAACCAACTGCCTTTCACATTAACCTTCTGTCTGGCTATTTCAGTAAGCAGACATGGCAATGGGAAAGTTTAGATTTAATATTTCAAATGGGAGAGCTCAATGCAAAAAGACATGAAAAGCAGCAGAACCAAGAAGCATCTCGGAGTGCGACAGAACTCAGATATCCCTACTATATGCATATTCCAAATAAAACACCTGCTTCAAGTATAGAGCTCTGATAAAAAAACCCATTAGCTTAATGCTTTTATTTGGGGAGGGTGACTTGCCAAAGGGAAGTAATGATACAGTCTGTTTATTTGGCTTTTCCTTGCTTAATCATGATACAGTGCTTACTGATAGTTATATCATGAAAATCAACAAGAAAAATGGCTTAAGTAGTCCCAAACTAAAGAAAATGACTGAGTGGCTTCAAACATTCTCTTCCATGTGTCTACCACCCATGGCATTCTGCAGCTGAGATTTCACAGCAGTAGCATAAATGCAGTCTTAAAATACCTTAGGAGAAAGTAGCTGAAGAAGAAAGTACTTCAGGGATGTCCTCTGAGAAGCACAAGAAAGAATAAGCATATTCTGCCTAGAGAAAATGCAAATGCTAAAGGAAATAGCCAAGTTATTCTGGCATTACACTAGCTAGTTTCAAAAACGTGTTTTTGAATGGTATTAGTCTGTGTTGTCTTTTAAAAGAGAGGCATTCATTTACAGTCCATAGAAAATTGCAACCCCCAAATCTGAAAACCCCAGAAACTTTGATTTTTAGAGCAGCTGAAGTTCTAACAGCTTTCATGTCTAAACATCAGAAACAATTTCATCTTAAAAACAGGATAAAAATTAATGAAGCGTGCCGAATCTTTTTACAAAGTAGAAAAATGAGAACAAATCTTTGAGGAGACATGGCACATAAATCCCCGCTTCTGCACAGAAATGCAAGAAGATGGATTAATTCCACAAGCAGCACAAAATAATAGAAACAGAATAAAAGAAGTGGCTGGAAATGAAAAAAAGGCGAAGGAAACCACAAAGACGAAAGACCCTTATTTACACTCCTCAGGTCCAGCAGTAAGGAAGGCATGACAGTTTGTCAATAAGTGTGAGAAACTCACTCAAAGGAGGAGTCATGTGAGGACTTCTGACATTTCCACAAATGAGAGTTGATAACAGACAAATAATTTCATATTTTTCATACATTTCAAAGGGCTTCCAACATCAAATGGGCAGGTGCTCTGCAGGTGGTGATTTCACCATCAATTAACTGTTCGGTTCTGGCAATTCAGTCAGTTCAGACTCAAAACCAAGCCTTTAAGTTCCTTTTAACAGAGAGAGAGATTTTCCAGTCCAGTGCCTGGCAGGAGACTCCTGCCCATTGCTCTCCAACCACGGCTCCATATTATTTCAGACTCCGGGAGGCAAAGAGAATAGGAAGCTGGAGACAACAACAGGAGCTCTGGATCGCTCCTCTCCATCCAATTGTACATCCACCATGTGGAAGAGCCAAGCACAAAACCCCACAGGAACGAGTGCTGTGGTCTGGAAAGGCTGGAGTGTTTCAGCTGCTCAATGTCACTTAATTAAAACTGTGTGCTTGGGCACAATTTTTAAATCACTTTTCTAATTAGGAAATGCACTCCGGCCCAGGTCATTAACTGTGCAACGTCAGCAGGGTACCAAAGCAGCCTGGAGGCTGAGTGCTCTAGAGATTAGTCTCATTATTCAGCAACGGTCTCTCAATCCGAGCAAAAATTCCTCCTGAAAACGTGCACCCAGTCAAGGAAAGGGGTCCAGGAATCAGTCCTCAGGACCAAGCGGCACAGGGAGCGCTGGATTAATCTAATTACATTGCTATTGTTATTTCCCGGTGAGCTATTTAACAAAATACACAGTGATGATAAAAGAATTGACTCTCACTTCTACTAGAGAAGATAATTAAGATTTGTTTGGTGGAACAAAAGACAAATCAGGGTTGGAAAAAAATCAACATAATTTTCAGTGTTTTCTGACAGTTGGAGAGTATTAAAATGGACTAAATGCAATTATCTTGGTAATTTTTTCTCTGTTGATTCTGAAAATGACACAGAGATGATGAACTTCAGGACAAGATATGGCATCAGTTTGGAGCAAACTGCTTTTTTACAAGCATGTAATAAACAACCCACAGATCTGCTTCACCAACAAGCAGCCAGAGGTGATAAAGCACTGCCTGAAAAGCAGATTAAGACTGACAGAAGTGCAAGAAACATCCAGATATTCCAAGTCAGCAAGAGATTAATCTGAAACAGACTAAATAGTGCACAGTCTTGGAAAATAAAAAAGAAAGAAATCCCCCACGAGTTCGGGAATAGGAATTCAAGACTCCCAATGCATATGGGACTCAGATTCTCCATCTTGTTTCAGTTATCAAGTCTTGGACCTTGCTTTTGAGTGCTAACATCTCATAATGACTTCAAATAATAGTTTGGACACCCACACTCTTGAAAATCTGGCTATAAAGAGAGACACATGCATAGCCTTGTCTTCTACCAAAGCAACAGCTTCTACAACAAAGCAGCTCCAGCTACCTGAGCCACTGTTCTGCTGCCTACAAAAAAATGGTTAGAGCCACAGCCTTTGAATATTCTAAGTATTTTTAGATATCCCAATTTCCTGGGTTTGATCCCAATGCTCTTTTCTCTACTTCTGAAGAGCCAACTGTCAAATGTACCTTTTTTACCTGTTATATTTTTGGTCTGCCTATGGAAAAGATTTAACAGACTAATCCCCAGGAAGCAAAATGAAATGATCCCAGAGTCTTTTCAGGGTGAAATTCAAGCTATAGAACTAGATGTGACAGATAAACCTCGTGCCGGTTCAAGCTAACACAAGGTATTTCATAGATACAGCATTCAGCACAAGTAACTTAATCATAGAATTGTCTGGGTTGGAAGGGACCTTTAAAACCATCTAGTCCAACCATCAACCTAACTCTGATAAAAACCATCACTAAACCATGTCACTAAGCACCACATCAACACATCTTTTGGATACCTCCAGGGATGGTGCCTCAGCCATTTCCCTGGGAAGCCCATTCCAAAACTTAATAACCCTTTCCATGGAAACATTTTCCCCATATCCAATCTGAACCTCCCCTGGTGCTACATGAGGCCGTTTCCTCTTGTCCCATCACCGATGTCTTGGGAGAAGAGACCAACCCCCCCTGGCTACACCCTCCTTTCAGGAAGTTGTAGAGAGCAAGGTCCCCCCTCAGCCTCCTTTTCTTCAGGCTGAACACCCCTAACTCCCTCAGCCACTCCTCATAAGACTTATTCTCCAGACCTCTCACCAGTTTCAGTTCCCTTCTCTGGACTCACTCCAGCCCCTCAGTGTCTTTTTCTGTGGTGAGGGACTCAAAGCTGGACTCAGANCACATCAACACATCTTTTGGATACCTCCAGGGATGGTGCCTCAGCCATTTCCCTGGGAAGCCCATTCCAAAACTTAATAACCCTTTCCATGGAAACATTTTCCCCATATCCAATCTGAACCTCCCCTGGTGCTACATGAGGCCGTTTCCTCTTGTCCCATCACCGATGTCTTGGGAGAAGAGACCAACCCCCCCTGGCTACACCCTCCTTTCAGGAAGTTGTAGAGAGCAAGGTCCCCCCTCAGCCTCCTTTTCTTCAGGCTGAACACCCCTAACTCCCTCAGCCACTCCTCATAAGACTTATTCTCCAGACCTCTCACCAGTTTCCGTTCCCTTCTCTGGACTCACTCCAGCCCCTCAGTGTCTTTTTCTGTGGTGAGGGACTCAAAGCTGGACTCAGACCTTGAGGTGGGGCCTCACCAGTGCCCAGGACAGGGGGACAATCACCTCCTGAGTCCTACTCCCCACACTGTTCCTGATCCAAGCCAGGATGCTGTCGGCCCTCTTGGCCACCTGGGCACACTGCTGGCTCATGTTCAGCTCACAGTTGACCAGTACCCCCAAGTCTTTTTCTGCCAGGCAGATCCAGCCACTCTGCCCTCAGCCTGCAGTGCCGCAGGGGGTTGGTGTGACCCATGGGCAGGACCCAGCACTTGGCCTTGTTGAACCTCAATCACTTGAGGTCACAGAAACCACCAGGCACAGCCAGAACCCATTCCAAGTGCAAAGACCCAATGGTGTTTTTGCTTTTAACACAAACCACATCTTAAAGTTCTGATCTCTGCTAATGCACACTGCAGATAAGAAGTGACAGAATTGTGCAGAGAAAAACCCCATCTTTTTTGTCATAAGCTTTTATACTCTTCAATTCTGCACAACGCTAAAGCATTGTTACCTGCCTATCCCAGTAAATGAAAAGCCAAACCATATGGGTAGATTTCCAGGTGTCTCACAGAAAGAAGAAAAAGGGAAATAAAAAGTGCTCTCCATATTCTAAGCACAGGCACAGCCCTGAATAACAAAGGCTTTTTCTTTGCCTTATTATCTTTTAACAAAAATCCCCTGAAGAGCTGTACGCCAACTCATTACTAACTTCTGTGCATGAATTTATAAACAGTTTCAGGTAGCTCAGTTCAAAACATTTCTACTTTTGGTATTAAGTCTCACTGGCATTTGAACAGAAGGGAAAAATCAGATTTTAGGCTTCATTTCAAGATTATGATTTAATTGAGGACTTTTTTTTGACCAAAGATATGGAGAAGAACTAGAACATTATAAAACAAGACACACAAAAATACCAAGCTGACTACAGATTAGAAATAAGTGAAATAATGTCTACAGAGACTGCACTTATAAAAAAGAGAAGTTAATGGGAAATTGGTTCATAATGATCAGTACATTGTTAAATGCCCATGTTATCTTTTAAAAGATGAATTACTTTATCCCTCAAGCAGATAACGCAGCAAAATATTTGAGCCTTCTCAACAGAATAGAGCATGCCTTTTCCTATGTCCAAAAGGTGATAGAAATGACCCTGTTTTCTCCAGATCAGCCTGAAGCCTGGTTATGAAGCCCCCAGAACATTGTACTGTACAGACTTGACATGCAGAAACAGAGCCCAGGTGTCAGAGGGGAGGCTTTTTAGTGCAGTGAGTTCTATAAAATGGTAAGTATTTCTAAAAAGATACCTCACAGATGCAAGAGAGATTATAGGAGAATGGGGACTGAGTCTTATTGGCAGCCTAAGCACCGGTCACAAAATTTTACTATAACTAAACACAGGAATGAATTTTTAAAGGAGAAGGCTAAAAACTTGGGGTCAAATTACTCTGTTTTCACATCAGTAGGCACGTACAGGCACGGCAAAAGCAAAACACCCAGTCATAGCCAGAAGGAACATTATGCACAGCTCTCCCATATTTCTGCCAGGAACAAGAGTAAGTTGTGTTGACAAAATAAAACACGATCTGCATATGAAAGACAGGATGATCCAGAAAGAGGAAGCTCTGGTTAACTCAAAGTATAGCGCTCCCGCCAGTATTAAAGTCATTCGCTGAAATGCATTTTCAATGAAGATACACTGGGTAATGAAGGTGAGAAAGATGAAAAGCCAACAAGTAAACCACGAAGCTATGGGAAGCTGAATGAGGCTGGTTGAAAGCGCTGCAGCCCAACAAACATCCAAAGGAAAGTATAGAGCAGGATGAAATATGGATGTAGATTATCCAGCAGGATACAAAATAGAGACTCGCACTGAATGGATACAATTCAGCAAGTCAACAGCAAATAGCATTTCTGTCAAATAAAACTGAAATCTATGTGAGCAAGAATTCCAGAATATCTGATCTTCTCACTCTTTTCATTGAAGAGGACTGCTATGAGGAACTGAAGAGCTTTGTGCTGAGAAACCCTTACAAATCAGTTGTTGGCAGACAATAAAAATAAGCACCCGATAACTCTTAGCACATACTTTGTGTGTGGCAAAAGGAAGATAAGAAATGCTGAAAACATTCTTCATGAACAAAAAACAATGACTGAAAACAAGTCAGGGGAAGTCAGAAAGGGGCATCATTGCACTGGGTTAACTTCACTAACTCCAAAGATAAAGCCGTATTGTCACGCTCCGATGGGATTGTCAGTGAACCGCCAGCCACTCAGGACTGGCTCCACAGCCAGTAAAGCGCTGCTTTGGCAAAGGGCATTCAAACATTTCCTGTTAGAAGGCCAACAACTAGAGGACAGAGTCTTGCTGAGCATTTCTAAACTGTTTTACCTCAAACATCTCTTGCTCTGCCTGCCGATGATCATCCAGGAGCTGCTCCATGTAAGTCAGATTACGGAATTTTTCTAGATAAATACTGTATTGTTTCTGCAGTTGCTCCTCAATCTTCTCATACTCATCCATAAAAGCAGGCCTGGAGAAAACAAGGACAAACTACTCAGTGAAATATTGACCTCTGTACGCAGAATTCTGAAATAAGCAGCTTCCTTTCCATGTCTACAAAACTAATCAAAAAGGATCTTTTGTTTTTAAGGTTCCACACTACTTCAGAGACTAAAAGCACAAGATAAAACCTCTCAAAAATTACATCTAGCAAAGGAAAGGTTATTGTGTGCCTACTACCACTTCCTTTCAAATAGGCAGAAAGGCAGCATTTTGCCCCCTTCAGCAGGCAAATCTAAGCTAATTGTCCTGCTGTTCCACGACTCCAGAACACCAGCTTGTAGCGTGGCTGGTACGTCACCTACTTTGCTGGAGACTTATTTCCTACAAAAATGTGCCATTTCATTACAAGATTACCTAGACTTGACATTGGAAAGTCACAATGGTCTCATACTGTAGAGCAAACTTGCACTTGCAAAGAATGCTACTGCTGTTCAACGCTTCACATTAGGTCAAAAATTGAGTGTGATCCTGCAGATTGTATAAATCTGCAGTTTAATTAACAGCAAGAAATCAAACCAAACTGTGAATCGGAACATCTTGATTTTATGGCAGGCTGTATAACTGCCCAGAGGAATCGATCCTTACAACGGATGCACAATGAACTTATTTTCTTGGTGGCTAAGAAGGCTGGAAGCCTCGGGAAACAGAGGGAACGTTTGCACCAGTTGTTATTTTCCAGAGAACTACCTAATCCATGGTTAATGACAAAGAAAAAGACAAGATACACTACCTGATCATTTTGTGTGACTCAAGCAGCAATTAGGTAATGCCAGCAAGTAATATTCTGGCTGCTTTTAACCACTCTGAAATTCTGATTTCAAATACACAGTAATGGAAAAATGAACAATTATAATCCAGACCAGGCATTTCTAGAGCAGAGAATCTCTCTCTCCATCTCAGTCTCATTACAGACTTCACTCCTTGCTGCCCTAAGCATTAACAACGCACATTTCCATCATTTATGCTGACACTCATTTGTGCAGTAGATAATCAGTTCATAATCTTTACCGAACACTTTGTAGTGTCTGTAGCCTCTTCTGACTTCTTTCCAGTTCCAATTTTCGTTTTTCAATCTTAGCTTCCAAATTGGCTTCATCCAAAGCCACATTATTCAACATGTCTTTAGTCTTTTGGACTTGCTCCTAGGAGAGAAGGATGGTGAACCATAGTTCATACTGGAATAATTAGAATTATCTTTCAGATGCTGCCCATGCTTCTATATAATCTCACATCTCAGGTTAGCAAATAACTTTATAACAATGAACTAGAAGATAAACCTGCCAGGCAATTAAAATTATCATCAAGATAGAGGTCACTTTTATAAAGAACTTCTTCTATCCAACCATCTTCATCCTTTTCTAAGTCTTGCTTTACCCATCCTTACATAATTTGGGAAGCATCCTGAACATTGCAACACATGCTACAGGAATCAGCAGGGGGAAGTAGGAATATTCCAGTTTATTAAAACAAGTTGAGCACAATCAGTGTGCTCAAGCTCAGGAAACCACGAGCATCTTTTGAGCGAGAGAGAGAGAGAGGGCTACACACTTGCTGAAATTGCAGCAGTAACTCTTAGGTGCTGCTCAGCTCTAATAGGTCATTTCATTAACTGATCCAGAACTAAAACAGCTGAGGTATGTGTTATTGATATTTCCCGAGCAGCCAACTGCTCTCCCATGCTGCTGTGAGTTTATTAGCACCACTGCCTAGAAGAGCAATGCATATTAACAACATTTAGAATTTATATAGACTGTGAGTGGAAGCAGAAACATAAGGCAAGATCGCCTGGAGCATCTATTGATTATGTACCACATGTTTAAATCTGGAACTTCACTGCTTGTAATTATTCAATTGGACTGGACAGTTTGCAGTTAAATAACCTATAGTAATCACTAGGATTTAATTAATCACCATACTTGCACAGTGGCTGTGAGTGCAGCTAGCGAGTCAGAAATACAGGAACCTGAGCACTGGAGCAAGGATAGTGTTATCAAGACCAGGACACACAAAAGGTCCTTCAAATGAGACTCATAACGATGCACATGGCACTAATTAGCACAGAGCCAGTTCTTCAGGCCCCTCGGTCAGCTCAGCCATCCTGCTTCCAGAGCCCAACTTCACAGCTCCAGAGAAACCAGCACATTTTGAGCTACCGAGTACAGCCCTTGCAGCCCCGACTCTGCCAAGTTTACATGCCTTAGACAACATAGGTGGGATGGAGATTTCTGTGCTGATTTAAGCAAATTTTATCCCTCCTGTAGAGTTTTTAGGGCAACTATCGAGCTCCTAACAGAGACAGGGAATATGACTAAAATGCAGAGGTGTTTTCTGTTGTTTTCTCACAAGAGAGAGGACAAGGGAGGCCAAGTACAGTTCTTTGATACATTAACTGGAGGAGCATTTCAGCACATTAAACCAACACGGTTATACAACGCAACAGGCTGAAAGCAGAGCAGGTCTTAACACGTTCTCATGGGTAGTGCTGCTAACGCTGTTTACCCTTTCTGCTGCAAGGCTGTGATTTCTGCCTGCCAGCTCACAACCATCACCATGCAGACACCTCCTTCACTCTGCCAGGAAATCTATCAGCGTCAATTAACAGGCTTGTTCTCTTTGAACACAACAGATTTCCCAAATAAACCAGAAGGGTCATCAGTGACCATATTCATTACAACAACACAAGGAGTCATTACAGACTGATCTCTGCCTTGATGAACTTCTGTTCACCCGTCTGATGTTACCTAAAGACCAAAGGCAGCATTAGGCATTAACCAAAGATCAACGTTAGCTATTAATTAATCAGGTGCAGAACTACTCGGTCCAGACAGCTGAAGGTGATGTGTGCTGTGGCACTTTTAACCTTCAGCTGTTGAAACAGCAAGCTGTTTCTTCTTGCAGTAGAGGAATGATCATTTTGCAATTAAATAAATATAATTTTGCTTACCAGAACACAGTCAATGGCAACTTTCATCATCTTCTCAGCCTCATTTATCTCCAAAGGTCTGGCAATAGATTCTGTTCTTGCTTCCTGTGAAATAAAAATACAACAGTGTATTTAAAGACTACATAAAGGAAATAACATATGAGGAACTGAGGGTGGTCAAGCAACAATGATACGATCATCTGCATAATAAATGGAGTAGGATTTAGTGTTTATTCACCAAGGCTAAGACAATTTCAAAAACAGGAGATGATGAAAGAGTCAGTTAAGTGAGGCTGAGATTAACACTGAGAAAGTAAGGTATCTTTTCAAAACAAGGTAAGTGCCACTGTCTGAACTGAAAGCATTGTTGAATGCAGACTTTCGAAAACTGCACTTTTTACATGTTGAGTGAGGTATGCAACATAGCCCAGAAGATTTCATCATCTTTATCAGACCCATGAAAACAATGGTGCAGGGAGATGAGCAGAGCCACAAAAATTGTGGAGAAACACAGACTATGAATCCATCTAACTCAGGCAGGCAGAAGAGACAGCCAGCAGGTGCCTCCCACACCCACATGAAAATCAGATGGTGCAGGTGCGGGGGGTTCTCTGATTCTGATGATCAAGCGGTTCAGAATCCTCATCCAAACAGCAATCCTTATTTAGATCCCAAAGGATGAAAAGAATTCTTCCATCCTCTGCAGTTAGTTTTGGGGACAGACAGGCTCAGGAGTATTCAGCATGTGCTTGTATGTGTGAGGTCTTACAACACCGACCATCATATGAAACATTGGATTAATTGTTTGCTACTGGGAGGACAGGAGGGAGATTTTTGCAGCTCAATGTCCTTAAAATCATTTTCTGTTGGCAAATTGTTTGGTAACAGGTGAATAAAGATGGAAATAGAACCTTTGTAAAGACCATCTGACTAAGAATCTAAAAACGCTTCAGACACAGTGCAAGAGGTTGCACCCAGCCCACTACAGGACGAATTCTGGCAGCAGAGACAACTGCTCTGTGAAGTTACCCTGCCAGATGCTCCAGGCTGCATCAGCAGTATGAGCAGAGGTAGCCCAGCTCCCTCCCCACCAGCCCACATTCATGGGGTAACATGGTGAACCCAACCAGGGAGCTCATCCAGCCAAAAACCCCCACCTTTTTCTACAGAGCTTATTCCTCTGCTGGATCAGTTCCCCAAACAAGCCTGCACAGGCTGCGTGAAGGCTTATTTTTCTGGCACAAGAAAAGAAGAAATATTATTTTGGAGACAGTGACAGGAGCTACATCTGTTAATGGCAGTGAAAGATTACTCTGCCTGAAATGCTTGTGAACATTCCCCCATCCAAACAGAATCATAGAATGATTTGGGTTGGAACGGACCTTAAAGCCCATCCAGTGATACTCCCTGCCCTGGGCAGGGACACCTCCCACCACAACAGGTTGCTCTAAGACCCTCCAACCTGGCCTTGAACCCCTCCAGGGATGGGGCAGCCACAGCTTCTCGGGGCAACCTGTGCCAGGGTCTCACCACCTTCACACCAAAGAACATCTTCCCCACATCTCAGCTCCATCTTCCCTCTTTCAGGGTCAAACCCTTCTCCCTCATCCTGTGGCTCCCCTCCCTGATCAAGAGTCCCTCCCCAGCTTTCCTGGAGCCCCTGGAGGGACTGGAAGGGGCTCAAAGGTATCCCTGGAGCCTTCTCTTCTCTAGGCTGAACCCCCCAACTCTCTCAGCCTGTCCTTACAGTAGAAGGGCTCCAGGCCTCTTCAAGCAGAGGGAAAGTTAATTTGGATGAAAATAAGAAACAAAGAATCTGAACAATACCTATTGCTAAATAACTGCACAGAGGTAGACTGGACAAGAATAATGTAGCTCAGTAGCTATTCTGAGAACATTATGCATTTAATAAGCTCAACAAAATGCCAATTTATTTGCAAGGACTTTGCCTGAACTGCAGCTGGGATGAGCCTAGCAAAGACACTGCCCCACCAACTGTACTCGCTTCTTCTGACAGTAACAGCGAGCGCTCCACTGCAGAGCCTATTTCAAACAAAACAGTTTATCACTCAGCAGGGGGAAGGAAATTATTTTTCTTCCTGCTTTCAAAAGAGATAAAAAAAACCAGCAAGGACCTTAGTTTTTAATTATAAACAATTCCCTCACCAATTTCCTTGCAGTGGCCTGGTAAAACACCCCAGAACACTGCAGTATGTCAGGTGAGGGTAACGTGGGTTTTAGGTAAACTTCTGAGGATCTGCCCTTTTAAGATGGAATCATTTATACAAGTTTAGTATCTTTTTTTCTTCTACCTTCCCTTGATGTCCCACATGAGTTTCACGTACAGACCATAGTCTTCATACAGGAATTCACATTATTTCCTAGACAAGGGTGAGTAATACAGTCACACCTGCTTGAAAAAACCTGGCAGGGTAATGAAGAGTAGTGCAAAAGCAGAAATTTGTATTTTCAGAGTGCAGAGTCAGAGCTAAACTAGAAAAGGAGAAGGTAATGGCAGTTAACAGTGCCCAGCAGAGCAGGAGGAGAATCGAAGTGGACCATTACAGCTTCTATACCCACACAGCTCCTCCCTAAGTTTCTGCATTCGTACCTACATTTTTCATTGCACTGCTACAAATAGTGCTGTTAACCTAATTTTGGACACTTTGGAGTAGTAAATGTAAAATACAGAATCATAAAATTGTCACAGTTGGAAAGGACCTCTGAGATCACCAAGTCCGACCATGCACACACGNCTCTTGCTGGCCACGCTGTTCCTAATACAGGCCAGGATGCTGTTTTTCCTCCAACCCAACTCATCCTTGCTAGTATTTCTTACCCAATATAAGATACACAATAACCTGACAACTGAGATTTTTAAATCCTGGCTTTACACAAAGGTTCTTCTGCTCATGCTTAAATTTGTGGATACAAATAGACTGTATACTTGAAGGCAAAACCAATTTTCTAAATTTGTCCAAATACCTGGTATTACATTGCCACTGGCCATAGTCACAATTCCTTGTGCTCAAAAAAAAAAAAAAGGTGTAAATTAACTGAGCTGAAAAATATGGCCTTGCTCATTTTCTTTTAAGTAATGTACTCTTTGCAATTAGATGTACTAATCAGAATACACAAGAGCCTTCCTTTAAATTAACCATCAAAAATAGTGTTCTCAGGAGAGATGAAAAATATAGAAAAAAATTATCAGTGCAAGAGGAGGTAAGAAGCAGAACAATTTAGGACTATGCCTGGTAATTACAACTTGAGAAAATAAACATACGCAAAACCAGAGAGGGATTCATGAACAAGCTGATTGTTTACCACTTACCAGCACTGCCTGTTCAAAGTGTCCAAGAGCTCCCTGGCTATAGTTTTACATGATAAATACTAATTAAAAATCAGAGAAGCCAAGTGTAAAATTATTTTTGATGAACTAAAACTGACAATTATTAAAGAAAACACACAAAGGCACACAAGAGACACCATTTGCTGGCATTATTTATCTCCCCTGGTTGAACTAATATTTGGTGCTGCATGGAAGGGCTGGGACTTCAATTCCTCACGTTCTGCATCTCACTTTGGACAAAGCCAATTGGAAGCACCAACAAATGAGTTGGCTGGTTTAGGCTTGAAAACTCTTGTTTTCTTTGGAAATGAGAATTTCATTACAAAGTAAGAAAGATTTCTAATCAAAGACGAGCTGACTGCCCAGCCAAGCAGAAGAGAGCATGGCCTGACAGGACGTTCCCCACGGGACACAGGAAGTTAGAACTGAAGCCAGCTCAGCCCAAATTGCACCAGTTTTGGCATTAAAAGTGAAGATAAACTTCCTTAGAGCAAAACTGTAATGCGGTCATTTCAGGAAATAACACTGATCTTAAAGCCTTCAAAACTCCATCTGTCTAAAGAATTTCCTCGGCTCAAATCTGCGTCCCCGCTGAGCGATGCTCCCCTGGGTCAGACACCAGCAAAGGGAAAAGGCCAGAGCAGATCTGCAGAGCAGAAGCCTGAGGTTCTGTCCACAGGAATCAGATCAGCAGCCAGGCTTCTGGAAGAGGCAACGAGCTGCTGCTCTGGCTGTTTGCTGCAGGAACCACCTTTTGGGGGAGAATTCAGCAAGACGCAGGACCACAAGTTATCATTATTCTCTAAACACTCAATTTATTGTCGCAGAACAGCTTTCTTCAGTCAAAGGACAGTGATCGTTCATCTAACCAGAAGTTCTACCCTCACCCAGAAAAAAGCATCCTGTAGGATACACATACAGAGGTAGTAGTAACCTTATCTAACCCTCATGCAGCTTCACTGACAAATACCCAGCTCGATATAAAAAAGCTGTTTGAAATAGGAAATAAAGTGGCACAGGACTTGCCTTTGCTGTCACTAAAGATCTTCTCCACAGAACTCTGCAGCCTCAAGTTTCTTGGATGTGGAAATGTGTGGATTTCTCTGCTCCTCCAGGATCATTAGGGACTACCTATCTTTTATTCAGAGTATAGCATCTTTCAGGGTATGTACACAATCTCCCAAACACATGGTAACATGCAGGTGACTCCATTGCCTGAACAATCTGATCTTCCAGGTATGCCTCAAGTCCTGTATTGTATTTGCCAGCCTTTTTCAGATGTCTTGGACACCCAGACATCCACAATGAGAGTGTATGCCTGTATTTAGGCACCTGTATCATACGTTAAAAAAGCACAGTACAGCATTGCCATCTTCCCAAATAAAAAACTGAACCCAACAACAGCAAAAACAAAATCCCAAAACAACAACAAAAAACCCAACCCAGATAAAAGCTCCTGAAAGTCTGGATTTGGGTCCACTTGCATGTCAAATATAAGACAAGAAATACTAAAACCGATGAGAAGGTATTAGAAAACTCTCCAAAAGCATCAAGAATTAGCAATAAGTGCTACTTTGTCTCACTGAATAAACATGCTAATACGCA
Organism: Thinocorus orbignyianus; assembly: GCA_013400375.1. NCBI lineage: Eukaryota > Metazoa > Chordata > Aves > Ciconiiformes > Thinocoridae > Thinocorus > Thinocorus orbignyianus. The sequence goes on along the minus strand of VXBW01007383.1, from coordinate 169,677 downwards.
AGAGGGTAATCCATCCCACTTTGTACCACCCCTGGTGATGCTCCTGCCTCCCTGGCTGCTGCAGTGTCAACAGGGAACACTGAAGCCATCCTAAATTCACACACCCCTTGCTGTATGGTTACATCATCCTGCAGAAAGCCAAATGCACAAGAATGGGGGTTAGGAGGACGCTACCACCTCTGCAAATACACCCCAACACTTACTGAGAATTTCCTCCCCCGCCAGGAGCTTTACACTTGGTTAACAACGAAGAGCCACTACTGCAAAACCATTCTGTAAATATGCCCAGTGAAGAGTTTTCAACTGGTAATGGTTTTCCATCATTCTGCATCAAAACCTGATAAACCAGCTTCCCGCGTGTTTGATGTTCAGATACACGGATGCACATATCTTCTGAACTGCAGTAAGGAATCAAAGCAAGCAATTAAGCATGACTAGCATACAAGTCACTCATGATAAATATGGTCTAATATACATATACACTGATGTGCACAAGGTCTAGCAGGTGTTCCTGAACACCTTTTTTGTGCTAAGGACAAGAAATGAAAGCTTTTCTCCAACATACCGGTCTTCACACTAAACATTTTTTGACCATGGGTTAAATCCTTGTTTTTTCTCTGAAGTTTGTAACCTTGATGCATACAAAAGTTACCTCCTCATCGCCCCATGTGTGGGCTTCAGTCTTAGTCCAGGAAGCATTTTACATACTCCCTGCAAATATGGGGTTTCCAACTTCTTCTGTCTACACAGGCAATAAAATTCTCTTTTGAGAGACTTTATTATTCAGAGAGTTTACTAACACATACTGTGATCAATATAGGGAATGGATAATTAGGCATCATTATATATGAACAGAAAAGACATTAAAAATAATCCAGACCTGAAGGAATCTGATACTTCCTAACGGTCTATTTTCCACCTCAAGAGATTAAAGCTCAAGCTAATTGAGAATTTCACTGCTTCCAGGCTTTATAGGAATAAAGCCATGCTGCCTTCTCACGTGCTCATCTCAGCAGTCCACAAAGAGAATCCACAAAGACATCTCCCTACTCAGCAATGCAGAATTCTCCATCAAAGACAAGGTCCGAATGCCCCTGGTTATCCCAATGAGTAAAAAACATGCCACAAGAAGGTTGGAGATAAAGAACCAACTGGAAAGCATAATTTTACTGCAGACCAAAAAGAATCAGAAGGCCTGCCTAGCCAGATAAGAAGGAATCTGAACATATGCTCTATGACAGAAGATACTCCTCACAAACGTTGCTGTACAGACTGCTGAGACACGAAAGGGAACTTTAAACCTTTCTGACATGCATAAAGTTATGCTGCTCAGTCTCCCCCCTACCCCTCTCCAGGAGTCCATCCATCATCTGCTTCAAGAGTCAGTTCCACTGAATTACCCTGAGCTCACAAACCCGAGCATATGCTCACTGTTGTGTCCAGCCATGGAGTCCTCAGCACAGGAAGGACACAGAATTGTTGGAGTGGGGCCAGAGGAGACCACAGAGATGCTGGGAGGGCTGGAGCCCCTCTGCTGTGAGGGCAGGCCGAGAGAGTTGAGGGGGGTTCAGCCTGGAGAAGAGAAGGCTCCGGGGAGACCTTTGAGCTCCTTCCAGTCCCTCAAGGGGCTCCAGGAAAGCTGGGGAGGGACTCTGGATCAGGAAGGAGAGCCACAGGGTAAGGAGAGATTGAGTTGAGATGTGGGGAAGAAGTTCTTTGGTGTGAAGGTGGTGAGACACTGGAGCAGGTTACCCCGAGAAGCTGTGGCTGCCCCATCCCTGGAGGGGTTCAAGGCCAGGTTGGAGGGTGTTGGAGCAACCTGGTGTGGTGGGAGGTGTCCCTGTCCAGGGCAGGGGGACTGAAACTCGATGATCTTTAAGGACCCTTCCAACTTGAACCAGTCTGTGATTCTATTATTATTCCTACATCCTTAAAAACCTCACCTTTACTTCTTGTCAGGCTTCATAGCACACTGCACTGGTAAAGTTTGGACTTGTCCACAGGACGACAGTGTGTCACTTAACCAGGAGGTGGCTTGTGATGTCTCTTGCAGAATCTGGCAAGACAACAAGGAATGTATCTCTTCCAGTAGAGCAAAAGCAAGGTTTGTGAGTGAACTTCATAAATAGATATAAATGTTCTTGGGCATCATGGACCACTGAGAGCTGGGAAAAAGAGCGGGGTCATCAAAAAGGCAAGACACCCAGTCAGGCAAAAAGTCTTTAGAGTTTCTCCTTTTATCCCCATTCTTCTCTGACAAAATTAGAAACAGAATTTCTTTTCCTTATAGATAACATATAAGAAACTTCAGCAAGGGTTATGATTTTCTTAGGAGGAAAAAAAATAAAAGCAACAAAAAGGAGTATATTTTCCAGCAGCACCTTTCAGACCTCAAAGATACACAAAGGCATCACGCAAAGGCACAGGCACTGTGTACGCAGCAGTATCACCCAAAGAGATAGTTTGAACTTTAAATTCACATCAAGCCTTTGACCTCAGTGAATACTGACATACAAGTCAGGTTTCTATTCCCAGCAAAGTTTAACCTGCAGTAAGTGGAGTGGCTAGTGTATTCCAGCAATGGAAATCCCAGGTGGCTCTCCTCAGGCAGAAAAAAAGGCATTTTAAATAGTCAAAAATAGCTAAAATCATTGTCCTTATGTTTAAGCCAACACATTTTCCTCTGACATAATTAAAATTGTAACGTGGCTTTGAGGCAGATACTTCGTGTCTCATGAATGAAAGTTAGGAATAACCAACAACCCAAACCTCACCAGCCATTCAGAACACAGTGTTCCTGATTTAGCCCAATTAAGTGCAACTTCTTTCAGGGTCATATGGGTTTTGACAAATGCTGTGACATTAAAATGATAGTTCAGGTGTGATTTTCTTCCCAGCCAAGCTCAAATGGTTTTTCAACACAGCCTAGAACTGAGCTACAAGAATCCAAATCACCCAACTGGTTGACAGCATCCTCAATGGACTGATGTAACTGGTTCCCAAGGATCAGTGGGAAGAGAAATGTGCCACCCAGCAATTTATCGCTGGCACTGTATCTCCAAGCTAAATACTAATGGGAAGCTCACTACAAAATCATTTCTTACAATAACACTTGTGCATATGTGTTTTATCCACACAGCATGTAGCCACAGTTATGGTTACAGCAATCTAAAATACAGGGAAGTATTGATTCAAATATGTCTTACAATTGCAAGGTTTTGATTTTAGCTTCAGCTTTACACGGCTCCCCACATTGCAGTAAACCCCTTTTCTCAAAACTGAAAGGTTTGAAGCAGGACAGTTAAAAAAAAAATTTGAAGCAAACTAGGGAATTCTCCAGAGTTCTGGCAATTTCAGGTTACAAATTTCCACTAGAAAAAACTTTTCCTCCCTGTAGCAATGTTGTAGCCAAAGCACAGGAAACAAAAGAAATTAGTTTATCAGCCTTCCCCACACAGTATCGTGTACCCAGAACCGACATTTGGCAGGCGGAAAATGTTTCCAACGTTACAAATAAATATATTTTTTGTAGTCAACTTCCAAAGAGTACTGAACAACGTAGCCATCACCCAAATCAAATCTCCCTCTCTACAGCAAGAGCAGGCGGCAAGCTACAGCAGAGCAAGAGGGGGCAGGCAGGGAGAAGGGCTCTTTAATCAAAAAGCCAGGTATGAAGAGATCCAAGTTAAATAACCTTAGAGGTTAAATAACCTCTTTTCATTGTAACTAATAACCTCACAGTCCCACAGCTGGATCTAAACCCCTTTGGCTCTCCTAAGAGTTTAGTTCAAGCAACTCACGAAGTGGAGTCCGTAAAAGCATTCACAGCAAGTTCCATCAGTTTTGGAACAAGATTAGACCTACATATGCACAACAGTCACACTCCTAGCAATATCCTGTACTTAGAAACTATCCTCCTCCATAGATTGGGAAACCTTTATCTGGCTGTTAAAAGCTTTAATCTACAAAATTACAGAAATTACTTTATTTACACAAGAGGATACAAAGAGAATAAACAGTTTGTTCAAGGTCACAACAGAGAAAGTGCCAAGAGGAGCATTAGAAAACAAACCCGGTGCGTTGCCCCTCTTCAGCACAGCCTAAGTACATTTAAAAAAACAAACCAAAACTATTTTCAGTTTTCTTCAGTTTCACATGGCTTAGAGCTAATTAAAAGGTAAATAAAATGAAAACGACCTTGAGAAGGTCAGAAATCTTTATGTCTGCCACCAGCACAGAGGCACTTTTATTCTGGCTTTTTTGGGTTGTTTTTTTTTTTTTTTTTCTTCATTATCTTACTGTGTCTAATAACACAGCAAGTCTAAGCAAGACAGGATCTTGACAGGTTCCTGCTAACGTGTCCCCAGGACCTCTGGCCGATGCTTAGTGGCAGGAGCTCAGAGCTAGCCAGCTTCTCTGAGGGGTTAGGAAGAGCTGTGAATTTTTCCTTTTGGATGCTTAATATAAATAACTCAGGAGAGTCCTTTCTCAACTGATTGCAACTGCTCTCAAAAGTCATTACTGCTTTATTTTGTGCTAAAGGATCATTTGGATCACCTTGCCATCCTTCCCTCCTCCCCAAGGTTCATCCAGCCACTTTTTCTCTAATTTCTCACACAAAGCCAAAATTAACTGCACTTCTGCTTCTGCCCACCTGGTTCCAGGTGAGAAGGGCAGGGAGAGGATGCCACCTCCATCATCTTCTGAGTATCTCTGTGAAGAATTCAGGGAAGATGGTGTGAAATGAAGAAGGGTTGCCCCTCAGTATCAACTACTTAGAAAGAACTACAGGTCCACTGACTTATGTGGGCATTTTCAGACCTAACAGCAGTAGAAGCAAACAGCAACATTTGGCTCCAAGCCTCCCATTTGATGAGCAAATTTCATACTTAAAGTGAAAGGCAGCGTTGAGTGCTTCTAATTAAAAAAGGACAAATTAAAAATTGACAAATTCCACTGAACAACTGGTTACTGCAACCTCCTGGCTTCTAACCTGAAACCTATTAGCTTTGCTACAGGCTCAAGCCTCAAACTCATCAGATACTTCTGTACCAGACTTGACATTTAACACATGAGCCAAAAATGGGTTCTTCAGCTTTAACAAATCACCAAAGGAGGCTGGAACCAGTCACAAATCACAAGGAACAGAGCATGAAAATCTCTTCTGCTCCTCTCTAGAGGTTCTCACTGCACTGTCAGTGTCACTTTGTACTTTTAGGGTATAAACTCAGAGCTAATGAGACAGAAACAAGGTCATCTTTCCTCAGACAGGACTTCTTAAAGACAACAAATTCAATCTGTCAAACCTTTTCGCAAAATATGAACTGTGTACCTATAAAGGATTAGTTCGCCCCATCTTGTGCATTCAGTCATTACACCACAAGCAATATGTGCTCACTACTATATATAAGAAATGCTGTCCTTTTAGAAATTGCACCTTTAAATAGTCTTCCATTGAAGATTTCTTAATGGACCCAACGAGAAGTGGCTGCGCTGCAGCACTTACTCATCTCTTGATTTTTCATTTCATGCTTTCAATGCTCTGCACTTGTGCAAGTCCCACTTCTAGAGTCCAGTTCTAAAGTCAGCCCAACTCCTAAAAGCCTTGCTTTAAAGTGATTAAACAATGCCCAATTTCAAACCAATGCTCAAGTACTTTTAAAAAACGTTGCCTTACACTGACCTATACTTGACTTTTTAGCAGAGTTCTTAGAGATGTTGTACTTAGAAAAAAGAGTTTAAATCTCAGAACAAACATCAGGCAGAGTTTGTGTGAAAACTATTTCAAAGCCAAGAAATTAAGATAAGAATGCAAGATGAGAAGTGACTGATTAACGGGTTTGTGACAATCATGTATGTTGAATTAAATTGGCTTATGGCTTCTCTCTCCCTTTTAAAATATTAATGCTTTTCACACTGCTGCACACCACGCTAACATATCCAGCAGAAAAGGCAATGTTCCCCAGATAATCTTCCCTGTATATCATCTACCCTTTGCAACACTTGTACTCCATCAAACAAGGACTTGGAAGCATTAATCGTCAAGACACACAGGCTACTGCTCTCAGAGGCTGCGCTTCCCACAGTTCAGATACTGCAAATCTGAAGATTACCAGTAACAGAACCAGAACATGCAGGGCTTCCCTTGTTTAAAAGTCTGTTTTCAGAAAATGAATAACCTCCAGCATTGCAGATAAACACATTAAAGAAAATAATTGAAAGTCTTGTTGGCAGTGTTTCAGGACACTTCCGTGACTTCATGCAATTGCTTGTGATTTTACAATGAAGGCAAAGAATATGAAGAACTCTGTGGGCTTCCGAGGCCTTCAATTACTGTAACAGAAATAATGAGCCTCGCACTTGGAAAACTAAGGGCATTAATCATTTATCTTTCTGAATATATCTATCCTCACTACTAAAATGTACTTATAAATTTAGTATTTCTAAACAGTTTCTACAGAGAGTATTGCAGTTTTCTGCTGAAGAGAAAATGCCAAACTCTTGTCTCAGGCTTACTGCAATTCAAGTATTAATATGAGGGGGAAAGGAAAGGCAAACTTTCAGAGCCATCCCTTCAACTCGGCAAATACTCATTTTAGATGCAGACATTAAAATGAACTACTGACACATTTTTTCACCCTTTTCCTTCACAGCAGCCAGTGAACAGTCCCCATACACTCTCCAGGTTGTACATACCCTCAGTTCAACTTCTTTGCCAAGTAAGTCATAGAGGGTTGCTCCTTTGGAGGTGATTTCGGATGCAAGCTGTCTGGCTGCCTTCAAGTCAGCAATCTGCAAACACAGGAATAATGCTCAATAGCAAAAAGAGACTCCCCAGTATCACAAATAAAATCCACAGTAGGTTCCTCTCCCACCCTCCTCCAATTTTGATGTCTAAATTGCATAGGAGATCAGCATCGTGACCAAAACTCTGTTGTCCAGTGGAATCGGAGTGAGCCTGTCTCTTCGTTTTGGAACAGCCTAGACGAAGCACCACTTAGTCACAGTCTTCTGGGTGAAACTCCAGCCACTTTAGGCCAACAAAAAAACCTCCTCAAAACTCTGACTCAGCCAGTTGTTGAATCATGTGTTGCCCAGGCCCCAGGGAAACACCTTCTTTTTCGTATGCAACAGTACATATACAATAAGGAACATGACTAGCACATTGCAAAGGCAAGGAATACTGATCATCTACAAGTGGTTTTTTTTATTATTTCTTCAGGTGCTTTCCTCAGAAGGACACACCAGATCTACATACACCTGTGGTCCTGCCATTTTTTTCAAGAATGGTAATATTATTGCCTAACAAGCAGGCAGGACATAGTATAGCTATAAACAATCAAAGACTAAAAATATTAGTATATAGAAGCGGTGCTAAAACTAACAAAAAGAAGTAATGGAAATTCCTCTTATTTAACAAACCATTTATAGTTTTTTTTAACATCTAGATATGGCATTTATTTTATGGCATTTGATGTGTGATAGGGTAACATGAAGATTTCCCTTTCCTTCATTGCAAACAGGCTCAAAAAAACCTTTCAGCCAGTATTTTGCAAACTCCTTTTGTTGCAACAAGGTTAGTAGACAGAAAATAGTCTTTATTCTGGCCTACTCCAATATTTCCATGATTTCAACAGCAGTCCATAGCAAAGTTTGTGCCCCTGGTGCCTTGTGTTATAGTTCTGGCTGAGAATTCACAGAGATTAAACAACCCACAGCCTGTAACCTCAACAACAGAAAGTATGAGTTAAAACCATACCCACCCTCTTGTGAAAACATTTCCTCCTTAAGCTTCAGAGAGAAAATGGATTTGTTTTTCCCTAAATGAACACAAACCCCCTGCCCAAAAAAGAGTAGAAGTTTTCCTTACTTTTGAACCGAGATCAAACTTGAACTTGCTGCTGTCTTCCTCACTCAGGTCTGCGCCTTCCACCCCCTTGGTGTTCATAGCCCCATAAAGCACCGAGGTGATCTTCAGCAGTTCCTTCACTGCGTAGCCATCAGCCTGGTAAAGCTTCTTAGTGTTGAGCTTTATGTGAGCTTTGGTGGCCTTTGGGAAGAAAGGATGAATTCATTGTGTCACAAAGAACAAAATCCTCATTTAACCTCTTCACACTTCACTTGAAAGCTCTTTTGGGGGACACCACGATCTGCTTTAGGGAAATAAATCTTCCTGTTTGGGAATACAAGTTTGCCTCACTGCATTACTGAAGTTTCTAGAAGAAATGTTTCTGAAACCTATGCATTTTTTGTACATCAGAACATTTGCAGATAATTGCCAGAACGAAAAAATTCAAAATACCCATTAATTTTTCCCTGTATGACGATCAGCAAAAACCCTGTGCACTACTTAAATTCAAATTAAGTGGAATGTAAGTGCTGCCCAGGTCTCGTGATGATGCTGCAGAGAGGTAAATTTCACCCTTAATGAGTTACAAGAATATGATCAATTATACTAATTTAACTGTCTTCTCTTCCAGCGTTACCTTCAGAATATTTTATTGTTTCTCTCAATTTTCTCCCTGCTATGATATTAGTGGTTTTATTCCCTCATCTTCCATCTCTGAAAAGTACAGACAGATCAGTAAGGCAAAAACTATTAAAAATTATAATATTAGCCTTCTATATTTCAAAATAATAAAGGGAGGGAAAGAAGATAATAGAAATGATGCATCTGTCACAGAAAGGACACAATCGTTGTTCCTGAAATTCCTGACAAGATTATATTGTAAAGGAAGAGTCCCAAAGAGCCAACACCAAACTTTAGGTAAAAGTTCGAGGCTCTCTTCCTGATGGTACAACTAAAGTAGCAAGCAAACAAAAACTGATCACCTGCTATGGGTTTGTACCAAAAATACAAAAAAAAATATATAAATATAAGCACCCAAATTACTTAATATCTTCTTAAGATGAAATGTCTGCTAAAATGTTTATCCTTAGGGAATATTGTATGGCAGAAGGAATCTATCCCAGATTCGCTCGTGGTATTACACACAGCTTTGGTGTCATGCTGTTTCCGTAAGCAATTCACATGCTCCCAGAGCTCTGGCAGTGCAAGTTTCTTCAACCTGGGGTAAAAGGCTCCAACATTAGAGTGTTCAGTAGGTGTTTTGCCCGCTCTGCATTAAGCTTTGCTGAATAACTGACTGCAGCAAAATCCCCTATGAAACTAAAGAGAGTACGGAGCACAACTCAAACCACAGATTTAGCTCCAGCCTTTCAAAGAACAAAGGAAACAAAGCCAATAGTTGTTGACCCACATTTCTCTCTATGGATCTTGTCAAGCGTCATGATTTTGCAATCAGATTTCCATTTCCAAGATTTTGGAAATCCCCAAAACCTCAACCCAGCGGGGGAATACGAGACTTACGGTACAAAAAAAACCCCTGGTCACTTCTGAAAATTTTTACCAGCATGACTTCATACGAGCCAACACGTCAAGCTGAAAGCCAGACATGTTTTCCTTCCTTCCCTTTCAGTAGAAGGAATCTTACAAACTAATCATAGAAATAGAGAAGCAGGTCATTAAATTGACAGAATCCGTTAAACATCCCCTACACAAAGACAACTAGTGTACCACAACAGAAAGGAGGCTGTTAAAGACAGGAATTCCAATTTCAGTTCCATTCCCCAAGAGAGAAAAATCAATGTCTAGTAAAAGGAGAAAGCAATTATTTTTTTTTCCACTCAAAGACTAGTAGTTACACGTTAGAAAAAACACACAGACAGGTACATACATTTTTCAGATTGGCATAATGGCACTGCTTACTTAAGAATGTAACTTCATGTTTGGAAAGCTTGAGACAGTCACCGATTTTAAAACAACTCTAAATAGATTTAAAGTATCATTCAAAATCACCTACTTCTATTCTGAAGATCAGATTATTAGCATGCAATAGAAATATGCCGCACAAATGGCATCAGTAGCCAGAAAGTTTGCTTTACTTTAAAACCTGCTTTATTATTATCACAGAGCCAAATTTTGACAGTGCGATGGAAATGCAGAAACAGCCCCGGGAAGAAACAGAACTCCCAGCTGGGCGTTCCAGCAGAGTCCTGGTCTTTATTCTGTCTAGCCCAAACATTTTGCATTCTTTCCTGTACAACGGCACATTCTCGATAGGGAGAACGAGGATTGGTCTCATCTCTCTGTCTTAATACTTACGACAGTCTCCTGGGCACTCTGTGGGTTTAAATCTCCACAGGTTGAAATGAGAATTGAACACGTGATGCTTTCCAGAAACCACTCAAGATGATTATTAGCAGAAATTGCAATCTCTTCTCCCACCACTTTTTACAAAACAAATACATCTCTCTTTTGCAAAGAGTTTGGGACCTTGGCTTGCTAAGTATGTTTTCATGAGTGCATTGCTAAGAGACTAAACTCATCAGAAGCTTTTTGCTGTGCTTTGCCTCAAGTCTGGATCCAAGTGAGCTCAAATAGGAGGCAGGTATTTAGCCACACAATCTAGGATAGTTCTAGGTGGACAAATGATTAAAAACCTACGTAAAACAACCCTGCACATGCGTCAGGAGCTTTTGGGTCCAAAAAGGAGACATTTGGCAAGTTCTCAAACTACCAGTAACACAGAGCAATACATAACCTGTGTAAAAAATTGGCACATCTTTACTCCTTGTTCAGCAAAGGAGAGCATATACTCTTGTTATATTTCATGATGATTAATCTGTCCTGATGTTCTCTTCTGAGACAAATCTGTCTCCATCAAATCTCACATCTGGCTAGAGATGCATAAAGCTATTAACTACTGGGGAAGATAACCATGAATTCCATGAACAGTGAATTATTAAGGAAATGTCTATAAGCTTTTCTCATTCTTGAAATGTTGAAAACCTATAATAATCCCCATATTACATTGTATTATTAACTGAGAATAAGTATGGGATGATTAAAGAAACTTGCATTTGTTTCATTTTCTGAATCATATGATGTAATTCTTCAAAACCCTTGGGATTTTTTATACAAAATCAGTTATTAAAAGGAAAATGTATGCATAATATTATTCCTGCTTCCATACTTGTCCTTTTAAAACAGGCTGGATTTGGAGGGAAGAAATCCCCCCAAAGCAAATAGATCTGTTCATTACAGATTCCTACGATGTTCCAAGGCTCAACAGTACACTTCGGTACACACCAGAATGCATCGCACTATGAACATAGTAAAATTAAGGAATTTTATGGTGGGCATCATCACAAATCCAAAGGGAAAAGCTGGCTTGGTTCGAATATAATTTTTATATAGTTTAAAAATTCAAGAAAAATATTATCTTTGATATTAGCACAAAGATTTCCATTGCTTCCAGACCCATCCACAGCCCTATCAAGTTTTAACCACACAGTTAAGAGTGCCATGTAAGTGTGTTGTAACTGCAAAGGCTCACATTGCATCAAAATTAACAGGAATGATATGAAGGACAATGTTATATTAATCCACAAGACTAAAAAAAGCTGACGGCCCAATTCAACTACGCTCATGCCTGATGTGACAAAAGATCTGATCTGAGAAAAATAGGGCTTGATCTAGTGAGAAGGCTCATACAACAGAATACTGATATATGGTTCTATAGCATAATGAAAGCATCACAAGTTAGGACTATTCACACCCACAAAAGAATCAGGCATCCTGATTCTGGCCGCCTCAAGTTTATAATAGCCCAACACATACAATACAGCATAAGAACTGCGATATGGGGTTGGAAGGGACCTCTGGAGATCATCCAGTCCAATGCCCTGCCAGAGCAGGCTGCACAGGAACATGTCCACGCAGGTTCTGAATGTCTCCAAAGAAGAAGACTCCACCACTTCTCTGGGCAGCCTCTTCCAGGGCTCTGCCACTGTCAAAGTGAAAGAAGTTCCTCCTCGTGTTTAGATGGAACTTCCTATGTTCAAGTTTGTGCTCATTTCCTCCTACCACACTGGGCAGCAGTGAAAAAAGACTAGCCCCATACTCTGGCACCCGCCCTTTAAGTGTTTATAGGCATTGACCAGATGTCCCCTTGGTCTTCTCTTCTCCAAACTAAAAAGACTCAAGTCCCTCAGCCTTTTTCTCAGCAGAGAGATGTTCTAGTCCCCTTTGTTGCCCTCTGCTGTACCCTCTCCAGCAGTTCCCTGTTCTTCTTGAACTGGGGAGCCCAGAACTGGACACACTGCTCCAGATGGGGTCCCCCCAGGGCAGAGCAGAGGGGGAGGATGACCTCTCCCCACCTGCTGGACACACTCTTCTTTGATGCATCCCAGGATGCCATTGGCCTTCTTGGCCACAAGGGTACATTGCTGGCTCACAATCGTCCTGTTGTCCACCAGGACACAATACATACCCAGCCACCCATTGCAAAGAAATCGTAAGGGGTTGAGAGAGAAAGTATTTAATTGCATACTAATGGAATCTGTATTTCAATGTGCTTAAGCACGACTGCTGAGGCAGACTTACCATGAACTGAGCCACTGCCTTAATGAAGAAAACCCGGTCCTGTTCTGTCTCCACGTCAGGAGGAATATCAGTCTGAGGTTCATACCTGTGGGAAGAAGCATATGTACAGTCTGTCAAGAAATACGTGTGCAATATTAACGAGACTGGTTCGTTTGCGAGGCAAAAAATCAAACCAAACAATCATGTACGAGACTGGAAAATAAATCTTCAGATCCTTCTACAGACTGTGTCATCCAGACCCTGGAAGCCATATGACAGCTTTGTGTACAAACTGCAAAAGCTGTAAAATCTGAAACACTTCTCCAGAAGGAATTGTTACTGTGGAGTCCCGAATACATCTTTTCAGGCAGTTTTGTAAAGAAGGAAAATTTAGCTGGCTCAATCAGGTCTGCAAAATACTTATTTTCAGAAGCAATTTGCGACTTACATCACAAGCTGCTTATATAAATCACACTAAACCTAATCACGTGTGGCTTCACAATTCAAAACACATATGACTAAATTAACATTCCCAGCTTTTCTCATGGTACATCAAAATGACTTGTACTAGATTACTATTGTCTGTAATAACAAAACCATCCACCTTGTCCTTAAAAACATTACAAGGCCTTTCCACCCTCTGAAAACACACAGAAAAAGTTCCTACTCACAGGCAATGCTTCTAACACATTACTTTCAAAAGTAAACGAAACTTACAAAACTCCAAATTAAAGGATTGTGAAATACTTTTTAAAAACTGACTAGTAAAATACAGAAACTTCTAGAAGTCACCAGCCTACAGGAGCCAAGGAAGAAAAAAGTAAATTCTGAGAATCTACAAACCTTTGAGATTTTCAACATTCAGACAGGCAAAAAAGCATCTTGACTTTCAAATCACATGTGAAATTAAGAGCAAGGCGAGCACAAAGTTGCCTCACTTGCTTTAAAGTGTATTTAAAAGACTTCCAGAAGCTGGAAAAGCTGCCTGTGTCAAGTGTAAATCTGACTCGTAACAGACATGGATGCCAGTGTTTGGTTGCTATTTGGTCTGCAAGTGAAGCACTTCACTATTAAGCACTAAGTGTTCAGGTTTGCTAGAGATGCACGTTTTTAAAACAGTATTTTTCTCTTCTTTCAGTTGCTCTGTTATCTTACTGTTACATACTTGGCGGGGGGGGAATTTTTGGTTTTACACCTGAGTTGTAAGTAACTAGTAATTTAGACCATCAGTGTAACAGCAGTATTTAAAGGCTATTTAGGTAACTTAATCCAAGTAATTTTGAATGGTTGTAATAAAACAGGGAAATAATTACAATTGCAACAGTATTCATCAAATTTCAAACAGGTTGGTAATTAAACTTAATGGATACCCATTAGGAATCAAGGCCAAAAAAGAGCAATCGGGCAAATGGGTCACTGTTGTATTTTCAATTGCAATATTCTACCTTACGAGCATCTTAAAAAACATTTTTTTCGTTCACATGGGAGAAAGAAGATTACATAGAGTTTGATCAGCACCTCAGGTTTCATAAATACTTAACCCAAGTCTGTCAATGGGTTAAGTGGATGTAAAATTACAATTGGATAGTAGCAGTTTAGGACTGTGGCTTTTTTTTTTTTTTTAATGTGGCATTGCCACTAGACAATACCACATGGAACCAATAACTGTGGCAACAAGGTAAGAACTAACTGTATCTTGAGAAGTTCTCACTATGTGTTACCCTGTAGGGGGTACAAGGTCAGATATAGGCAGGGTGGTGAGGGGGTTTGTAAATTATAAGATATGGCCACTTTCAAACAAATATATCCACCTTCAGGGTGCAACCTCTGCCAGAACTGAGTCATCATATTTTCTACTTCAGCCATTAAAACGCTTACATATATATATAACTAAATTAAAAGCCTACAAAGTTAACTACCACATTTTCTACCTGATATTTAGAAAAGCAAATCTCAAAGCATGACTAATTACCACTATGCTCCTCTTTAAACTTCTTAACAGGGTTTCACACCAAAACATCAGGTACAATCATACATTACCCTACCATCAGCCCCAACATTCGTTAGCCTAATCACTAACCTTTTCACCAGCCACAGAAGCACTTCTGAAACAAGCATGAAGTTTGGGGTATGGAAATTCTCCATGGATATGAGTCGGGGATACCCCAGTGCCCTCATCATCTCGGTAAAGTCTGAAAAACAAGTAAGAGAAGAGATTCATTTATATATTTATACATTGTTTTATTATATATCCAACAGGGACCTTATCAATAGCCCCAGCTCCCACAGCACACCAATCATTTACCATTAAACAGGCTGTGGTCAAAGCACTGCTCAAAAAGCCTTAATGGATCAATTTAAACACAAGAATTATGTCATTTCCCCACAAACCATGCCTGACTAAAGATGCAACTTTTTAACAAGAGACTCACTGGGCAAAAAAACATATTAAAAGAACTATCTACAAAACATGAAGTTAAATGAAGTACAGAGTGCTGCGATCAGCGCCGTGCAGAAGCTGGTGCTATCCAGCTTCTCGGCCTGTTAAAGCGCAGTTGCCCTGTTAGGCAATTTAAAGAAATTATATTCTTTAATAAAATTCTGCAGCCTTCGGCCGACGTACTGGTGAGGCCTCAAGCTCCCCTCACCCTCCGGCGCTGCCTCCTGCATCTCTAAGCGAAATTACAGGACAAAACTTAAAGGAAAAGCGGGGCCACCCCGTCGGCCCCACCGACCCGAGGGGCCCCTGCCCTGCCCTGTCCTGTCCTGTCCTGTCCCGTCCCATCCCGTCCCTCAGCGGGGCCGCTCACTCCGGAGGTCGCGAAACGACATGGTCGGAGAAGCCGGTGGGTCCCGACAACCGCCGCCACCACAGCAGGCCGGGCGGCGCCGCTGGTCGCTATGGCAACCGCCCCTACGGCGCGGCGGCTGAGCCAAACCGCTACCGAAAGCGAAGTGCCATGGCCGGGCCTGGGCCTGGGCCGGAACAGCCTCACACCAGCCGGGGGCGGTGGAAGCGAGCGGACCCGCTTCCCACACCCCAGCTCTGCGGTGGGGCCTGCTTCAGGATGGCTGCTGCTAGGGTACAGGCTGCCCCCGGTGACTGGGCCGGACTGGGCAGCAGCTGGGTGCCATGGCGACTTCCTGTGCGCCCGGTGGTGGGCCTGTGTGAGCTCACATGGTAACGCATGCAAGGAACCTCTAAGAGGCCAGCAAGGCCCTTCCTGACTTTATTTTTCCCCAAAGCGAGGAAAAAAGGGAGAGTTTTCCCAGCGAGCTGAAGTTAAACAGCCAGGCGTGCTGAGATACAGCAGTGTGCCCAGTGGGCTGTAACCTCAGGAACCTGCAGGCTCTGGGCAGGATGCTGGAGAAGGTGCGTCCTCACATCTCACCCAGTAACTGGGATTCTGAGGTCCATCAGCCCCACCCCAAGTGACCTTCCCCATGACACACCACAGCTTCTATAGGCTCTCTTTCCTGCCATATTAGAAGAATATNGGTGTGAGGTGTCTCTGCCCAGGGCAGGGGGTGGCAGTTCGTGGGCTTTAAGATCCCTTCCAACGCAAACCATTCTGTGATTCTATGATCATTTTCAGAGAAGACTCAACAGTACTTGTGCTACGTTCAGTCATGGCTGCTATGGTTTGAAGAGAAGGCCATGCTCCCCCATAGGACAAAACAACAGTTGTCAGGGATATGAAAACCCATGTTCTCACCTTGTCTGAGAAAACACAAACTCACCACTGCAGCATCCCAAGTCCCCAGCTCTGTCCTGTTGGAGTAAGCTTATCCAGCTCCCACCAGCAGAAGAAGACTCAGATGTCTCCAAGGACAGGAGCGCGGCTGCTCAGGTATTGCAGGGCTAAGCTTCAGCAGTAGCTGAAGATGAGGAGAAAAGCAAGTGGGAACACCTTCCTCTCTATAGTCACACATTTCTGATGGTCTTCCAGGGTGCTGCAGCCACCCAGACAGTGACTGCTGTATGTGTAGCACCGGCTGAAATGCACCAGAGGTCTTTGGTGCAGCTCAGACTGCACGTGGCTGCACAGCAGAGCCAGACTCCTGTGCATTCATTGTCCATCCCCACAGACACCTATGGAAACCAGTGTCCCCGGGCCAGCTGACATGGCTTCTTATGACCTCTCAGCTCCTACCCGCCACTGACGCTGACTGATTCTGTCAGCAGTTTCATAACAAACTTCTTAAAGGCTCTCGGTGTCTGCAGTTTGCCCCTGAAGACATAACCAACAGCAGTTTTCATGTTGATGCATCAAATCAGAACAGTGTGACAGTTTCTCTGCTAGCACTCGGTGGTTTCAAATATCCTAAAGGAACGGGAGCTCTGACTCCGAGACTCTGCAGAAACACTGGCTGCAGTGGCCACAGCTCTTACTGGCAGGGTCATCAATATTGTGGGGTGGGATGAGCTGAAAATAATCTAGGATGTTAGGCTGATCTATGGATGTCTCGGGACATTTTTGCGGGGCAGTCTGCGGTTTTCCAGTTCTAACTGCCCGAACATAAATAAGGCATGCACACATGGGCTCTGTATTGAGCGGTACCCTGTCCATGTGATTGAAAAGGTAATCAAAAGCAGGGAAAATAGCAATGGATCCTACAAAGAATGAATATTGACGTGAAATACTTCCATTAGAAAAAAGGAGACGTGGTCAGAGGCTGGGTTTCTTATGCCAGAAAGCCATGAGATAGCAAACCTGAAATGATTTATGAGTTGAAGAGTGTATCAGCCACCCAATGACTTGAGCAGGGGGACCACAGAAGGAAGGAAATATTCCTCTGCTCTATTGGTGTTACATTGACTGGTGGGCAGAAGGCAGATGAGATGAAATATGTGGGGGAAAACCAAAGCTGTCAAATAAATGAAATAAATAGTCAGTATACTGTTTACCTCAGCTCTTCACTTTATATAAATAGCGTTAATATTGATATATTAATATTTGGCAGCACAAATGTGCTGCTGGAGAAAGAGGGGATGTAGCTTTGAGATGAAGAGGGACTCACAGAGGAGCAAACTGTGACAGGAGCTGACACTGTGTCCCTGAGGGCTGAGCCTCCCTCCCCACCACCTTCCCGTCTCCAGAAACCCACACCCAAAACCAAAAACTCTACACATCTCTACTTTATTCCCCAGACACATGAATTAACCTCAATGGAAACAGCCTCCCATTCCACAGCCCAGTTCATGCTTTTGAGAGATGGTTTCCCCACCACTACTCGGCCCCTGCCCCCAGCTTCATCACTCCAAAAGCTGGAAATTTTGTTGAAAAGGACAGAAGATCTAAAATTCTGGTGCAGGTCTCTGTGGCAGTGGGTGAGCAAGCAGGTGACGTTGCAGGCTTTCTGAGTACAGATGGTAATATCTTCACTGCACACCTGCAGTGCCTGGTCTCCATCCAAAACCTCTAATTTCATTCGGATGAAATTTTTTTTTTTTTTTTTTTTTCTTTTTTTTTTATTAGGGCTGTAGGAAGCCACAACTGCTGCCAGGGACCTGGTAAAGGTGTAGGAGGAACTCAGCCAGGGGTGGTGAACACCATCCAAGGGGCGTTTAAGTGTCCAGCAGCAATGACTGCCACTGGGGCTGGTCTCTAGCAGGAGGTGGTGACTCTATCTTGCAACCTGAACCTGGTGATAAGGAATTAGCAGCCCCTGCAGCCACCAGCTTTGCTCTTAAACACAGCGGGGATGACAAGACACCATTAGCAGCAGCTATTATTTAATGCCTCATGGAAAATAGCATCATCTCATCCTATTTATTGCCTCCATTCTGCTTCCAGGGCTTTGCGAACCCCTTTTAACCCCTCTGTCTGGCTCCCAGCCACCCCCAAACACTCCACTGAAGTCGAGTCATCCTCTGGCTTCTGAGCATCCGTTAATCGAAAGATTTCCCCTAGAAACCGTTGACCTGGGCAGCAGAACATCATCGATCTAGGCTACTCGCCACCAGGTCCCTTTCAGCTGCTGGGAGCGTGGTTAGCACAATGTGCTTTTAAATAGTCCATCAGTCAACTGTCCTGTCGAACAGATGGATGTTTCTTCCCTGGCAGCTCCCAATTTCGCAAAAATAGTACCCAGATTTGTGGTGCACAGCCTTGCCATGCACTGGGAGAGTCTTTGTGGCTGGGCCAAGGCAGGAGACACGCTCCACAATCAGAGAAGTGGGAAAGAGAAACCATCTCACTGCAAGGATGGCCAAACCTTGTGGCAGTCCACCTGTCTCCTCTTCTTGAAAGAAACTCCTCATTTTAGGGAGAGAAAGAAGACTTTGGCCACATCTGCCTATAGAGGACCACCCCCTTCCATGTGTGGAACTCAAACATACAGCCTCCATGAATGTTTTTTCCTGCTTCACCCCATTATTGCCATTTTAGGAGGGGCAGAATAAATTCAAACAGTTTGCAGGCAGACACACAGGCACACCCCACACCTCCCCCCACACCCCCTTTCCTCTCTGTGTTCACCAGACGCTCTTTACATCTAAAGTAGCGTTATCGATCCCGCGGTCGGAGTCTCCTGGCCCTCAGTCAGCCTTTTCCCATTTCTCCCCGTGCCAGCTCGGTTGCACTGGCTGCACCCTTCAGCAGCATCTCCCCCACCCCATCCCTCCCAGGCATCCCCCCCCTTGCTGTCTGTCATCTTCTCAACATGGAAATAATCAACTCTATTAATCTGTCCTTGTGTGGATCCTTTCAGCCGTCCAAATTCTTCTTGCCATCTTTCTGCATATGAATGGGGGTTTTTCTGCCAACATATATGCTTTTATTTTTCACTGTTCTTATTTTTCACTGTTCTGTCCTCAGGTTGTGGGTTTTTTTGGTGCAGCTTGGCCTTTAAGTTGCTCTCACATGTTTTTCAGTCAAATTCTCACATCCTTATATGACAGTACCTGGCAGATTGGCCTAGGACATTATTTCCCTCCCATCCCCCCTGGGTAACAACGCTTCGTGAAGAGCTGTTGTTTCTTGCTCTTCCCATAGGGCAAACAATTCATTGGGGTCAGACTGGCCTGGACCACGCTTGCCAAGAGTCCATGTCCAGGGATGTGGCAGGCAGAGGAGTGAAGTTGGCCCGTTGTGAAGATGGGACTTGTTCCAGCTCAGGGACAGCCCCAAGGAGCAGCTGCAGATCCTCTGCCAGATAATTGGAAAGGAGATTTTGGGGTTCTTTCATGCCTTAAATTTCAGAAAGAAAACTGTGCAGAGGGGCTGGGGGTTGTTTGGGGGCATGAAGGCAGGTAGTGGCATCAGCAGCCTTGACCACAAACACCCAGGGACAGGATGGACCACAGGAGCAAGTGGAAAATTGCATCTGTCTCCTGCTCGGACACTTGTCTGCACCCCTGCTTCTGCTGCCTGCCTCCAGCAAGGGCTCTGCCATAGTCACATCACAAATAAACAAATGTCTAAAAATATATATAAAAAAAAGCAAATAAATAAGTGTCCCAGTTCATTGCAGGGGGGTGGGAGGGTGGACTAGGTGACCTTTAAAGGTCCCTTCCAACCCAAACTGTTCCATGATTCTGTGAAGTAAACTGCTGTTCTTTCTCCTGTTCCACCACTGGTTTCCCATGGGTTAGAGGAGCAGCTACATTTATTTTTGCCCTCAAAGATGAGAATCACTTAGTCCCAAACAGGCCATGCAACAGAGCAGAAAAACATTTTTTTCTGAAACTGGGCTTTGAACCCCAGTTTCAGACCAGTGTCACAGGCACAAGGCTGCCTGGCTCTTCTGGGTGGTATTTCTATAAAATGACCTGCAAAGCAAAGGAAAAGAGCTTCAGAATTTTCCTGCTCTTTTTCTGATGGTGTCTTACCTGGTTATTCTCACACTGCAAATTCAGTCCTCAATCCCAGGAATGGCAGGACTGTGGCTCTTGGCAGGGCTAGGACATAATGTGCTGTTGAAAATAGGATTGAGTGAGAGGGTAAGTCATTTTTACTCTGATTTCTCTAATGTTTTGGGGGGATGGGGGGTTTAATCAGGAATTAAAAAAAAAAGAAAGAAAAAGAAAAAAAGAAAAAGAAAAAAAAAAGAGACAGTCAGGTATTCTTGAGATTTCTCAAGCACAAAATAAAGCAACACCCATCCATGCTCTCCCTGTTGGGAAAAAAGGGTAAAAAGGCCTCAAGGTTCTTTGACATTCCAGGAAACCCTTGTGTGAAGTCACTGTATGCTTCAATATTGTTTTTTTTCGCCAAGCTACATGTTAGATAAATGCTTCAGGAGGAGTTTTACAAATACACCCTTTATGGCTTGAAAGACTGGGAAGGGAATCTGCCAGAGTCGCTCAGAGGGGCTGGTGCAAAAAAAGATAAGGCAGGGTAGGAAGCGACAAGGGTTTCATTTGGCCGGTGTGTGGAAGGGTCAGGCAGACACTTAGTGTCCAGGTTTTTGCATCCACTTTCTGGTTTTACTTGGAAGTTTGGCATCAACTTTCTTCTGACCAGAGTCTTTCCCCCATTACCCAGCTGGGCCAGATGAATTTTCGCCTAAAAGCTGTTTTCAACCCTAGGCTGCCACATTTTCTGCCCCAGTCCCTGCAGTCCGAGGTTTATCTTTGCTGCTGAGGCTCCGCTTGCAAACCTCTTGGTGCTGGCGTGGAAGAGGGTTTCACGGACAGACTTCTTCCCCCCAGCTTTATTTAACGTTAACCCTCAACCTGGATCTTGGCGCTGAGGAACCCGCAGAAATGTGGAGCCTTTGTGTCTGGGGAAGGAGAATATCCAGGAATGTCACGTTGCCTGTAATTACATTGCAGAGCAGCTCCCTCCCCATTAATGCGCTGGCATTAGAGAATAGCTGGGAGAGCAGAGTGCGGTACCCAGGATAAGCTGCAGTCCATGTATCAAGCAGAAGGGGTAATAAATCAAGGGCCTCCATTTGATCACTCAGCAGATAAGCAAGAGAAGCTACTTAGGATGAAAAAAAACATCCCCAGGCAAGTAGATTTCCAGATGTATCTCAGACTTTGCCTGGCAGGTCAGAAGAGGAGAGACTGGATTCTCATTTATATGCAGTGAAAAACATTATATTTCAACTCTCCATTACCTCCCTCCAAAGATGAGTGCCACTTGACCCGCCCAAAGCTTATTTTCCAGATTCTGCCTAATTTTGGGGTGTCCGATTTAAACTGGCAAGGCATAGCTCAGATTTATAGACAACACCGCATTCCCCATGTCCCTGGGAGCTGAATTCCGGATTGTCTTCCCTACAAAGCAAAGGGATCAAAAAAATAATGGAATCATAGAATTGTCTGGGTTGCAAAGGACCTTTGAGATCATCTAGTCCAACCATCAACCTAACTCTGATAAAAATCATCACTAAACCATGTCACTAAGCAGTATGTCAACTTGTTTTTTAACTACATCCAGGGATGGTGCCTCAACTACTTCCCTGGGCAGCCCATTCCAAGGCTTAAAATCCCTTTCAATGCAAAAGTTTTTCCTAATATCCAGTCTGAACCTCCCCTGGTGCAACTTGAGGCCATAAATCACTATTTTCTCATGAAAAGCCAACATCTTGGTTCTTGACCTACCCGGAGGGAAAGTTACAGAGAACAACCAGCCAAGGTGAGAAGGAGAAAGAATCAAAGTAATCTTGGAAGGATACTGTCATCACTTGACCAACTGGCCTCAAAAAGTTGAGGAACATCACCAAGCAAGAGCCTGCTTTCACAGCTGAGGAGAGCAAGACCCACACAGCATGGGGGTGAAGGAAGCCCTCTTGGGCAAGGCCCTCTTCTCCAAGCTCTCGTCTTGGCGTGGCTACATTATTTAAAATTAATTACAATCATCTGTTGGGCACCAGCATCAAAACTAGGGACACATGGTGAAATGGGAGCCCTTCCAGGACTATCCCAAGAATTCCTTACCTATGGAGGTACCGCCTTCACCCAGTTTTTGCCCCAAGTGTCGTTTTCCATCCTATCCTGTTGCCTTCAGGGTGCTGCTTTCTGACAGTCGATGATGGGACCATGGAGGTCTGTGCCCTCAGTTCCCACCACACAGCCTTGGCTGGGCTTAGGGACCACCAGTGCAGGGAAAGCCATATGATAGAGAGCCCAGTGGCTGCTCAGCCAGCACCAGAGCAGTAGGAGCTCTCCTGATGACTGTGGTGAAATGGGGATGGAGACCTGTCCTCTGAAAAAGAGAGGCAGAGTCCGTAGGGAAACTCAAAAATAATATTAGCATTTAAACAGCAAACAGCTGTTTCAGCGCACAACCTTTAATGGTGCCAGTAGAAGAAACAGCTTGCTTAAAAACCTTTCAGATTTATCCAATTGCAATGAAGGTCCTGAAGTGCTGGGAGCTGGGTTTCTCTTCTCTTCACGGCTCTGCTTCAGTGTTAAACTGTCATCAGTGAAACAGCAGCTCCATGAGCCCCATCTAGCAGGGGGAGTCAGGGTCTGGGATAAATAGACCTTGGGGCTAAGCCAGTTCGGCAGTTCTGTGTCCCTGCACTGGCAGAAACCTCTGATCTCAGCAGCAGAATGAAAGGTTGCTCTGGTAAAAGGGCAGGACAGCTGGTTTAGGCTCAATACATCTAAAAATAGGTTTGTGGCAAGGAAATGTTCGGAGTGGAAGCAATGGAGGGGCTTCAGGCTGGGGATGGGGCACAACTGGATGGTGCACAAAGCAGCAGAAAATCACAGTAAGGTGAGGGGGAAGGATTTGACACTGAAAGAAGGGAGATTGTGTTGAGATGTGAGGAAGAACTTGTTTGGTGTGAGGGTGGTGAGACCCTGGCAGAGGTTGCCCAGAGAAGCTGTGGCTGTCCCATCCCTGGAGGGGTTCAAGGGCAGGTTGGAGGGGTCTTGGAGCAACGTGTTGAGGTGGGAGGTATCCCTGCCCAGGGCAGGGGGTGGAACTGGGTGGGCTTCAAGGTCACAAGGAAAAGCAACTGCAGGGGCTTGCCTCATCTGGAAATAACCCCTTTCTTGTAATGACCTTTTCCTATTGCAAAAATACACTCAACTGTGAAATTGAGCCCAGAGAAAGCCATCCCTCCTCCGTGAATCCAGTGTCGCTCACAGCTGCTGTCTGCACGGTCGCTGCATCACCCGCCTCTGTCTGGAGCGTACAGAGAATGCAGGGAGACCTTATAACCTCTCTGTTGTTGAGGCAAAAGCTATTGCACTGCAGATATTATGGGATTTGAGGAATTATTATCCCCCCTGGGTTATGTAACCAGGATCTCTGGCTGGTGATAGACTCACCGGGCAAGTGATAGATCATTTTCTCTGCAGGCTGGGTGCCTTCATCAGCTGTTAAGCTGTTGGAAGATCTCTGGTCACATCAGAAAAAAAACCCTGATGATGAGGATGCTTGTGCCTCTTTATGTACACCCAGAAATCTCTCTTTACTGGAGCTTCAAAAAAATACATCACGTTGCTAGTGCACCCAGGATCCAGCTTCATCACCGTGCTCCTGAATCAGGTGATGAATCACGGTGACTTGTGGACCACAGAGACCTGGCAAATCCAGATGTGACCGAGAGAGATGTTTTCAGAGGTCAAGTCCAGACATCGATGAAAGAAGCAGCTTTGGTGCAGGACATCCATTCAGGAGCATCACCATCCTGGCCGCTCTCCTCCAGCCAGGCTGAGCCCCTCCAGCCACTGCTCATGGCTGATGGAGAGGTGGAGAGGACAAGTGGTGGGGCACTGCCAGCCTGGAAACCAGCTGCTGTCCCCTCTCTTTCTGGCAACCAGCTGTACCCTGTTCCTCAAGGACAACAAAAATTCTGCCCTTGGCTCAAAGAGGGGAGCAAATGGGATTCTTTTTGATTATTTTTTTTTTCCAGAGGGATTTTTCCGGAGTCATCTTCAGGTCTGTGCTTCACCTTTGGAAAGTCATCTGCATATCTATCCCAGGGCTGTAAATGCAGTTGGGTGCAGAGCCCAGCCCAGCCCAACCATTGCACCATCACACCCATGCAGGAAGGTGGATGACCGCCCTTATTTCCACCCCAGCAGGTGAAGAGGAGATGCTGCTTCCGTGGGATGCAGCCATACCACTAGTCCGGCCAGAAAGAAGACAAGCAGGCAACAGATCAGCCACAATTCTGCTTAAATCGGTGGCAATAGAAGAAGTTGCAACCAGGCTGCTAATGGGAAGGAAGGAGATAAAAGGTGCAGCCTCTTATCTGCTCCTTGAATTCCTAATGCTGGGGGTGCAGCAGTCCTGACGTGGAATATGGATGCTGCGCTGCCTGCCAAGGCTTTACATATGGAGGAGGGCAAACCATGTCCTTCAGCAGAGGACGGGTACAAAGAGTCCAGCTGCGGGGCAGGATGTGAATATAGATGATTTTCAGAGAAGTTCTTGATCTTATCATTTAAACCTTCCTGCTTGAATAAGGTGAGAAACACAACGGAAACTAAAGAGACTTGGTCAGCTTTGAATACAGACCCGGCAACCTGAGCGCTCAGGGGCTCTCTGGAAGGACAGCATCTGCTGAGGGTTTCTCTGAGTAAGTGCCAAATTCAATAGTGCCTTTATGAGCTGGGAACAGTCATTTATCACAAGCATGTGGCAACGCGGTGCTGGAACACTGGCTTGGAAGTGACCTTTGCTGTGGAACAGCATGGATGGCGTGGGATCCCCAGGCTGCTGCTGGCCGAGGGGGTGGAAACTCTGTTTAAAAGCCAGAGCTCAGAGCTCCCACGAGACCCCTGCAAGGTCCTGAACTGGGACACCCTCCAGGACATCTCTTAGGACATGACTTGCAAGCTTCTTCCTTCTCTGCTCAAAAGATCATAGAATTGTTTGAGTTTGAAGGGACCTGAAAGCCCATTCGGTGACACCCCCTACTCTGGGGCAGGGACACCTCCCACCACACCAGGTTGCTCCAAGCCCCCTCCAACCTGGCCTTGAACCCCTCCAGGGATGGGGCAGCCACAGCTTCTCTGGGCCACCTGGACCATGGTCTCACCACCCTCGCAGCAAACGATTTCTTCCCCACATCTCATCTCAATCTCCCCTCTTCCTGTGTCAAACCCTTCCCCCTTGTCGTATGGCTCCCCTCCCTCATCAAGAGTCCCTCTCCAGCTTTCTTGGACCCCCTTTGGGACCAGAAGGGACTCCAAGGTCTCCNAGGGGGTGGAAACTCTGTTTAAAAGCCAGAGCTCAGAGCTCCCACGAGACCCCTGCAAGGTCCTGAACTGGGACACCCTCCAGGACATCTCTTAGGACATGACTTGCAAGCTTCTTCCTTCTCTGCTCAAAAGATCATAGAATTGTTTGAGTTTGAAGGGACCTGAAAGCCCATTCGGTGACACCCCCTACTCTGGGGCAGGGACACCTCCCACCACACCAGGTTGCTCCAAGCCCCCTCCAACCTGGCCTTGAACCCCTCCAGGGATGGGGCAGCCACAGCTTCTCTGGGCCACCTGGACCATGGTCTCACCACCCTCGCAGCAAACGATTTCTTCCCCACATCTCATCTCAATCTCCCCTCTTCCTGTGTCAAACCCTTCCCCCTTGTCGTATGGCTCCCCTCCCTCATCAAGAGTCCCTCTCCAGCTTTCTTGGACCCCCTTTGGGACCAGAAGGGACTCCAAGGTCTCCCCAGAGCCTTCTCTTCTCGAAAGAGCATCTCTCTGTTGCTCCAAGGTCCTGCATGCCCCAGTAGCTCTTGAAACTAGCATTTATTGGAAATAAGTGTCCAAGCACCTGATTCTCTACCAAATCCCCCAACTCGTCACAAACAGTTGGGAAGCCTGATTTCTGGCTGTGGACATCTCGACACGTTATCTCTTTATAATCATACTGTAATAAAGACTGTACCGTCAGGCAAATGCTCAAGCATGTAATAGAGTATTAAATGTCACGTTTCTTGTGGTCTTTACAGGAACAAACCTCAAGGCAGCAAATCTTCTGGGGGTGAAGTGTGATGGTCCAGCCCCATGAAGTTGGTGGTGACGTCCTCATTGGCTGGAGTGACTCAACATCTCCCACAAGATAATGAAGCTGTAGCTCCAAATAGCAGGGGTCAGACCCACCCCAAACCGTTGCCCTCTCTGAAAGAGGGAGTGCTCTGTGGCTGGGCAAAGCTCAGAGTCATTTCCCTCCCACATCAGAGAGGGTCCAAGAAAAAAGCTTTTGCTCAGAATCAGGCAACAGCTTCCAAAAAAAGCAAAGCCCAGGGCAAGCAACTCCATGCTCAGGTGGGTCCGACTCCGCCTCGCATCACACTGCACTTTCACAGCTATCTTTAACAGCACCATCTGCTGATATTAAAAAAATACTTTGCTACCTTTTTTGTTTTTTTTTTTTTTAAATGCACACAGAAGTCCTTGGATTGCCTGCGCTCCCAGCAGCCTCCCAAGTCCTGCAGCCAAGGGTTACAGCTCACAATGAGCAACATGTCCTGTCCCATCCCATCTCTCCCAGCAACATCTGCATCTCCCACCTCCCTTGGGTCAGTGGGCATTCACACGCTGATGAATTTCTCTACCCGGTAACGGTCCAGCAGGCTTTTCTGAGAAGTTCACTGCATAATTGCAAGTGGGGATGCGTTGATTAGCATTTCTGTTCTGTGAATTACTGCTGTATGGGAAGCAAGGTGGCGTGATTAGCAAAGTCTACAGTAATACACACACGTGAATTTCCTCATCAGTGACAGCTAGAGAGATGAAACCTGCCTTCAGGAGGTGTTTCTGCTGGCAAGTCTGGGAATGGTCCTGAGAGGAAGGGGCTTAGCCCTGCACAGTGCTCTGGTTTGGCATCCAGCCCATAGCAACAGTGATGGAGGATGCTCTCCTCCTCCTGAGCACCACAGCATCTCTCAGGTTGCCTGAGGGCCACCAACACCTTCAATGCACACCACCATTCGTGGGCAATTTTCCCCTTTCTAATGCCACACCCTGCCTTTAATATATACAGTTATCAACTGTCTCCTTGGTGACAGTCACCACCCCAAAACACACCTCAGCAGGACAGGAGCTGTTGGAGAGCTGAGGGTTGGTGGTCTCACAGGGTTTTATCCACTGGGTGAGGAATTGGGGAGGTGTTTCAAGAAGCTGTGACTCTTTGAGAGCTGCTGGGGCCTGGCTGAGTGTGGATTGAGGTGCTAAAATCACCAATATGTGCTGATGGGCTGCTGGGACCACAGTCAGGAGGAGGAGGGATGCACATGGTCTGATGGCAAAACTACCTAAGGAAATGCCCATGCATCCCCCCCAAATGGGGGACAGGGTGGGGGGGAAAATGCAGCTGTCCTGAAGGTGGGGTGAAATGCCAGGCTCCAACACCACATCCATCACAGCAATGCTCGGACTTGGATGCTGTTCCTGCAGCACCCCGCGGGTCAGGATGCGGCCTCAGCTGAGCCTCAAGCACTGCAGTCGCTATGGAGACCCTGCCTGAGAGGCATCAATATGGAGAGGAACAGCCTGTTCCTCACGTCCCCATTCAAATGGCCAGCCAGCAAATCCCCTCCAGATGGATTCTCCATGCCAGCGTGGTCGCCGTTGACCACACACAGCCCTTTAGAGGTAAGTAGGGACCACACTGTGTGATGATGCCAGGAGATTTGTGGTCCTTCTCTGGGGAATTGCAGGTCCAGCTCATGCTGAAGCCCTGGGCTGTCCACCAAATTCAGCCATCCCTGCAGGATGAGTCCATTGGCATTAGGTAGATTCACACAGGGAGGTCTTCAAGGCATCCATAGGGTCTGGGAATGGGGACAGGGCTGGAAGAAGCCTTTGTAAGTGCCCCAGGACCATGTTACGACTGTTTTGGGCAGGATGGGAGAGCCAGCACCAGCTCCAACCCCATGCCGGGGTCACATGGAAGCAGCAGAAGAGCCCCTCACATAATTTGCCACCAGAGACAAGAGTCCTAATCCCTTCAGGAGACCTTGTACAGGAGCTTTCTGACCTGCCAAACATCCTTCTTGCCCCACATGCATTCACAGCAGAGGACAGGGCCACAGTGGCCAAGACGCTGCCTCCCCACTTTCCCCACTCACAGTAAAGCCACCCCACAGTGACATCAGCTCGTAGAGAGAGGGACAAAGCCAGGACATGGCCAACCACAGCCTGCCATGCTATCTTCTCTGCCCAGGGGAGAACAAGTAGAAGGAGAAAGAAGAGAATCAGTTCTTTACATGGAGCAAGAAGCAGCCGGGGAGGGGGGGGATGTGTGGGAGGGGAGAGGAGAGGAGCAAACAAGCAGGGAGATGGCAGCTACCGGGGCAGGGGGAGATGGGGGAGACCATCTGGAGCTCAGGCTGCAAAATGAGCCACCGAGCTGTGGTGAGTCACACTTGGCTGCCCATGGTAATGGGGAGAAAAAAAAAATTTTTTTTTCAAAAAAAGAAATCACAGCAGAAAAAAAGAACAATGTTTAACTGCCACCATCTGCAAGGGGCAGCCCCGGCCAGCTGGTACCGAGGAGGGATCGAGTCCTCCTCCCTCTTTGTTTCCACAGGTGCTGTGGGAGATTCAAGATCTTCAGGCAAAGTCACTTTTCTGTAGACATTTGGGAATTACAGGGTTATGCAGAAAGTGCTTATCGCCTTGAGAAAAAGTTAACTGCCCGCCATGGAGGAAAACCACAAAAACTGCTTCAGCAGCATGGCTGGGGTGACATCTCCATCTCATCCCCATCCTTCCCTGCTATTTGGCCATCATTAGGGGTACTGAGTGACACCAGTCTTCCTCCGTTAATAGTTCTATCTTCTTCCAGCACAGCTGTCATGGGGAGGGGGTGGGTGGGGGGTGTGTGGGGGGAACATCTCCACCCTCATCAGCTAAAGGTTGTTTCTCACCACCGTTTGTGGCTTACCAGTTTCCTTGGTGGCCAGCCACATCCCATATACTTGGTGATGCTTGTGCAGGGAAGCCCTCTTCTTTTGGTTTGTCTGCTGGCTTTACAGGTTTCAATCACAGTCCTTCTTCCATCTCCATTCCTTGGGGGTTGTCAGGACCAGACTGGGTAGTGTCCCAAGCAGGGTCTGATCATGGAGCTGACCCTACTGTGATCAGGGTTGGACTAGAGATCTCCTGAGGTTCCTTCTGGTCAGGATTGCCCTATGATCCCACAGTCTCCACTCCCAGTGCTGTTTCTCTGTCCTAATCTTGGTGGCACCACTCCTGTGTGAGACCAGCTGCCTCCTGCCGCTGTTTGCCCACCTTACACTGAGGTTTGGACCAGCCAGACTTTCCCGTGGCCCCTGTCCTTCAGCCAGACCCCACCAACTGTCCATCTCCAATGCCATGTCCAGATACCCTCCCATACGCTCTGCCAGCACCTCCTCATCCCTAGTAGCTGGACAGGCTCCTGTCCCCTCCACCCACTAGCCTGAAGCCCCCAGGCAGAGACCCAGACACACAGGTCCACCTAGAAACATCTTATAAAAGGTTAATACAGGTCCTTAGGGCTTTTCATTAGGAGTGACCTGTTCTGGAGCATTAATCAGCCCAGCTCCTGCAGCAGGAGCTGGTGGCCATGTCCAAGGACTGGGCCATCTGCCCAGATGTTTCCATAACCTGCTGGGGTCACACCAGCCCTGTACTGGGACTCAGCAGGTTATGGTCTTCCCTGTAGGAACCGTAACCAATAAGTGCTGATGGAAACATAACCACCCTTGGTATCTCTCCAGCACCCAACCCTGTCTCCAAAGCCCTCCCTTCCAGCCCAGCTTCTCACCTCTGTCGCTGGTGGTGCCAGCTCCTGGCAAGGTTTGGTGGGAGGGGGTTGCCTTCTGCCCAGGTACAGGTGGACACAGCCCCAGGAAATGCAGCAACTGGGGACAGATGGCCCTGAAAGAGGGGTGGCACGGGGTCCGCACCTGCATAGCCTGACAGTTCATTGCTCACAGCTCCCAGACCCCCCCAACATGAGCTCTGCCCACGCTGGAAGGACACCAGAAGGTTCCCCCAGTACCCCAGGGGCTCCCCAGCCAGTGCAGCAGCATCACTGGGCTGTACCAGCCTGGCAGCAGGAGAAGTTTGGGCTGTGTCACAGCCAAGTCGAGGCCATGCCCACCAAACACCTGGGGACATGGGCAAGCTCCTGGCACTCGTGCTTTACATCCTTCCCCATGCAGAGGCTGCTCCAGTCCTGCCAGAAAACTGATTTGTTCTCCCAGTGCCCTTAGAAACACCCAAGAGACGCATTCCCTGCCTGAGCCTTCCTGTCCCTGCCCCTTGTCCTGCAGCCAGCGATGGGGACCCTCTGCCTGGGCTGGTGGCTGAGCTGTGGCTCCCGAACCTGCTGTGCTGGGGGGGAGGGAGCAGGAGGGCAGCCAGTGCCAAGCCCCAGAGTGGGTTCTCAGGGGAGATGCAGCCCATCACAGCGTGGCATCGCCCAAGCACCTGCTTCCCAGTATGAACCAGTGCTGCTGCAAGCGCATTAAGTGCCCAGGTCGGGTACAGACACCCACACCTCTCCAGAGCCTCCAGGAGAGACCCCAGGGGTGAAGGAAAGACCACAGGAGCTCATGGGTGCTCTCCAGCTCAGCTTTCCAGGTGGGAAGAGTCACGGGGGGGTGGAAGGACCCACTATCCCCATGCACGAGACCAGAGCCCTCCCACCACCACAGTGCTAAGGGGGGCTCAAGAGGCCGACACGCCCTCAAACACCATCCTACCACACTCACCTCCCCTTCCCTGATGCGACTTTGGGACCCCACAGACGGACCCACACCTCACCTGAGGACCCGCCAGCATCAGGGAGACTAGAAGCAGGCACATCTGGTGAGAACCCACCCAGGCTCTGCTCTTTAAATCTCAAGTGTATTATTTTTAGCCTTTCCACCTGCACACATGGAGCAGACTCAGAAAAGCGCTATAATCTGCTTACGAGAAAAATGCAACAGGGTGGAGAGGCCCCAGAAAGGGCCTGAAGTCAGCTCCTGCTGACAAAAGCACCCCAGGGCTTGGTTCCCCAACATCCCCCCCTCCCAAAACCAACAAAGCCCTACCATGAGCTGCTCTCTAATGGGTTATTTCTCACCTGGAATAGCCGTACATCGCCAGCTTCAACAGAGCAACTCCTCATCCCTTTGAATTGCTGTCTCTGCCCTGAGCCCACCAGAACAGATTCAGGGTAAACATCCCTGGTTTGATTTTTTGGTGTTTTGTTTTTTTTTTTTTCTGTGTGTGCGTTGTTTTTTTCTTTCAGAAAAATACATTGTCTGGTGCGTTCAGCCTGCAGCAGCTTTAGGGCATCAGTAAGATGCTGCAGGACAGGGTCGGTACCAATGTCCTAGCACACTGTGGCTCAAAGTGCTTTTGCCAGCCAGGGCTAGAAGGAAGGTGGGAGCCTGGTGGGGACTCTGCTGCTGCTCTTTTAATGGTCCCCAGAAGCTCTCAGAGAAAGCTCAGTCATGTCTTAAATCTCTTCCACCTGCCCCACTGATGGGAAAATCACCTTCACCTGCCCTTGACTTGGCTGTGGGTCAGCACAGACCTGCTCCCTTCCCACTGCCAGGATGTGGGGTGGCTGGGAAGGCAGTGTGACCAGGGCCACCAGGCTTGTCCCACGGTTTGTCCCTGCATTTGTGGTTTCCCCGGTGTTGGGGCTGGATGATGGGACCTATGCCATAGGCTGTGTCCCTGTGCCACATCCAGCATCATCCCCACGGCCACTGACTCCTTGTCCCCAGGGGAGTGTGACCCCTGGCAGCCCAACCTGCTTGCACAGAGCTCTGCACAGCGAGGGGCTGCCACCATGCCACCACCTCACAGCACCCATCCAGGGGACCAGCCATCAGGATGCCAAATCTGGGGATGAAAATGTCCTGTGACTCCTCTGATTCTCCTTAGGGGTGCTCTGGGGGAGACCAAGGTGGTCCGGACCCATATTCCCACCCCTGTGGCCCTCAGTTTGAGAACTGGACCAACGGGCCAGTGACAATAGTGATACAAATAGTGACCCTCAGCACGACTGGACTCTTATCCCCATCCCTGTGTGATGCGACTGGGGACACTGGTCCGGGCTGGACCCTCATCCCCATCCCTGTGTGATGCAACTAGGGACCCCTAGTGGGCCTGGACCCCCATCCCCANGGCTGCCGCGCTGCAGAAGCCGCTCCATCGCCGCCGCGCTCACGTCGCGGAGCCGGGGCTGCCGGTGACACCGGGGCTGCCGGTAACACTGGGGCTGCGGAGCCGCCGCCGCCGCGCAAGGTAAGCGG